>JBBHKE010003178.1:0-116484 GCA_037447655.1 Zygnema cylindricum
CACTCTTTCCTCCTCTTCGGATCTCAATTGTATTCTCCCGAACAAAAATCATCCCTACCACTGAGTTCCATATCCACCTTGAGTCCGACAAGTCCTGCACACGGTTGACTATGTTCTCGAACTCATCGGGTAACTTCATCAGTAAACAGTTAACCTTTTCTTTTTCCCTAAAATTTTTTTCCGCACTCTCTAGCTCCATGAAGAGTGTAGCAAGCTCATTGCAAAAATCCAACATCTTCCCCCATTTTTATACATATTCATTAACTTTCTGAACAGCCAACTGTTGTTGCTGAATTGTACCACTTCGGTGCATCTCTATGAAAGCCATCCACAGATCGGATGCCCTTTCTACCTGCAAAAGAGGACATGCAAGTCGTTGATTAAGAGGGCGTAGGATGAAGTGCTTTGCCGCCATATTGTTGAAGTCCTACGTTTCAGTGTAATTCTCCTCGTTCCTCGGAATAGGTGACATGAATGTTGAACCAGTTGCCATAGGTGTTGTCGTCTCCTTCTCCCCTCTTTTGTCCACCATCTCTCTTTCCTTTGTCTCCTCCGTTGAAGATGGACTTGCTTTCTTTGTGAATCTGCTTCTTTCAAACCCTGGAGGGATTCGAAGACTTGATGGACGCCCCACCCGTCCACTCACTATTCCCCAAAACCTTTTCTCGCATAGAGCTCCTGTCATCATACTTTCTTAGTATATGAAGCCAGTTCCATTAAAGATGGGTACTCTAGAGGGTGGGCCCATAACCTGAAACTCTGAGACCTCCATAAGTCCTCAGAGTGGACAGCTTCTAAGAAGCCTCTAGGATAACCCTCACCCATTTGTGTTTCAACAAGAATTACTGCCACCCTGGCAAACAAAAACTCTAACCATCTTCACCTTTTTGAATGGAAGACACACCTGAGTCGATATCAAAAAGAATATGTGAATTTGCTCCCCTGAGCAGTAAGTTATTGAGGGTCAAAGTTGACCTTTTCTACAGAAGCTCTTTGGAAGAGAGGGTCCTATCTACCAATTTTTCCTAAGTCCTATCTCTCTCACAAACTCTATCTACTGATTTACGGACCAATCATATGACTCCTCCGTACATAAAAGTACAGCTGCCGATGTATTATTTGTACGAATACTGTACGACATGTCCAAAATGTTGACACGTAGTATATCTGGATTCGCTCCCTTAATCCTCGGAGATGCCGCGATCCTATGTCTTTTTGCCACCTGTCATCCGATGTGGCGATGACCTCAAACCGCCGAAATCCTCTTCCGCGATCTCGACATTCATTCCGGCCGTCCGATTAAATGCATATTTAATCGTAGCCGTAATAAATATTTACGTGGTATTCGTTTCGCTATCGAAATAAATGCGCGGTACTTGTTCCTAGTCCGTACCTTTAATCCGTACTTTTAAGTAACTGGATCTATATATCGTGTACGCATTTGTAGTTAAATGATTTATCCAACGTAATTATATATAAATAATTATCAAACCCTATACTATGTATCGTTGGATTTAGACTTAACGGTTAGGACTACCGGCTACCGGCTATCTATCATTCCGTAGGTACCAGGATCAAATCCTGGTTCTGACTCCAATCCTTTTAGTAAATAAACCGGTAAATAAACTAATCTATTTCCCGTAAATCTTTGGATAGCCTAGGCAGCCATGGCTCTAGCTTCCACTCTAACTTTCCAGTGACTGCGACAAGTGTGGGAGTTGGAGAGAGAAGTTAGAGATAGACTGCCTCGGCTTCTTTTTGTGTTTTAATTTAGACCTAGAAAATACTTAAAAAATGAACCATTAATTTCTACACTGCCGGTCAGAGGTTTGAGTCCTGCTGGACTCAACCTTTTGTTGGGAGTGACATAAGTCAATCCTTAGTCATGCTTGTTGAATTAAGGCAGCCATGGCTCAACCACCCTCTTTATCCTTCAGTGACTACAACAAATATGGTGGCTTGAGAGAGAAGGTGGAGGCAGGTTGTCCGCCTTTTTCTTTTTTCTTTTTATACTGATATATTTAGACCTAGAAAATACTATATAAATATAGTAATTTCAATAGTGGTAAGTAATCTTCATTTACGGGAACCCTTTTCGGAATGCAAAAATCTGACTTTGGAAAAACATGAAGTCGTATACTGAATAAATGAATGAATGAGTGGTACGGACGAATTTGAGTCACCGGCGACTGATCGTACGGCAAAATGAATTTGTAGAAATTGATGGTTCTTTTAGTATTTTTTAGGTCTAAAATAAAATGTAGAAAAGAAGCCAAGGCATTCTGCCTCTAACTTCCCTCTCCAACTGCCACACTTCTTGCAGTCAGTGAGAAGGTTGAGAGGAAGCTAGTGTTGAAATTATTAGTTTTATATGGTATTTTCTAGGTCTAAATTTAGTACAAATAGAAAAAGAAAAAGGCGTACAGCCTGCCTCTACCTCCTCTCTCTACCCACCATACTTGTCGTAGTCACTGAGGGATTGAGAGGGTGGCTCAGCCATGGCTGTCCTAACTTAAGCAGGCAGGGCTAAAGAGTGACTTATGTCGCTCTCAATAAAAGGTTGAGTCCGGCAGGACTCGAACCTTTGACCGGTAGAACGCGGCGTAGCCGTTAGCTCTAACCACTCTGTCGTAGAAGTTTGTTAGGATATATTAGGTTTGATTGCTATATAAACACTTTTGAAACCATGATTCCAATTAACGCGATGACGAACAGAGGAACATAGAACCAATGTTATATAGTGCGAACATTATCTTACACGAAAACAAATGAATCTCACATTTGTTTTGACGGCGGACATTTAATGTCAAATTTAATCCAACGGCGTATATCACTGCCGAGATGGCAGAATGGTCACTTTGGCGTTTATAGACGTGGCATGACGTGGCGCCACACAGAGAGATGACATTTGGTCGCAGGAATTCCGGTGAACATAAGGACAAGTTAAAAGTGGACACGCGTCCACTCAATGGCGTTGCCGTACATAGGCCGTACAAAAACTACATCGGTCATACTACTTTGTCTATACCTTACAATGACCTAATTGATTCGTACTTCAATAGATAAGGGTTGTGAGAGGGATTTAGGACTTAGAGAATTTGGTAGATAGGTACCTCTCTCCCTTTGAGAGTTTGTATAAACTTGGGATTTTTGCAGACTCGTAACTTTTCGGCTAGTTAGTCGTTTTCAGTGATTCTTTTTGCTACAGACTCAGGGGAGTCCAGCCTGCACAAGGGTGCAGTCAAATTTTCAGTTTGCCTTCTTGGGCATCAGTGGTTGTGGCTTGAAATGGGTTAGTTATATACTATCTAGAGGCTTCATGTATTTTGTAGTCCAATGGAGGACACACAATTACAGCTAGAGCCATGGCTACCTAGGCTATCGAGAGGTTTACGAGATATATATTAGTTGATTTACGGATAAATAGTATATTTACAAAAAAATGAGATGTCGAATCCAAGATTTGATCCTTGAACATAATGTAGAAATTGATGGTTCTTTTAGTATTTTCTAGGTCTAAAATAAAGTGCAGAAAAAGAAGCCGAGGCAGTCTGTCTCTAACTTCTCTCTCCAACTCTCACACTTGTTGTAGTCATTGAGAAGTTGGAGAGGAAGCTAGTGCCATGGCTGCCTATGCTATCCAGAGATTTACGGGGTAGTAAAGTAGTTGATTTACTAAAAGTAAAGCTGACGCCTAGAGGATTTAATCCTGGTACCTACGGATAAGAAATGCCGTCGGTAACCAATAACCTCATCCACTTAGTCTAGGATTAGTGGGAGACGATATAGAGTGTAATAAATATATAAACATTAACATATAGGCTAATTCATTTAACGACAACTATATACGGATACATAGAGTCAGTTAGAAAAAGTACGGATTACGAGTACGAAGAATAAATATGTACCGCGCATTTGTTTCGATAGCGAAACAAATACACCTTAACTATTTATGACGGCTACGATTGAAATCGACATTCAATCGGACAGCCGGAAAGAATGCCGAGATTGCGGAAGAAGATTTCGGCGGTTTATGGTCGCCGCCACATAGGATGACAGGTGGCACAACGACATTAGATTTCGGCATCTCCAAGGATTACGGAAACGAATCTAGAAAAGACACATGTCGACATTTTGGTCATGTCGTACAATGTTCGTACATAAAGTACACCGGTAGTTGTACCTTTCTGTACAATACACTAATATGATTGGTGTCGTACGTCAATAAATAGAGTTTTAGAGAGAGATAGGACTTAGAAAAATTTGGTAGATACGACCCCCTCTCCTAGAGAGCTTCTGTACAAAAGGTCAACTTTGACTTTATAACTTACTGCTTAGGGGAGCAAATTCAGAGATTCTTTTTGCTATCGACTCATGGGAATCTTGCCTTCACAAGGGTTAAGGTGGTCAGAGTTTTTGTTTGCCAGGGTGGAAGTTATTCGTGTTGAAAGACAAAGGGGTCAGGGTTATCCTAGAGACTTTGTGTGAGCTATTTACTCTGAGGTCCTATGGAGGTCTCAGAGTTGCAAGTTATGGGCCCACCATCTAGGGTGCCCATATTTAATGGAGCTGGCTTCATTTACTAAGAAAGTGTGATGACAGGAGCTCTATGTGAGAAACAGTTTTGGGGAATAGTGAGTGGACGGGTGAGGCGTCTATCCAGTCTTGGGATACCTCCAAGGTTTACGAAGGCAGATGCACTTGAGATGCAGATCCATCTTCAACTTAGGAGACAAACAAAAGAGAGGTGGTGGACAAAGGAAGGAGAAGGAGACCACCACACCAATAGCAATTGGTTCGGCATTCATGTCACCTATTATGAGGAACGAAGAGAATGATACTGATACGTGGGACTTCAACAATATGGCGGCAAAGTACTTCATCCTTCACCATCTTACTCAAGGACTTGCATGTCCTCATTTGCAGGTAAAAAGGGCATTCGATCTTTGGATGGATCTCATACAGATGTACCAAAGTGGTACGATTCAGCAACAGGAGTTGGTTTATCAGAAAGTTTAGGAGTATGTATACAAAAGGGGGAAGATGTTGGATTTTTGCTATGAGCTTGCTACATTTTTCATGGAGCTAGAGAGTGATGGAAAAGATTTTAGTGAAAAAGAAAAGGTTAACTGTCTACTGATGAAGTTACCCTATGAGTTCAAAAACATAGTCAACCGTGTGTGGGACTTGCCATGCTCAAGGTGGATATGGAACTCAGTTTTAGGAATGATTCTCGTTCTGGAGAATACAATTGAGATCCGAAGGGGAGGAAAGAGTGGGCAAGCGTTGGCAGCTGAGACTAACTGGGGGTACAAGGATTCCCAGAGACCGGTCGAAAATTACGGAGGGGGGGAGCAGAAAAATCAGACTGACGAGTTTGGACCAAGGGCTCCCAAGGGTTTATGTCATTTCTTTAAGAAACCGGGGCACTATATGGTGGAGTGCACTAAGCTAACCGAGCTTCTATCAAAGGAGGGATAGACCGGTGGAACCCCGAGAGGAAACAAAAAGTCTCTTGTGACACGGGTACTTGAGGTGGAATCCGAAGACGGGGACGATGAGCTCGTATTGGATGAGGAGTTGGAAGCGACAAACGAGGTAAAAATTCCACGAAAGCAAAAATGTGCTTTCGGTGGATTGAAAGGTTAAGCTGGCTGGATTGTAGATTCAGGTGCCTCCATGCGCATGTGTAAGGATAAACACCTCTTCACTAAGATAAGAATGATTCCTACCGTAGAGATAGAGTACTTCTCTTGTATGATCGGTAGATCTGAAAGTGTTGGTAGAAGGAAAGACATCCATAGTTACATTCTACGATGTATTGTTTATCCCGGAGCCAAACAAAAACCTCATCTCTCTGTCTGTATGAGATGATAAGGGTTTTGATATAAGCCCTAGGAAAGGAGTCTTTACTGCTAGTTTTGAGGAGGATGTTTATTTTACAACTGAAAAAGGTAGCCAAAGGATGTTTAGGATGATATTAACCAATAAAAAGTAGAAACTTTATTATGTTGGTGTTCATGATATAATGATGTGGCATAAAAGGCTTGGGCATGTGAATCTAGATAAGCTAATAGAGATGAAAAAAATGGGAGTGGTGGAAGGAATTCAGTTCAGTGAAAGTGAGAATCTAAGTGATTGTAGTGGATGTGCTCAAGGTAAAGCACACAGATTGCCCTTTCCCAAAATAGCCACCTATAGGGGAGAAAAAAAATCTAGATTTAGTACACACAGATATTTAGGTAATAGCCAAAGTGCCCTCACCGGGGGGGAAGAGATTTATGATGATTATCACTGATGATTGGTCTCGGTATTCCAAGGCGTATTTTTTGAAAAACAAATCAAAAGCTCAGGATTGTTTTAGACAATATAAAGCATGGAGCGAAAAACTCCATGAAACTCCAATCAAGAGAGTAAGGAGTGATAACGGTGGAGAGTATATTTCTTACCAGTTTGAGGATTTTTTGAGGTAAAATGGAGTTCAACACCAAAAGATAGTTCCAAAAAACCCGGAACAAATGGGGTAGTTGAACAATTAAATAGGACACTAAGTGATAGTGCTAGAAGTATGTTGTCGGATAAGAAGATAGGAAAAAGGTTTTGGGCAGAAGCAATAAATTGTGCTAATTACCTCAAAAATAGAGTTCTTACCTTATCTATAAAAGACCAAACACCTTATGAGAGATGGACCGGCCGAAAACCAGACATATCTCACTTAAAGGTTTTCGGCATTCAAGTATTCAGTCTAGATACAGATCGGTCTAATAAGAAGCTAGATCCTAAAGGGAAACCGGGATACTTATTAGGATATGATGAGGATGTTAAAGGATATAGAGTTTACGATCTAAAAAGGGAAATTATAATCTTAGTAAAGCATCTAGTAAAGCATCTAGTAGTTATGGATGAAGAAAAGTCCGTGGATCCCTTCAAGTATACAAAGTCAGTAAAAAACAGATTTGAGTTTGAAAATTCCGATGACTTTGAGCTTCCTTACTATCCAGGTTTTAAAGAAAATGGCATTATTGCAGGTACAAATCAGACCGAAAAGGACTCGGCTGCGGAAACTTCAGTGACAACTCTACCCGAAACGGAAGACGTGGTGGAAATTGATTCGGAATCAAGGGATAGGGGAGAAGCCGAGACTGTTCGAAAGAAACCAAGAGAACCATCTATTCCGGCCACAAATTTTGAAAGGGGAAGAACAAGTGGCAAAAGATTGCAAGAAAAACAGGTTAATAACAAGGTAACAAAACTATCTCATCAAGATGAACCTCAAACTTATGGAGAGGCAATGAATTTTCGAGAAAGGAACCGGTGGAAGACAACCATCAATAAGGAGATGGCCTCAATAATGGCAGCCAATAATTGGGAGCTGGTGGACTGTCCACCTAACCGAAAACCAATCGTTTCTAAGTGGGTTTTCAAATTAAAACTGAACCAGGATAACACCATTGAGCGTTACAAAGCCCGATTAGTGGTTAAAGGATTTACACAAAAAGAAAGAATCGACTACGAGGAAACCTTTGTCCCGATCTTCAAATTTCCCTCCGTCCGCATACTTTTAAGTTTAGCAGCAGCGGAAGACATGGAGGTGCACAAGATGGACATCAAGACAGCCTTTTCGTATGGAGAATTGAAAGAGGAGATCTTCATGCGACAACCCGACGGATTTGTGGAGGAAAGAGAGGAGAGTAAGGTATGCTGGCTGATTAAACCTCTTTACAGTTTCAAACGGGCGCCTCGACAATGGAATAAGAAACTTGATGAGTTTCTTACTGGTCTGGGATATATCCGGATCAGCTCAGATCACTCAATCTATGTTTTTGAAGCTGAGGAAGTTGTTATATTTATTGCAATTTATGTTGATGTTTTGCTTGTTTTAAGTAAATCAATGAAAAAAAATAATAAACTGAAAACCGATCTTAAAGAGAGATTTGAAACGAAGGATACGGGGGAAGAAAAATATATTTTGGGAATTCAAGTAGAAAGAGACCGAGAAAAAAAGATTATAAGATAGACTAAAAAGAAAGTAATAGGGAACATGTTGGAAAAAATTTCAGATGGATAAAGCTAATAGTTGTACAACTCCAATGGAGTTTAAAAAGGGAAGTGAGGGAGTGAGGAAGAAGAATGGAGTTAAAAAAGGGAAGTGAGGGAGTGAGGAAAAAGGAGTCATAGTCTTAGACGAGGAATTAAGTCATGAAGAACACAAGTTCATGCAGACTTTTCCTTACAGGCAAGTAGTGGGAAGCCTAATCTATTTTATGAATTCTACCTGGCCGAATTTAGCTGCGGCTGTAGGAGTGCTGAGTAGAAGTCTAAATGCTCCCACTAAGAGGGACTAGGAGGCAGCTACGAGAGTCATTAGATATTTGATAGGATCAAAGGATCTATGGTTGCATTTGGGTGGGGAGAATACTGACATCGCTACTTGGAGTGATGCCAGTTATGGTGATGATCCGATGAGGAGATGTACTTCTGGATATGTATTATATATGGGTGATGGGGCTTGCTCTTGGAGTAGCAAACAGCAAAAGGTTATTTCTCAGTCCACCATGGAGGCTGAGTATATGGCCTCTTGCTCTGCTGTAAAAGAATTGATGTGGGTCAAGTCTTTGCTTTGTGAGCTCGGTCACCTTAAGAGTGGTGTGCAGAAAATATTTTGTGATAATCACGCAGCAATCGCAATTTTTGCCAATCCTAAACATCATTTTAAAGCCAAACACATGGACATTAGACTCAGCTTTGTTAAGAGAAAGTAGAAAACAAAATAATCAGTTTAGAGTATCGACCAGATAGCGAGATGGTAGCAGATATGATGACCAAACCTGTGCTTTCCCCTAAGCTAATTTTCTGCAGAGAGAAGTGTGGTTTAAAATTAAAGAGTGACTAGAAAATAAGGGGAGTGTAGAAATTAATGGTTCCTTATTTAAGTATTTTCTAGGTCTAAATTGCACCAAGCTCTTGAAGCCGAGGCTCCAACAAAACTGGGAGGGGGTTCTTCCGGAGGGAAGAAAAAGGCACTTGTGGTCACACGAGCAAAATGAGAGACAGAGGAGGACGAGTCCTCTAAGGAGGAGGATGGGGAGCTTCTCCTCGACATGAATCTTGAGGAGAAGGAGATCCCTCGGAAACAAAAGTGTGCTCTTCGAGCCATTCGAGAAGCTCCATAGGAAGGATGGATCATTGATTCAGGTGCATCCATGCATATGTGTCGTGATAGACACCTCTTCACTAAGCTAAGAAAGATCCCTACTGTAGAAATAGTGTAAAGGGATGGAAGAGTAGTTACTAAAGATCTAGTGGGCTCGGTAGATCTGAAAGTCTTAGTCGAGGGTAAGAATTCTATACTCACATTTTCAGATGTTCTCTACATTCCTCAGTTGAGTAAGAATCTTGTGTCTACTTCTGTATTAGATGACAAGGATTTTTATACCTTCAATAGAAAGGGAGTCGTTACAACTAAGTATAGAGATGAAGTCTATTTCACAGCAAATAACGGTAGCCAAGGAATGTTTAGGCTTAACTTGAGTAATAAAAAAAAAATGCTTACTATGGTGGTGTCCCGAGCTTGATGATTTGGCCTAAGCGATTGGGGCATGTGTATTTTGATAGGTTGAGGGATATGAAGAAACTTGGTGTAGTAGAAGGCATTCAGTTTGGGGATAATGAAATGATGGATGATTGTAGTGGTTGTGCCCAAGGTAAGGCTCACAGACTGCCTGTTCCCAAAACTGCCACATATAGAGGTGAGAAAGTACTAGATCTGGTCCATACAGATATCTGGGGACAAGCAAGAGTACCTTCAGTTGAGGGGAAGAGGTATAGGCTAACGTTTATTATGACTGGTCCCGATATTCTAAAGTGTAATTTCTAAAGATAAAGTCCGAAACACCAAAGTACTTCAAAGAATACAAAGCATCGAGAGAGAAGTTGCACGAAACCCCCATTAAGCGAATAAAGAGTGATAATATGGGAGAGTACACCTCTAACCAGTTTGAGGAATACTTGAAAGATAAGGGAGTTCAACATCCAAAAATTGTACCGAATATTCCAGAACAAAATAGGGTAGCTGAGAGGTTAAACTGGACTCTAGGAGATAGTGTATGTAGTACGTTGGCTGACAAGAAAATAGGATGAAGATTTTGGGTAGAAGTCATGAACTATTTTAACTACATTAAGAATAGAGTGCTCACTATAGCCATTAAAGGAATGACACCTTATGAGAGATGGGTTGGAACGAAAATGGATATCTCTCACTTGAAAGTATTCGGTAGTCAAGTTTACAATCTTGACACAGATAAGAAAAACTGGAAACTAGATGCTAAGGAAAAACCAAGATACTTTGTGGGATATGATGGGGATGTCAAGGGATATACAATCTATGACTTAGTTAAACAAGACATCAATTTGGTGAAGCATCTAGTTGTCATGGATGAAGGAAAGACATTCGATTCTTTAAAATACACTAAGAAATAAGAATCAGCTTTGAGTCCGGGAGTGAGGAGGACTCAAATCTTCCCAGAAGGGACACAAGTGCAAAGATGATTGCACATTCAGGGGAGATCCAAGATGGGGGAGATATACCAAAATCTCCTCATATTTCTATACACTTTGAGGAGAAAAAGGAAGATGAGCCGAAACTGGTTTCCATGGATTGCGGAGCTGATGAGTCAGTACAGAGGAATCCAATACTTCCCTCCATTCCAGCTTCTGACTTTGAGGGAGGACGAAGGAGCAGCAAAAGACTACAAGAAAAACAGGCTGCTCACAAGGTAACAAAGGTATCTCACCCAGATGAGCCTCAATCATACTCAGAGAAAAAGGACAGTCCGGAGAAAAATAGATAGGTTAGAGCCATGAATGATGAGATGGCTTCAATCATGGAAGCTAATACTTGGGAGCTGGTGGACTGTCCTCGAGACAGAAAACCCATTGAGTGCAAATTGGTGTTTAAACTAAAACTGAACCCAGATAATAACATTGAGAGATATAAGGCTCGGTTGGTAGCAAAGGGGTTCACTCAAAAAGAGGGAATAAATTATTAAAAGACTTTTGCCCTTGTGGTTCGATTCCCATCTGTAAGGATTCTCCTTAGTCTAGCGGCAACGGAAGACATCGAAATACACCAGATTGATATTAAAACCGCCTTCCTCAACGGTGAACTAGGGGAGGAAATCTTCATGCCGCAACCCGAGGGATTTGTAGAGGAGGGAGAGGAGAGCAAAGTTTGCAGAGTCATAAAGTCCTTATATGGACTAAAGCAGGCCCACAAACAATGGAATAAGAAACTAGATGAGTTTCTCACAAGTCTAGGATATATCCGAATAAGTTTTGACCATTCTATTTAAATGTTTGACGATGAGAATGGAAATCTATTTTCATTGCAATTTACATGGATGATTTGTTGGTGTTAAATAAGTCTATGGAAAAGATCAATAAGCAAAAGAAATATCTTAGAGGTAGATTTGACATGAACGATTTAGGGGAGGCAAAATACATATTGGGAATTCAAATGGAAAGAGATAGGGGGAAGAGGATTATCAGACTTACTCAGAAAGAAGCTATAGGAAATATGCTTGAGAAATTCCAGATAGAGAAGGCAAACAGTTGTACCACTCCCATGGACTTGAAAAAAGTTAGTGAAGGGAGTGTATAAGAAGGAGTGATAATCTTAGATGATCAAAGGAGTCCACATGAACGGCAATTTATGAAGTCTATTCCTTAACGACATGTTGTAGGAAGTTTAATCTGTTAAAACAAGATCATGGAAATCTATTATTCACCTGCAAAAGCATTCAGAAATTCCAGCGAAAGAACTCGACCAAATAGAAAATATAGTCAATCGAACTTTTTACATCCCCTTTTCTTCCTTCAACTTCACTTCTTTTTCTGATATCTAAAACTATACTACACTCCTCCTAAAATACTTTCTTCCAACACCACCAGAAAACAGAACTATACTACTTCTGTCACAGTTCTTCTCATACTCCACTTTTATGGTTTTGACACTTAGGCGCTGAAACGCCTAATAGAACATTAGTGCGCCGAAACTAATCGTGAGCTGGACCTAAGACCGTACCACGGTTCTACGCACTAAATAATTCACCAACCGTACAGTACCACATCACGAACCTTAACCGACACTCAAACTAAACAAGATGTTCCGGGAAAGACATAATTGACGACGTCAACTGAACATTAATATAATATAAACACAAACTGAACAAAAACTGAACTGAATTAACACATTGAAATCTTAACAATCCCCTCCTTCAATGTGTGAATTAGAAATGGATCATATCAATCCTAATTTTGGTCTCCCTCTCAAAAGTACATCTGTTACTGCCACCTTCGTCAACATATCTGCGGCTTTTTCCAAGGTATAACTATATTGAAACTGAATTTCCTTTTGTGCGACTAGGTCACGCACGAAATGCCATTGAATGCGGATATTCTTCGTACATTATGAAAAACAAGATTTTTAACTAATGCTATAGAACTCATACTATTTGTAAGAATTTGCAAACATCCAATTGGAACTTTTAATTCAAATAGCATTTCTTTTAACCAAACTGACGCTTTTGCGGCATGGCAAGCCGCCATATACTCAGCTTCAGTAGAACTTAACGCAACGGTCGGTTGGATTGTCGAACTCCACGAAACTGCCGCTCCACTCAAAACAAAGGTGTATCCGAAAGTTGACTTTCCGGAGTCAAAATCGCCTCCCCAATCTGCGTCACAGTATACGATACACTCTAAACTTCCATTTGATTTATATAATAAGCCGATGTCGAACGTAACGGCCAGATATTGGAATATGCGCTTCACGGCTCCCTTGTGAGCCTTCTTCGGCGCATAACAATATCGGTTGACAACTGAAATTGTTGCCGATATGTCAGGCCTTGTACCTACGCTAAGGTACATTAAACTTCCGATTGCTTCCCGATACGGAACTTTAACATCTGTCTCCTCCTAAAATTTTTGAATCTGCACTTTCGGATCCAAGGGAGTAGAAATCAGTTTTGCATTCAGCATATGAAACCGTGTTAGAACTTCCTTGCAATATTGAGCCAGGCTCAATTTAATGTCACCATTATGGTGACAAATCACCTCAATCCCCAATATGTAACGAACTTCTCCCAAATTCCTCACCTTGAAGTGAAGGCGCAAATAAGCCTTCAATTCATTGATTTTGTGCAGACTGTCAGAGGTCATCAGAAATATCATCAACATAAACTGAGAAGATAATTTGATCTTCTCTTTCCCCTTTAATATAAACTCCCAAATCTGAGGTAGTTCGGACAAATCCAAATTCGGTAACTACGGAATGTAGTCGTAAGTACCAAGTACGATGCGTTTGCTTCAAGCCATAAAGAGACTTTCGCAGCCGCCATACCTTCCCTTCCTTTGACACAACTCCTTCCGGAACCTTCATGTATACTTCTTCTTCAAGTTTGTCATTTAAAAATGTCGTCTCCACATCCATTTGATGGATGTGCTTTTTACCGGATGCCGCAATCGAAATAATCATCCGTAACGAGTCGAATTTAACTACAGGCGCATATGTCTCCGTGTAATCTACTCCTTCCCGTTGTTGTAATCCTTTGCAAACTAACCTAGTTTTGTATTTTATCACCTCTCTAGTAGCACCAGTTTTGGTCTTAAATATCCACTTCGCGTCAATCGCCTTTTTCCCCTCCGGTAAGTCTACTTCCTCGAATGTACAATTTTCAACAATGGACGTGAATTCTCTTTCCCAAGTTGGTTGCCATTTTGACATCAATATTTTGAATTTCTTGCTTCGGTATAAGATTGAGGGTCACTGGCATAATTTTCACAAAGTAATTGCTAGAGGAGGAAATCCTCCTCTCTCGACGCCGAAATAAAGTAGTGAGTATTTTCGGTATTTCCCCCTTTTTTATCTTACGACAAGCGTGTCGGTTTCCTTACCCATGTATCTATTATACTCCTTCGTAATTGAACGTCTTCTTCAACATTCGCTTCCATTTCAGTTACACTCGGCAAACTAGATTTAGAATTTTGAGAATTTCGAGATTCCGATGACATTCGTGAATTAGCACCTTGAGATTCAATGTCAATGTCCCTAATGTCATTCTTGATGTCCAACTTTCTTTTCCCCCTCTTAACATTAGACCTTGATTCAGGTTCATTTTTCGAATGCGATCCTTCAATATTTGGAAATTGAGCAATTTCGTTCTTCAAGAAAATCGAGATTTTTGTGTGATTTTCGCCGATTTTTCAATTGCTGATTTTAAGTCTTCATGGAAATCTACATTCCGGGATTCAATTATTGTACGATTAATCGGATCATAGATTCGGTATAGATTTCCTTTCGAACTATAGCCGATGAAAATTCCGGTCCAACTCCTTGCCGCAAATTTTCCTTTTCTCTTTTGCGATTCCACATAGACGGTCGCTTGGCATCCCCAAATCCGAAGGTGATTAAGAGTTGGTTTTCTGGCGTACCATAACTCGTGAGGAGTCTTATCACCTGAAATTGAAGTAAGCCGCCGATTACAAATGTAGTTGGCGGTCAAAATTGCATCTCCCCAAAACAACATTGAGAGACCGGATGCGTGCACCATGGAGCGGACCATTTCTTGTAATGTCCGATTTTTCCGTTCAGCAACTCCATTGGATTCCGGGGAGTAAGAAGCCGTCAACTGATGCTTAATTCCCCATTCTCGACAATATCCATCAAATGCAAGGAATTCACCACCATTGTCGGTTCGAATTGATTTCAATTTTCTTTCGCATTGTCTCTCCGCCATGACATGCCACTCCTTAAATCTCTCAAGAGCTTCAGATTTTGAACTCAGGAGGATTACCCAAGAAAATCGTGAGTAATCATCCACAATCACCATTAAATATCTATTTCCTCCAATACTCTCCGGTTTAATATGTCCACATAAATCGACATGGACCAAATCGAGGGGTTTTTCGGATCTGAATTTTATATCTTTAGCCGGGTGAGGCTTCCGAATTTGCCTCCCTCGGCTACATCCTTCGCATCCATTTACTTTTTCTCCCGATGTCAAATCCAAACCTCTCGCACATCCCACTTTAATCATCCGCCTCAAACTACCCTCGGATGTATGGCACATCCGATGGTGCCAAAGAGTCAAATCACCCTTAAGCTCTGAAATCTGAGCAATCAAACCATCCGGTTGAATTTCTGACTTCGGTCGGCGCCAAATTAGCCGACTATGCAGATTTTCTGTCACCTCTCCTTCACCAATGATAACTCCTTTCGAATTTTTAATTTGAATTGAAGAGTCACCAAGTGCAAGTACACTTCCACCCGTGCGCTGAATTTGAGGTACACTTAGAAGATTTACCGATCCGTCTGGAATGTATAAAACATTCACTAGATGAGCTTCTGTCAAGCGTTCCGTGCCATCAAAACGATAAGTAGGTAGGTCAATTCGGACCGTGCCTACTTTTCCATCCGTAATGACTTGCCCACTTGCCAATGTAATTAATTTAGGAACCGTCAATTGCCGCAAATCATTAAATAGCGTTACATCGGTGCAAACGTGATGCGAGGCTCCGGAATCAATCACCCACTCTTTCTCCGATTTTGACTTTTCATTGAGTGAATTTATAGATAAATTTAAACATGAGAAAATCTGAGCACCCGATTCTTCTTCTTCTTCATAATCGTCATTTCGATTTCCCATATAATTTCCATGGCCTCCAAATCGGCCACCATTTCGACCACCTCCACGACCACCAAGACGTCCTCCACCTCGGCCGCCGAATCGGCCACCACCACGGCCACTATTAGAACCGCCTCGGCCACCATTAGCTCCTCCTCTACCACCTCCTCCTTCGGACTCCGATTTTGCGTAACATTGAGGACTCACATGCCCCCATTTGCCGCAATAATAACATTGTCGCTCCTTATCGGGACATGATGCCGCCATATGTCCGAGCTTGTTGCATTGAAAGCATGCAACAGAGTTCAGATCGGGGGTGGAAGAAAATGGTTTTTGATTTCCTCCTTTTACTTGTCCTCTTCCTCTACCTCGTGGGCCTCCACCCCTTCCTCCTCCTCTTCCGCCACCACGCAAAGAAAATAGATCGCTTGAATTTGGAACAATGGCGTTCAGAGTACCAGAAGAAGGAGTTCTCCGAGAAGAACTCACTCGATTATCTTCTTATCTTTTAAATAGGATAATATGAACTCGTAAGTTAACCTCTTTTTCACTCTCAAAATTTCTTTAAGATGGACAAGCCTATCTGGCAAGGCATTGAGAAAGCAAGTAACTTTATCCGCCTCAATGACAAACCGACCGATAGCCGTAAGTCTTTCCACAATAATAATGAAACGTTTTGAAGCATCTCCTATTGATTCATTCGGATTTATCATAAAATTGAGAAATTCGGTATATGCAAGTTGAACGCGATTCTGATTTCCTTTTTCAAATTCATTTTCGATAGCCCGCCAACATTTATGAGCAGAATTGTGCGTCAGAAAAAAAAATCATGAACAGCGGGAGTACAAGTTTGCATAAGGCCAATATAGGATGCGACAATCTTTCGTTTCCATCTATTTCTAGAAATTGGCATGGTGTCCCCTCCAGCAACAATTTTCCAAAGAAAGATGCGGAAGTTCTAGCTGTCCTTTAATATATCGCTTCCAACTATAGTAATTCGTTCCATTGAATAGAACGACTTTGCCAAGCATCTAAATCAATTCTTCCTCATCATTGTCCTCCTCCAAATCAGACCCATCTTCAGCTGCGAATTTCCCCTCACGAATCCTTTCTATCCTCTCTTCTTCAATTTCATAGTAACCATCATTGTTACCAATTTGCAATCTGCCCCCCTGAGGGGCAGCTGAGAGCACACTCTGAAAAACTCTAGTCAACAGTGTCTGAAGTCTCTCCTCTGTCAAAAACACCCATGCTCCTCCTACTTCCTCCTGTTTATAATCATCTAGTGGAAACGTGTCTTCTTCTTCCTCAAACTGGGCAGCACTGAAGCCCCTGTGACTCAGCTTGGAGTGTCACTTGGCTCTGTCAACAGTGTCTGAAGTCTCTCCTCCGTCAAAAACACCCCTGCTCCTCCTACTTCTTCCTGTTCATAATCATCTGGTGGAAACGTGTCTTCTTCTTCCTCGAACTGGGCAGCACTGAAGCCCCTGTGACTCGGCTTTGGATTGTCACTCGGCTCAGGAGTGAGTGTCACTTGGCTCTGTCAACAGTGTTTGAAGTCTCTCCTCCGTCAAAAACACCCCTGCTCCTCCTACTTCCTTCGTTCATAATCATCTGGTGGAAATGTGTCTTCTTCTTCCTCGAACTGGGCATCACTGAAGCCCCTATGACTCGGCTTTGGATGGGCAGCACTGAAGCCCCTGTGACTCGGCTTTGGATTGTCACTCGGCTCAGGAGTGTCAGACTGCACAGGTGTAGGCTGCGGAGCTGCAGCCTTCTTCTTCTTTCCTCCCATTGCAGCAACACTCGCCAGACTTACTGATGACACTGATTTCTACTACTGGGAGCTTTTCTACTACAGGAGCTTTTCTACTACAGGAGCTTTGCCGACTCCGATACCACTTGTTAAAACAGGATCATGGAAATCTATAATTCACCAGCGGAAGCATTCACAAATTCTAGAAATAAAAAATTCATAGATAACGAAGGAACTTGACCAAATAGAAAAAATATTCAATCGAACTTTTTACATCCCTTTTTCTTCCTTCGACTTCGCTTCTTTTTCTGGTATCCAAAACTATACTACACTCCTCCTAAAATACTTTCTTCCAACACCACCAGAAGACAGAACAGTATACTACTTCTGTCACATTTCCACTCAGACTCCACTTTTATGATTTTGACACTTAGGCACTGAAACGCCTAATAGAACATTTGTGCGCCGAAACTACCCGTGAGCTGGACCTAAGATTGTACCACGGTTCTACGCACTAAATAATTCACCAACCATACAGTACCACGTCACGAACCTTAACCAACACTCAAACTAAACAAGATGTTCTGGGAAAGACATAACTACCGACGTCAACTGAACATTAATTTAATATAATCGCAAACTGAACAAAAACTAAACTGAATTAACACATTAAAATCTTAACATAATCAACATTATGAATTGTACCAGACAAGACATATCAGCAGAAGTTGGGGTCCTCAGTAGGAGTTTTAATGATCATAGGAATAGAGATTGGGAGGCAGCCAAGAGAGTTATGAGATACCTGGTGGGAACTAGGGATTTATGGTTGTATTTGGGAGGGGAGCACACTGACATCACTACTTGGAGTGATGCCAATTATGGGGATGCACCCATGAGAAGATGCACTTCTGGATATATGTTATATGTGGGGGAAGGTGCTTGCTGTTGAAGTATCAAGCAACAAAGGTGGTTGCTCAGTCCACTATAGAAGGCGAGTACATGGCCTCTTGTTCTGCTGTGAAAGAGCTAATGTGGGTCAAGTCTTTATTGTAAGAACTAAGGTATATAAAAAAGGGAGTGCATGAAGTGTTTTGTGATAATGAGGCAGCAATTGCAATTGCAACCAATCTAAAACATCATTTCAAAGCTAAACATATGGATATAAGATTGAGCTTTGTGAGGGAAAAGGTTGAAACAGAATTATGAAATTTGGTGTATATGGGTGATGGGGAAATGGTGGCTGATATGATAACAAAGCCTCTGCCCTCTCCCAAGTTAAAATATTGGAGAGAAAATGGTGGCTTAAAAGGGAAACTAAAACGGGACTAGAAAATAAGGGGAGTGTTGAAATCACTAGGAGAGGTGTTTTCTAGATCTTAATTAATTAGTTAAAAGAAAAGCACAAGCAGTCTGCCTCCACCTTCTCTCTAGCTCCCATACTTGTTATACTCACTAAAAAAGAGACAGGGCAGTGGAGCCATGGTTGCCTTAGCTCCATAGGCAAGACTAAAGAGTGACTTAAATCACTCTCAACAAAAAGGTTGAGTCCACCACGACTCGAACCTCCGACTGGCAAAGCGAGGCGTAGCCGTCAGCTCTTACCAGTATGTCCTAGTAGTCCATTGGGATATATAGGGTTTGACTTCTATTTAAGCATTGGCTAGATCATTAATCCGATTAACAGAATAATAAAGAACAGACATAGAAACTAGTTGACTTTCAGTACGCACATACAAATGTACTGGACATTTGTGTTTTGAACGGTTAGGGTTTAAAGTCGGTTTCGATCCGATGACCCACATCATTGCCGAGATCTAAGATTGGCCGCCTTGGCGGTTTTCGGGCGTAACATGATCAGGAGACACGTGGCAAAGGTATTATTGAGAAGAGGAAATCTCGAAGAACGTGAGAACGAGTGCGAAAGAGACAGACGTGCACTCCTTGACCTTGTCGTACACATGCCGTACAGAAAGTACATCAGCCTTAGTACCTTTTTGTACTGTACAATCTTGTGATAGGTTCTTACATCAGTATATAGGGGTTGTGAGAGGGGTTTAGGACTCAGAGGATTGAGGAGGTAGGCGCCTCTCTCCCAACAAGCTTGTATAAATATTGGCATCTTTGCCACTTGATAATTAATCGCCTGGTTGGGCATTTTCATAGATTCTTTTTGTTGTGGACTCAGGGGAGTCTAGACTGCACAAGGGTGCAGTCAAATTGTCTATTTTCTTGCTTGGGTAACAGTGATCCAAATAGAAAGAGGGCTAGCCAAAAGCTATCTAGATGCTTCCGTAATTCTGTGAGACAATTTGTTGAAATTTAAGTATTTTCTAGGTCTAGAGATTGTAAAATAAAAGGCAAAGAGGAGACACTGACAGCCTGCCTCTAACTCTTCACTAAAGTCCCCACACTTGTCGCAGTCACTGAAGACTTGAGGAGGAGTTAGATCCATGGCTTCCCAGGACGTCTAAAGAGGACATGGAGCATTTTGTGATAGGGTTAGCTAAAAGGTTTAGACGGACCCAAGATTTGAACCGGGAACTTGTCGTCCCTCAAACTATACGTTAGCTTTATCCGTTAAGTCTAAGACTAGTGTTACATGATATAGGGTTTAATAATTATATAAAGACTTACAGGTAGACTAATTCATTCAACTGAAACTTTATTTGGGATGCATAGATTCAGTTATGTAGAGTACGACGTACGATAAGAAGAAGAAACAGATACCGCGCATTTTGTTTCGATAACGAAACACGTACCGCGCAAGTATTTATGACGGCTACGATTGAAATCTAGTTTCGATCGAACGGCCGCGAAGGATGTCGAGATTGTGGAAGAGAATCTCGGCAGTTTGCGGTCATCGCCACATAGGATGACACGTGGCATTATAACATTGGATCGCGGCAACCTCAAAGATCAGGAGAACAAATCCGGATATGACAAATGTCAACATTTTGGCCATGCCGTACGATGGCCGTACAAAAAGTACACCGGCACCTGTACTTTTTTGTAAGACACAGTAGTTTGATTGGTGTCATACGTCAGTAGATAGAGTTTTAAAGAGAGATAGGACTTAGAAAATTTAGTAGGTTGCAGCCTCCCTCCGAGAGAGCTCTTGAACAAAAGGTCATCTTTGACCATTCATAACTATCAATTTACTTGACGATTTTCAGTGATTCTTTTTGCTGCGGACTTAGGGGAGTCCACGCTACACAAGGGTGTAGTTGGTCGGAGTTTTCGCCTACCAAGGTGGCTGCATCTCTAAGGGAAAGTCAAAGTGGGTGAATGTGTCCAAAACTCATATTCTAACTTTGCATTCTGTAGTGTAACTGAGCACACAGAAAGTCTTATTTCATAGGGTTGAAGCTACAATGGGGTTTTGATTGTCAAGGGGTCAATTATTTCTGTTTATATCAAGTTGGAGTCAGCACTATCTAGATTAGCTTCTTGTGGATTTACCTACTCTGAGGGCCAATGGAGGTCTCATAGTTTCACAATGGGGGACAAAGAATTGCAGAACGTACATAAATGTACCTTTTCAAATAAAAAATTTACAAAAAAAGAATTAAATCAGACGGGCACGCATATGAACGTGCAATTAAAAAACTGGATTAATTGACACGTAAATATGTCTCTCATGTACTGATATTTAAATTTCACGACGACGTACAACTTATTATATTGTGTACGCATCCATATAATAATGTATATAATCGTACAACGAATATTCCATTTTTATTGTTTTCAAATAAGCAAAATGCCGAAATTAGAATACACTTAAAAAAAAAAAAAAAACAAATTCTTAATAAGCATCAATTATGGTAAATTTTCTTCAACACTATTTAAACTTAGACACTAATAACGATTCACGGTGTACACCGTGTATCGCTATTAGTGTTCATGATATTTTTGCCACTTAAAACATTTTTTTCCGTACACATTTAGCCGAATTTTCATCTGAAGGTTGCGATTGAAAGGCCGAATTTCCTCCTTTCCTTTTCGCGGTCACCAATCGAGTATTGGAATTCTAAGGGCGTCTTCCTATGTAATCGAAATTTTGAAACGTTACTTTGGATTTTAGCGCAGATTTTACGGTGTACTTTTGAAAGTGTTTCTATGTCAATTATTTCTTGCGCCTTCATTTCTTCAAATATCTGACACGTGTAGACGTCTACAAAATATTCGACAGCCTACGATACTACGAAACAAAATGTAAAAGACTGCGAAACTTCCTAAAATCAGTGACGTTAAGAAGATGTAAATATTTGCAAACGACCCATGAAAGAAAGTGGAGGTCCAAGACTCCAACGAATTTTTTTCCGTACATGCTTGTCATTTTTGTACGTACAAGTGCGTGACGAGCTTGGAAAAAAATAACGTGTACTATCCCTTGTTCAAAAAAATTTGAAGACGTTTCACGTGTGCACTATTCGTCGATATGGTGTTATTTTGGTTAAAATCAGATCGTGATTTGATTTCATTACAAGTGTGAAGATGAGCTAGAAGTGGGTCGCTATGATAATATCGCCAAATTGCTGTTCCAAGTTCGAATATGATACAAAATGTACTTGTGTTTTTGCCCATTTTTCGGACGGCGTAACATTTTCTCGTTGCAAGTCCCAATTTCTGTGAAAACAATGGAAAAAAACCCTTACTTGAACACATGGGAACAAGACTTAAGTCTGCACAAGTGCACAGAGAAGAGTTGAATAAGGGTACGTCCCCATGTATTAAAGTATTTACTTTAGTCTGTCATTTTCACCAAAAACGCAGTTTCGTACGATAAAAACTTTAGTCGTACAATCAAATCAATTCTTTAAAAGCACAGCAAACAACAAGTCGATACTTTGAATGTACTTCATGTTTGTCGTCATTTTAGCGAATTTCGGTGTTTTCCTTTTTTCGACCCTCTGGCAAGAGAAGCATGTCAAAAAACTTCATCAAAAATCACCTCGCGAGGTGATTTCAAAGAAAGTACCGCCCAAACAACGAATGAAAACTGATCCAAGCACGTGCCACACAAGTGGGGAAATTTTGGGACGAGGGAGAGCACCCGCTATTTTTCTCCCTACACGTCACGTGCATGTACGGAAAAGACGAGCGTTTACGAAAAAAATCTACAGGGGTCTCGGACCTCCACTTTCATTCATGGGTCCTTTGCACAATATTACGTCGTCGTTGCCTCTCCCCTCTCCCTCTCACACTATCGCTTTTACATCTCACTTTACAAAAAGAGGCACGACAATATTGTTATAAAATGAAAGATATTCAAAAAAATCACTGTTCTGACTACCTTTATGTATATTTTTATGGCAAGTCGAGTGAGAAAAGTCAGAAAAACGAAATCGGATAGCCATGGCAGAAAGTTCTTAAACTTTGTGACGTTGACGTTGTCACAAGTGAGCATGGCGTCACAATACCACAAAACCCTAAACATCTGCCATGTCACAAAATTACAAAAAACCAAACGTCTACAACTGTCGTTGTTTTTGTTGGCGTCACCAATTGTCAGAAGTTTCGTAGTCGTCTTCAACCATCACAAAGTTGTACCTACGTCTACAACCGTCACATTTCAAAGTTACGATTTCATTTTTGCACATTGAGATGCTTTTAGAGTACCTAGGCCAATACAATACGGATCTTAACGGTATACTGTATTTTTTGCGTACAATAGGCATATTGTATGGGTGTACTTTCACCTACTTTTGAACTATGGTTTTACTCTTTTCGACTCCTGGGCAAGAGAATCAGCTAGTCAAAAAAGTTTATAAAAAATCACCTCGCGAGGTGACTTCAGGGAAAGTACCACTTAAACAACGATTGCATAACGACCCACGCACGCGCCACACGCACGAAAAAATTTAGGACGATAAAAAAAATAAAGGTTGTCGCTTTGCGATCCGTACGATTTTTTTTTCAGGGGTCTTTTGCAACCAACGTCATTTCGCCAAGGAGAAATCTGCGATAGAGTACAGTACTGTAGCTTCTCTCCTTTTACCGTACGCTCTCCGTTGTAGTTTTTGCATACGTCATCATTCATAGTAAGTTTCGTAGTCGTTTCCAGTTGTCGCAAGTTGTACCCACATCTACACCCGTCACATTTCAAAGTTCCGATTTCATTTTTCGCACATAGGGACGCTTTTCAAAGTAGTACGGAACGATTTACTGCAGTCCAAAATACTTTTTCAAAGTATCGCTTACATTGGGACGTACCCCTCCATGTAAGCGATACTTTGAAAAAGTATTTTGGACTGTAGTAAAGTGTTCCGTACTACTTTGAAAAGCGTCCCTATGTGCGAAAATGAAATCGGAACTTTGAAATGTGACGGTTGTAGACGTAGGTACAACTTTGTGATGTTTAACGACGACTACGAAATTGGTGACGCTAACCAAAACAACGACAGTTGTAGACGTCTACATTTTTGTAATTTTGTGACATGGCAGATGTTTAGGGTTTTGTAACATTGTGACGTCACGCTCACTTGTGACGTCATAGATTCAAGAACTTTTTGCCATGGATACCCGATTTTGTTTTCTCTATTTTTTTCGCTGTACTTGCCATAAAAATATAAATGAAGGTAGTCAAAATAATTGTTTTTTAAATGTCTTTCATTTCATACTTGTTTTGTCGTGCCTTGTTCGAAAAAGTGTGAGATAAAGGGATAGTGTGAGAGGGAGAGGGGAGAGGCGACGACGATGCAAAATTCTACCGAGGACCCATGAATGAAATTGGAGGTCCGAGACCCTTGCAGATTGTTTTCCGTACATCCTCGTCTTTTCCGTACATGCACGTGACGGGCAAGGAGAAAAATAGCGAGTACTCTTCCGCGTCCTAAAATTTTCCCACTCGTGTGGCGCGTGCGTGGGTAATTTTTCATTCGTTGTTTGGGTGGAACTTTCCCTGAAATCGGGTCGCGAGGTGATTTTTGATGAAGTTTTTTGAGGGGCAGGATTCTCTTGCCCGGGGGTCGAAAAAAAGAAAACGCCAAAATGCGTTCAGATGACGACATACATGAAGTACATTCAAAGTATCGACTTGAGGTTTGTTGTAATTTTAAATAATTCATTTTTTTATACGGCTAAAGTTTTTCTTGTACGGAACTGCGTTTTCGGTGAAAACGACATATTAAAGTCGATACTTTAATACATGGGGACATACCCTTAGAAAGGCGATTTGTTTTATTACTGTAATAGCGATACACTGTGTAGCCTTCGAGGTACATTTGTACTGTTGACCTGTTGTACATAAACTAATTGAGTTTGAAGTAAGCACGAAACATTCAGTACGAGAAAATTTCCGCACGAGTTGCTCGGTCTCCGCAGGAATCTGTGTCCACACTTTTCATTCATTGGACAATGGGAATATGGAGCTTGAATTTGAATTTGTTCATAGTAGTGTTGGGTATCGAGGACCAATTGCCGATATTCGATATGTACCGAATTTTAGGTACCCGATAATTGATATATCGCCTCGATATATCGATTATCAAAATATCGCGATATTTTGCCGATATATCTCCGATATATCGCATCGTCGATATATCGAGGCATTTAAAAAAAAAATGAAATTTTTCACAAGTCTCCAAAGTCACGAGCCTTCGGACAAGATGACCGTAAAATCTTTGACGAAATGACATACGGTTTTTTCCTGAAAGTCAGCAGAGTGAAGGAGATCTTTGAGGTACATTGACGCGGTACACTTGCGAAGTACACGTACGTAATACGCAAGTACGGATTTCCATACGAAAATGGTCGGTTCTCAAATCTTTGACGATTTTAGAGATTTGATTGTCAACTTCCAAGAACCACTCAAATCAAAACACGTATGTAAAAACCTGTTAACAGAAGACACGCGATGTTAACCGAGGCCTTTGTAATACATAAATTTTGATGTCCGTACTATTACAGATACCTCCTCATCTAACCTTACCCCAAATTAGTAATCATATGAATTACAGAATTTGTACTTTTTTGTCGGTTACATTTTGCGGCGTCTACCTTTAAGTCACGGAACGAAAATCACGTCGTACGTGGCGTATCAGACAATTTATTTTTTTCGCTAAAATAACATATTATATTAAAATATAAAATAATAAATTTAAAAAAAATACTATATATCGCGATATATATCGCGATAATTTATATTGGTCTCGGTACGATATATCGAGGAGTCTGCTCGATTGATATTCGATATATCGAATATCGAAATTATCGCGATATGAATTTACCCGATACCCAACACTACACCGCGCATCGTTATTAGCGTTGAGAAATTATTAGTGTAAAGAAAAAATTAGCGTCATTCATTCTAATTTAGTGCCAGGAGACGTGGCAGATTATGGTCCACGACCTTAAATAGTGTAGTTTATTCTATTTAAGGTATTAATGTCAAAATTTTGGGGTGCCGATATAGAGTTCATAACGCTAATAACGATTCGCGGTGTAGTTCATAGTACACCGTGAATCGTTATTAGTGTCAAAGTCACTAATTTGGGATCTTAAAATTTTGATTTTTTTCCTCAAGTAGGATACATGATTTTATATTTTCCTTGACGTTAATTAAGGTTCCGTACAAAATAGCGTAGAGAACGAAAGTACAATAAGTTTTAAATAGTATGGTGTACGATTGATGTCAACCGTACATAAATGTACCTTTTCAAGTGAAAATTTTACAAAAAATGAATTAAATCAGACGTGCACGCATAGGAACGTGCGCTCAAAAAAACGGGATTGGTCTGACATTTAAATTAGTATTGCATGTACGGCATTTGTAATTTTCGATGGCGTACGATTTCTAATATTTTGTACGGATACATATAGTAATGTATGTAATCGTACGGCGAAAATTGCATTTTTTGCTGTTCCCAAATTAGCATTAACGCCGAAATTAGAATACACCTTTTTTTTTTTTAACTTTCAAATTCTTAATTAGCATCAATTACGGTAAATTTTCTTAAACACTATTTAAACTTTGACACTAATAACGATTCGCGGTGTACTACACCGTGAATCGCTATTAGCGTAATGAAATAGATAGCGTAATGAAACAATTAGCGTTATTTACGCTAATTGGGAATTGCAGTTATTCCCAAAAAAATATTTATTCTAATTTTTAAACTGCTTTGTAATAATTGTCGGCGCATAATATCTTCACGCTAAAATATGTGCTTGTACAAAATTGTTCAAATCGTACGCCGTCACGTTTTTGTGACATCCTCGTCATTTTTCCCAGAGCACATTTACATGCGCTCGCGTTAGCGTAAATTTGTTTTCTGTACTTTTTTTTACTTCAAAAAGTACAAAATAATACGAATCTGACAGTCCGTACACCATACTATTTAGAAGGGCACTATATTACAGTTATGAACCCTATTTGGTGGAGTACCTCAAATAACGTTTAAAAACATTTAGAATGATTAATTCTATTTGGGAATTTGCCCAAAAAAAACGGTGTACCTCATTTAGAGTCATGAACGCTACACCGTGAATCGCTATTAGCGTGTTGGTCGCTAATTGAGGTACCCTGTTTTTTTTGGGCAAATTCTCAAATAGCATTAGACATTCTAAATGTTCCTACACGTTATTTGAGGTGTTCCATAAAATAGGATTCATGACTCTAATATAGTGCCATCGTAAATAGTGTGGTGTACGGTCTGTCAGAGACGTACTTTTTTGTACTTTTTCAAGTAGAAAAGTACAGAAAAGATATTCACGCTGTCAAGGAGTCGCGCTAACATGTAATTGCGTAAATATTTTCCGGCATTCGCGGATGTCAAAAAAAACGCGACGGCGTACGATTTGAACAATTTCGTAAATGCACATATTTTAGTGTGGAGATATTCTGCACCGAAAATTTTTACAAAGCAGTTTGCAAATTAGAGTATACGAAAAATTAGAATAAAAATTATTTCAAAAAAAAAACGACATTCCCAATTAGCGTAAATAACCATAGAGGTTTCATTCGTTAAAATTTTGATTTTTTTACGATTATGCATTCTTTTTAGGGTTTTTTTGAACTTTTCGTAAATTTCGTATACTTTTCGTGTACGGATGTAATGTACGGATGTAATGTACGGATGTAATGTACGGAATTTCTAGAAAAAGGTTGAAAGTACACCGTGAATCGCTGTTAGAGTTAAGAAATCGATATAGTTTCCCATGCTTTTAGGGTAGCCGCGAAAGTGTGTGTTCACATATTCGACGGCCTGAATATGTGCGAACACGTTCTCGCGATTTTCTCTTGTCTTTTATGACTTGCAATCAAATCTCAGTACGCTTTTTCGTGCGACGCACTCAATTTTCCCTTTCGACGCCATTCTCTGACACTTAATTTGTACGTCTGTACTAAATAATGAGCAGTTTTAGTACGGAATAACACATTTTTACGTTACACTATCTATAAATATTCGACATTAGAATAGTTAACGCTACACCGTCGATCGTATTTAGCGTGTAGAAATTATTAGTGTGTACAATAATTTAGTGTCATGTACACTAATTTTGACTTAGAAAAATTTCGAAAAAAAAGGTATACACTAATTTTTCAACGAACGCCAATATGGGTACAGCTGATTTGTCGAGAGGATATTCACAGTAATTTAAGTGAAAGTACAAATTCTGACAATTCGTACACTGTCGCATACTTTCACTCTAATTAATTCCTAACTCTAATTTCGGTTTTTTAGGGGTTTTTTTAAGGCAGCACGCGACAAATAAATGACACTAAAACAGGTACAAGTACGAAATCTTTTAATTCGTACACCGAATTTCGTGTGATAGCAAATAGTTTATTAAAAAAATCCGTACTTGTATAATTAGAAAGTACATTTTTATACGCACCGACACGTTCCGTACTCCTCACTAATAAAAAATACATAAATTAAAATGGTGTACACTAATTGTTCATCTCGTAATTAGCGTACAGGAAAAATTAGTATCATTTACCCTATTTTAGGTAAAACCCTCAAAATTTAGGGGCGCTGAATTAGTGTTCAACACGCTAAATACGATCGACGGTGTAGTTAAACAGTACCAATGTTCATGTAAACTTTTTTTTGAGTTAAATTTGATTAACTGCAATGTTTTTACGTACATGCGCGTGATGGGCAATGAAAAAAAATAGGGAGTACTGTACTCTCCTTTGTGCTAATAAAAAACCCGGTACTTTAATACATGGGCACACACCCTAAGTTGTAGTAGTACTTTTGATGAATTTTTTCGTATTTTTATTTTATAATAAAGTCAAAGTAGGTCAACGCATTTTAAAAAATCTGAAATTTTGAATAATGCGCATATGCATTCTTTTTCAAAGTTTTTTACCGTGCGCATACTACGAATGAAACCTCTATGATAACGCTAATTGTTTCATTATGCTATCTATTTCATTACGCTGATAGCGATTCACGGTGTAATAGCGATTCACGGTGTAGTGTTAATGTCTTTTTCTTAAAACATATTTTCTCCGTACACACATGTCCGATTGTGGATCTGACGGTTGCGATCGAAAGTTAAGATTCTCAGCTTCCGATTGGCGGTCTCAAATTCAAAATTGGACAATTGTGTACGGATAAAAGATGTTTTAAAATGGCGAAAAAAACATCGACACTAATAACGATACACGGTGTACTTCCGTTTCGTACTTCACCTTAAGTCATTGATACTGTGTGTGGATGTGCTATCTCTCTCTGTCCTCCTTTTTCCCCTCTCTCTTCCTCTCTCTCTCTCTTCCTCCCTTCCTCTCTCCCTCTCTCCCCTCTCTCCCTCAGTCTCTCGTCCTCTCTCCCTCTCTCCCTTCCCCACTTTCTCTGTCTCTCTCACCTATACAGTTTTGCCTGAAATAATCCTCACTCTCTCGCCATGGGTAGTCTTTTCTGTAAGACAAATGCCTCTCCTCCCTCCTCCCCCCTTCTTACTTTCAAACTCCCAACCTGGGTTCAACGTGACAAATGAAGACAGTGGTAAAGTAGATTAATGATATAATGGGTATCTTGTATAATGGGTATTTTTTTTTCTTATGGGTATTTATTTTTTATTCTTGTTTTACTCTCTCTCTCTCGTAATTAAATTTCCCCTTTTCCTTTGGTCCCGGTCCCTCTCCCTCTCCCTCTCCCTCTCCCTCTCCCTCTCCCTCTCCCTCTCCCCCCTCCCCCTCCCCCCTCTCTCTCTTCTTTTGCCTCTCTCCCCTCTCTCCCTCTCTTCTTTTGCCTCTCTCTCTCTCTCCCCCCCCTCTCCCTCTCCCTCTCTCCCTCTCCCCCTCTCTTCTTTAGCCTCTCTCCCTCTTCTTTTGCCTCTCTCCCTCTCTCCCTCTCTTCTTTTGCCTCTCTCTCTCTCTCTCCCTCTCTCTCTCCTCTCCCCCTCTCTCTCTCTCCCCCCCCCTCTCTCTCTCTGTCTCTCTCTCTCTCTCTCTCTCTCTCTCTCTCTCTCTCTCTCTCTCTCTCTCTCTCCTCTCTCTCTCTCTCCTCTCTCTCTCTCTCTCTCTCTCTCTCTCTCGCCCTCTCTTCTTTTGCCTCTCTCTCCTCCCTCTCTCTCCTCTCCCTCTCCCCTCTCTCTCTCCACCCTCTCTCTCCCCCCCTCTCCCTTTCCCTCTCTCCCTCTCTCCTTTTTTTGTATTTCAGCCGCTCACCTGTTTCCCCTCTCTGCTTCGCTATTCCTCTCTCTTGCCTTCTTTCCCTCTCTCTCCCTCTCTCTTTCTCTCCTTTCCTCTCTGTTTTTCTCTCTCCTCTCTCTCCTCTCCTCTTTTCTCGTCCTCCCTGTTCCCCTCTCTTTCCCTCTCTCTCCCATTCCCTTCCTCTGAATTTTCCTCCCTTCTTCTCTCTCCCTCTTTTGTCCTCATTCTCTCTCCCTCTCTCCTTCTCTCCCCAATTCTCTTCCGCCATCTACACGGAATTTTGTTTTTTTGTGACATTACACTCGTTTTGTGACACGAAAATTTGGTTTTTTTTTTTTTTTTGTTTTATCTGAACCTAAATTATCTTCAATAGTTTTGCTTACGGCCTTCATTCTGATTAAAACTCAAAAGTTTTGTTAAAATCAAATATAAAATAAAATCAAATAAAACCTGCCTCTTTGTACATATATATGTATATATGTGTATATCTATTATGTTCTGATGCTCAAATCCTCCGATAAGTGTCACAGCAGTCCATTGAGAAAAAAATGATGCTTTTTTCCATAATTGTTTATATGTTTATGTATTTTATTATTTCATTTTTTAATGTTTTGTAATTGTTGTATTTACAGTTTATGTGTTTTCATCTCATGTTTTGAGCCATCAATCTATTATTTTAAGTGTTGCTTTATCTATTACTATTTTAGGGAATTCATTGTGTGTGTGGGAGGGGTGTGTTTTCTTCTTCTTCTTATTATTATTATTTTGTTTCTATCCAAATGACATGCATATTCACTTCTCTTAAAAAATTTATCGACAAAGTTTTTTATGAATTGGCGGACATGGATAGCGATCAAACTGCGGGTGAAAAAACAATCAACTTTACGGAGCTCTACATTGGAATTCTCTTAGTTTACAAGTGAGAGGACAACCCTCTCTCCTCCTCCCTCCCCCCTCTCCCTCCTCCTCCTCCCTCCCTCCCTCCCTCCCTCCCTCCGCTAGACGTATGACATAGACATAGTTTTAAAGTGCGAAAATGTATGGAAACACTATATGTGGTTACTTTGTCTAATATGCATATTTAAGTATACGGGAGCACTATATGTGGTTACCCCTGTTATATTGTGTATTAAACCGTTAACTACTCATATAATATGAGATAACCACGTATAGTGTTTCCACACGTTATCCCATATTGCTATTGTGGCTGTGGGACATAGCACGTTGGATTTTGTCTTTTTTACCTTCGATGATAAAAGTTTTTTATGTTACTTTTAATTGATGTGAACTCTCTTTTATTATATGATGTTTTGTTTTGTGTTTTATTTCACTTAATCTGGGACCTTTTCTCTTTTAACTTTATGTTGTTTTTGTTTTATTTTATTCGTATGCCCTATTTTGACATCTGATATTATAGCTGATGCTTGGTTATTTTTACATCAATCATAGAAGATAGTATATAGAACATCAAATAAAAGATGGTAAATAGGACATCGAATATAGATGATGGTTTATAAAAGTTTAAATATAGAAGATGGTATATAGAAGGTCAAATAGAGAAGGTAGTACTATCAAATATGGAAGAGGTATATAGAACACCAAGATGGTTCATAGAACATCAAATTCAAGATGGTAAAAAGACATCAAATATAAAAGATGGTATACTGAACATCAAATGTGGAAGAGTAGAACATCATATATGTATTTGATGTATTTTTACCATCTTCTATTTGATGTTCAACGTACCATCTTCTATAATTGATGTTCTATATACTGAACATCAAAATAAAGATGGTAAAGGGAACATCAAATAAAAGGTGGTAAAAATGCATCAAATATATATATATGATGTTTTATATACCATCTTCTATATTTGATGTTTTAAAAACTTTCTACATTTGACCTTCTGTACACCATCTTCTATATTTAAAGCTCTCTATAAACCATCTTCTATCTTTGATGTTCTACATACAATCTTCCATATTTGACCTTCTGTATACCATCTTCTACCTTTAAAAGTCCTATAAACCATCTTCTGTTTTCAATGGTCTATACACCATCTTAATGTTTAGTTTTGCTATATATCGTCTTCAATATTTGATATCCTATGGTTCATATCGCATGATACATTACGTCTTGTGTTTCATGTTCTTATGTTTTTATGTTAGCGTCCTATGCACCGGAACTAAACTGCAAAAACCGTGTCATACTATAAGTGGTCTCATAAGCCTGTTTTAACCCTTTTCTGCAACTTTTTAAACGACAAATTTTGAACGTCGTAAAATTGGTCTCGTCATGGTGGATTGATGCCCTATATACTCTGTCCTTGTACTTGCTTAACTGGTGATGTCTCTTTTCTTTTGTCGATTCCCAATTTGAGATCCGTGTCCAATGTTCTGTTTTTTTAAATATATGTTCAACTATTATCATATGTTCTTGTGTTCAATAATTATTACATTCTTGTGTTCAATAATTACTATACCGTCCTGTGTTCATTAATTATTATACCTTTTTATTATATTATTTTATGGGCGATGGGGTACAGTGAGATCAACAAATCGATGCCGGGTCAAGTTCATTGCAACCCTCCTACGAGACAGGAGGTGACCAAGGCGATAAAGGTAAAGGAAATTTGCACCGTAGATCGGTAGTAGAGTTTTTCACACAAGTTTGGTTCTGTATTTTCTTTTTCTTTCTTTTTTGCTCTCTGAACACAAAATAGCGTTAATAACACCCATTGTTTTCTTTCTTAACGACGGATCTGACTGCTGTTTTGTTATTTACTAGAATGGTGCAATTCATTCTTTGTAAATGTTGTTAGAAAAATCTTGGGGCCTTGATTCGTTCAATCCTTTCTTTTCTCCATATGCTTATTAATTTTTTACCCTTGCATTTTTACAAATGTTGGTTGTGTATTCTTCGTTTATTCTTTGTTTGTTCCTCATTGATTCTTCATTTGCTCTTCGTTTATTCTTCATGTTTTCTTTCGTTACTCTTCCTTTATTCTTCCTTCATTCTTCATTTATTCTTCATTTATTCTTCGTTTATTCTTTGTTTATTCTTTGTTTATTTTTCATTTGTTTTTTCTTTACTCTTCCTTTATTCTTCGTTTATTCTTTATTTGTTATTGTTGTTGTTTTGGCGAGGACTATTGCAGACATTTGACAAAAATTCGGACGGCGTTTTAGATCGAGATGAATTTGAAGTCTTTGTACTCCACTTCACCGATACCACGACAGTACAAGTTTTGAGGAACGTTTTTGTCCTATGCCTACTTGTTCCCTCTCTCGTTTTTGTAACCAAAAAGGCAACAAAATCTGTGAAAGGCGTCGGTCCTGTGGTCGAAAAAGTTCCCGGAGCACTTTTGGCCATGGGATACATGGCTCTTTTGTCAGCTGCTGGTTTGAAGCCCAATTAGTTCAATTAGTTTCATTAATGAGAAGACCAAGAAAAGTCTTAAGAAAGTTAATGACTAATGACTCTCATCTCGTCTCGTCGTCTCTGGTCTTAATGACTTTCTTAAGAATTTTTTGAATAGTTGTGCTGTTGAGACCATGTAAAACCGCCGTATTGATTTTGTTTTTGGGAGAAGTTGAAAAAAGTGTACCGTTTTAACGATTTTGGAGGAGAACAGTGACGAACGAAGGTGTCGATAGTTGTTTTCCCTCAGTCGTTTTTCGTCTTTAGTTGGTACGTTAAATGTTGTTGGACAACATTGATAGTGGAAGCTGTTATTTTCACTGTTTTTTGTGTATTATTTACTCGAGAGTTATTAGAAATAGTAAACATCGCTATTTGAAATGTGCTTAAAATGTTGAGTTTATTTAGAACTTTTCTTGCTTAAATAAATGCAAGAAGTTTGATAGCATATTGAGTTATTTTTTAGCTTAAAGCTTGGAGATGTGTAGACATCCTCCTGATTTTTGTCGTCTTAAAATTTTGTCGGTTCTTTTTTACGTATGTATCAACTGTTGGTTAATACCACCTTTCTTCAATACATCTTGGTTTTAGGGTTATTTGTTGTTTACTATGGTTTTCTTGAGTTTTTTGGGGTTTTTCAGCTGAATTTTAAAACCTGTCCATCTTTCTTTTGCCTCCGAATACTGAGTTTTTTTTTCAATCCACACTATATGGGGTATGAATTGTTTAGTGTATAATTTTCCCCTTTTTAAGTTGGTTATAAATATCTTCCTTTCTAACATTTTTGGCGTTGATTTTAAGACTCAGTTGTATGTGTAAGTTTTTGGTATTGCTCATCTTGCTAATGGTATATATATTTTTTAAAATTTAAATTAAAATACAACCACAGTATCCACCGTCACCGTCTTCACCCCAACGGCATTCGGAAGACGGCCCCGGTGTGTGGTATTCATTTAGGGTTTTCTTATTTTTTTGTTTGTTTTTTTTTCTTTTTTTTTCTTTTTTGTCTTTCAGTTACATTCAATCTAATTCCTTACCTCATGGGCTTTCCCTTTCTTTTTTATAAAGGACAAGAAGTATTGACTCCCATCCATATTGTATCGAAACTTTGATTTTAGAGATCATCACCTAGTATTGTCCTCAACACTTTTAGTGTGGACTAATATGGTATATGAGCGAAAGTTGTTCAAAATGTCAACTCTATGTGTTTTGGTTACTACAAATATGTGTATTGCACAACTTTTTATGTGTGGAATGAATGTAAAATAGGGGAACATTTCCTCACTCAGTACATCGTGAATCGATTAGTTTTGATAATTTTTTTGCCACTTAAAACATATTTTCTCTATACATACTTGTCGGATTGTGAATCTGACGGTTGCGACTGAAAGGTAAAATTCCCAGCTTCCAATTGGCAGTCTCAACTTGAAAATCAGACGAGTGTGTACCGAGAAAACATGTTTAGGAGGCAAAAAAACCATTAACGCATAACGATTCACGGTGTAGTGTGGCCTCATGATATATGAACAAAAGGATATTTGGTGGTACTTCAAATTGGATTGACGTATCAGTTCAATTCAAAGCATGAAAGTTTGGAATGCAAGTAGCAATGATACTCTAATTAGGACAATTTGTCTCTGTGTTAGTTTTTTCTGCAACATTTTTTCATTTAGCTTACTTCCCTCTACATTCAGTTCTTTCGGTCATTCGTCTTTGTCGATCAAAGTTTTATTTCCCATGTGCTCAGATGGTTCACCATCGTGCTTTGTTAATAACGTCTTATTCTTTAATAATGGTTGAATTGATATTGTTTTGCTTGACAGTGCTCGTCATATTTCCAAGACATTGTTTCAAGGAATCCGACCTTTATCACATGCCTTTGGGGGAAATTTTAGGGTTATTTAGGGCACGGGTCAAACAAAACATTTTGTAGTGGCAAGGCGTGATAATCCTAAGAATAAGCAGGGAGATTTTACCCGCTTCCATGCTAAGGTTAATATTTGACAATGGCTTGTGGTAATTGGTTGTTTGGGTGTTGTTTTGAATGAGTTCCTCATTACTCGTGTGTCGACGTACTTCTTGAGAAATGCCTTAGGAACTCTCCCTTCCTTTGTCCTCACGATTTTGTCCTTACGACTTTTTGTCATAAATGTTTGTTTCTGGCCTCACAATGTATACAAGCTTCCATCCTTTTTTAATACTATATTGAGATTATAGATCACGGTCGTGTTCCAAACTTTCCTTAACGTGTATCGGAAGCCATTTGCCGATAACTGACATACGCCTTTGACCGATAATTGACACACTGGCACGATATATCAGTACTAGTGTTATCGTCATCAAAACCGATATTTGCCGGTTTGTTATCACATATCGGTTTTTCATCGCGTTAACACCGGTTCGACAACTATCGGCAATATTTGTACAGTTCATACCGTACATTTGTACGGTTTATTCCACATACGGAACAGATTGTCATACGTGGCATGCCACGCTATATACAATGATAAATATAATACAACATATTATGAAGTACTATTATATAGTGTACTATATTTTTTCCACATTGCCGATGAGGAATTTGTTGGTCTCGCAACAATACATCAGGACCCCTCACCTTTCAATAACCGATTACTATCGGCATCGTTTTTATCGCGATAAGTTTTTTCCAGATCCACAACTCTAAAAATTCGATCATACTCATTTTTGGTAGTGTTGTGTATAAGTAGCCATTTGCCAATAGGCAATATGCCCTTTTATTTTGCCTACTGATAATCAAAAGATTGGATTGATTTAACGGTACACCGTGAAAAGCTATTATTGTTAATGTTTTTTTGGCCGCTTTAAACATCCTTTATTTGTGCACACTTGTCAGATTGAAAATCCGACTGTTCCGATTGCAAGACAAGGTTCTCACCTTCCGATTGGTGATCTACAATCATAAATTGGACATGTCTGTACGGAGAAAATAGGATTTAAGCGGCCAAACAAACATTAAGGCTAAGCGATTCGCGGTGTACCGGTGTTATCGCGATAATAAACATATATACACCTAATGTTGGGTATTGGGTAAAATTATACTGCGATAAGTTCAATATTCGATATATCGATTATCGATCGGTTAGAGGCCTCGATATATCGTAGCAGGACCAACATATTATATCAGATATATTCGGTAAAAGTTGGGAGTCCGTACAGATCCAGTACGGGACCCTCGTCCCTCAATACCCAACATTAATATACGGATCAGAGGTCGCAAAAGTCAAAATTTTACATAACCTAAACTGACCGTTTTTTTTTTTTCAAAAGTTGAGTTACCAACGCCCGTCTGGGTTATGCACGCTCCAAAATTGTTAACCGTTAACCAACCGGCGTTTACAAAAATAAAAGTTAACCGAAACTCGATTTCTCACGACTAACCGTGCCCGCCCGTAACCGAAAAAAATACAAAATTAATTAATGTACGACGTATGAATAAGCCAATAATTACGATCTGTCGCGTTCCCTAAGATTTGCGAAATGAATAGTGTTACTACCGTGTCAGATTTGCGACGCTAATCATTAGGTCACGTACTTCCACGATACCAAAGAGTACAAAGTACAATAATGTTGGATTGTATAGAGAGTACAAAATTTTATTTATTTTTGGTTTTTTTGTTAACCAACTGTAACCAACCATTTTTTTTTTTCTGGTGAATCAACCGACTGCAACTGCCCGGCCCCCAAAATTTGGCAACCGAATCCGTTCCGGATTCGCCGCGGGCGGTCGGTTAATGGTCGGTCACGATTTCGGTTGAACGTTTGCGACCTCTGATACCGATGGTTTACCGATAAACACTGGGCCAATTATTATCGACGATAATTGTAAGGTTTAGACGGTACAGACGTACTATTTTGTATGAACGTATGGAACGGATTGTCAATCCTGGCATTCCACACTATACAACGTTTTCAATATAAAATGACACAAATATATAATATTTTGATATGGTATACTAGATTTTACACTTATCGGCGATAAAATTTTTGGCTACTGTACTTTAGTTCCGGAGCGATATATTGGGACCCGTTTCTAGAGGTCGCAAAAGTCAAAAAAAAATATACCCGAAACCGACCGTTTTTTTTTTTTTAAATATGAGTAACCGACGACCGACTGAGTTTTGTCACGCTCCAAAATTGTTAACCGTTAACCGACCGTCGTTTACGAAAAAAAAAATAACCGAATCTTGATTTTTCGCGACTAACCGTGCCCGCCTGTAACCGAAAAAGTACAAAATTAATCAATGTTACCCGAAACGCGTTTACGTAAAATAAAGTTAACCGAAACTCGATTTCTAGCGACTACACGTACCTGCCCGTGCCCGAAGAAGTACAAATTTAGTGGTGTATCTCCCTTATACCTTTCACGATACCAGAGTACAAAGTACAATAATGTTGGATAGCATTGACAGTACAAAACCTTAACTTTTTTTCGTTTTTTGCTTACCCGACCTTAACCGATTTTTTCTTTTTTCGTGGTTTTTTAGGGGTTTTTTAGGATTTTTAGAATCCGCCGTACCCCCTAAATTTGGCAACCGAATCCGTTCCGGATCCGACGCGGGCGGTCGGTTAACGGTCGGTTACGGCTTCGGTTAGCCGTTTGCGACCTCTGTTTCTGGACTTGAACTTGTCAAGGCCAATGTGACGTTGAAACAATTTGTGTGACATCAACACTTACAGACAAACAATGTCCATGTGACGACGCTTTTCAAATTTAGCATAGTACACCGTCAATCGCTATAAGAGTAAAGGAATAAATAGCGTAAAAAAAAATTTAGAGTTATTAACACTAATCGGGATTTTTTTTTTTTGAAAAAAAATATATATACTAATTAATCCCTAACTGTAATTTGGATTGTCTTGAATAATAAATACCCGCCCTTTCGATGTCTACAGTACACCGCCAATCGTTATTAGCGTTGTGTACGCTAATTCCTTCCCGCTTTTTTTTTATTCTCAAATAGAATTATCCACACTATTTAAAAAAACCCTAATTCCTAATTAGAATAGACGATTTCTTCGAAAATTTTCAAATTCCCAATTAGCGTAAACCATGCTAAATAGGGTGAAGTTCCATTAGGACATTCTGTAATTGTACGACCAACATTACAGAATGCTACAATTTGAACGAAATTCCATTGCGGAGAGTCTGTAATCCAAGTGTAGCAAAAGAGTGATGCCACGTAGCTATAGATTTGATATTGAAAATTGTCAATGATTTTCACACCGACCAAAAATCTTCATTTGCGTACAATGTACGTGCGTACCAGGTCATCGTTCAGCACAGGTTTTGTACTTTTCGCAGACGCCTTGTGAGATACCAGCGCATTTTTTGAGGGTTCTTGTTTTTACGCGTGACGAATGAGCGCTGTCAAAAATAGTGTGACGAATGGGCGACAACAAAAATAGCGTGACAAAAGTGCGTTACAAGATTTCGTTTGTATTTTCTGCTGGAATTTTTGAATGCGTATATCGTGTGCGAAATTTTTTGATTTCCGTTGGTTTCCATCTTGACACGTATGCTCATTATCCAACGTGTCGCGGCTCGAATTTTTCTGTAATTGGTGATGTACCTCGCGAGGTACATCACAAATTACAGAAACTTTCGAAGCGAATGCTTCGAGAAAAAATATCCAACGGTCACTGTTAACTCCCAAACTTTTGGAGAATATTAGCAAGATTCTCTGTAATGTTGTTTTACGCATAAAAACAAAATAAGACGTACGGCGTAGTACGGAGAGGTCCGAATTTCTGTAAACAAGCTCACTTTTCGTCTAATGGAACTTCACCCTTAGGGTATTTTCGCATGTGCTAAAGTTACAGTTATTCTCTGTCGTTTTGCTCCATAACTTAGAAAAAAACGAGAAAATCCGCAGCCGTACCAAAACATAGAAATTCCCACCGTACAAGTTGCGTTACCCCGAAACCTTATACGTACAGTGAATTGTCGTCTAGCGTGATATAATTTGTCGTTTAGCGCATTTCGACCCACTTTCGCGTCTTTTCAACACATGTTCAAACTTTACATCAAATCACCTCGCGAGGTGATTTGAAATAAAGTCCAATGCGGTAAGCGAATAGGCAGACACTGTCGCACGTGTCTGGAGTTTTTTGCAATTTTTGTGCGCGGAGCCTGTGCATACTGTTTTCCGTACGCTGGTTTTCGTACAGGGGCCGTCTCTTTCAAAACACGTGCCTTCACACATACCGCGAATGAATAAAAATGGCCACCTGTCGGCAAGTGGGAAGACGATAAACGAAACCGCAAATTATGTGCGACAGCGAAACGTGTTTTAGGGTTTCGTCACGTCGACAATGTGGCGTACGGACATTATGAAGTCACAAAAATTGTACAGCGTGCGGAGAAACGCCTCAAATTGAAGGCGAGTGGAAGTTTTGCCTCATTTAATGTACCACTTCCATCTGTCACAATTCTTCGTACACGTCTACGTAAGTCACTTTTTTAAGTGACAAGTTATTTGCGTTTACATCCGAATGCTCTGAAATCTGTACGGATAATCTTCGCTAAAAAACAAAGTAGCAAGACTAAGTTTCGGTTACATGCGAAAATACCCTTATTCGTATACGCTACAAAAACTTACACGCTAATAACGATTTGCGGTGTAGTATGTGTATCGTACAAAATCTGACAATTCGTACGCCGTCGCGCTGTTCACAATGTCGACGGATGAACATATGAGAACGTGATTTTTGTCGACGAGTTTGCATCTCTTTCTTCCAGTGCACATTCACATGTGTGCGCAATAGTGTTAAGTGTCATTTTATGCCTTTGTAACTCAAAAGGTACCATTTCGTATGTAAATATCCAGTCCGTACGCCACACTATTTCCATCGCAGTGTACTTCCATTATTAACGCTAATTGAAAAGAAAACCTAATTAGAATAATGGAAATAATAGAATTATGGATTGTATTTCGGGTTTTTTTTTTTGAAAAAAGGGCACCGAATTGGCGTTACATACTCTAATATCGATTGACGGTGTACTGTATCTTTTCCGCACTTGACTCTCCTTATCCCTGGTTGGAGGGTTTTACAATTTTACGGTTTTACCTCCGTTTCCGTATTTCTCGCAGTTTCTGAACTAGAATTTTAACAGTGACTGGCTCAAAGTTCTAACTGAATTAAAACTGAGCGGCGACGGCCAATCCATTTTATATGTTACGAGCCATGTGACGACGCGTAACAATTTTTGCGTATTTTTCATTTTTGTCGTTCTCACTTCTCAGCCGTATTCATTTTTCGATTTAGGGTTTCTTTTTTTCATCCTTCCCTACGCCAGTTTGCGCTTCTTCTGGTTCTGTACTATGGATCCATTTTCTCTCCTCCTTTCCATGCCTAATATCTGTAAACCCTAGTTTTCTGTCTCGTTGAAGATCCAATAGGCACCTTATTTCTCCCTTCTCTCTCCTTCGCTCTCCCTCTCCTCTCCTATTTTTCCCCTTCCTTTTTTTCTCTTTTCACAGAATTAGGGTTGTCAACCTTTCACTTCAACATCGCCCTTTTTCTTTCCAATCAGCCAATACCTGAAAAAGATTTAGTCCCTTCTCCTCTTCCCTTCCCTCTCCTCTCCTCCTTCCTCTCCTCTTCTCCTCTCCTCCTTCACTCTCTCCTCCCCTCTCTCCTCCCCTATCCTGTCCTGCTTCCTTCTCCTCCTCTAGGTTGGAAACCCTAAATCTCTTTCCTTCTCCCCTCTCCCCCTCCAACTCCCCCTTCCCTCCCCTCCCCTCTCCCCTTCCCTCTCCCTTCCCTCTCCTCCTTTAGGTGGAAATCCCTTAAAGCCATAGAAAGCCACCATCCTCCCGTCTCCCGTCTCCTCGCCGCTTTCCTTTAAAAAACAAAAACAAACTCAAAAACCGAAACAAACAAAGCAGAAGACAACAAAAACCAGAAAAACAACAAAAACCAAAAAAACAACAAAAACCAAAAACCCAAAAAACCGAAACAAACAAACAAAAAAACAACAGAACCAAAAACAAAAGACTAAACACCACAGTAATACCTGTAACAAGGCGGTAAAGCCGAGGAACGACCTTTGAGAATGTTGCTCGGTATCGATTCCAATTTCCCGACATCTCTCCAAAACATTTTTTAACTCCTTAAGTTTTTCGAGAGTGTCCACCCAAACTGCCTCTCCATCCATAACTGGACACATAGAACCGGGAGGTAGTACCCGGACCACTCTCCTTCCCTCTCCCTCTCCCTCTCCCTCTCCCCCTTTCTCTCCCTCTCCCTCTCCTTTATGAGGATTTTGTGGACCAATGATAGGAGTAAAGAGAGGTATTGATTCCATAAAGCGGCGAATTTCGGGTGCAAAGGGATGATAAGATCCACCCTTTTTAGGGTTTGTATCATTTTCTGGACCCAATAAAAGAGAAAAAGAATAAAGAGAAGCACCCCAAAAAGAAAAAAATAATAATAATAAAACAAAAACTTCACCGCAAATAGTGTAGGTTATGGGGAGGATTTTGTTAAGCATTTAACTTTGGTTATAGTACAGATGAACCCAGCAAACTCCTGACCGTAGTTAAGAGAGGGAGAGAGGGAGAGAGGGAGAGAGAGAGTGTGAGTGAGAGAGGGAGAGGGAGAGAGAGAGCAGGAGAGAGAGAGGGGGAGGGAGAGGGAGAGGGAGAGAGAGAGCAGGAGAGAGAAGGGGAGAGAGAGGGAGAGAGAGAAGAAGAGAGAGAAGGATAGAGGGGGAGAAAGGGAGAGAGGGAGAGAGGGGGGGAGGGGGGAGAGAGAGAGGAGGGAGGGGGAGAGAGGGAGAGAGAAGGGGGAAAGACAGGGAAGAAGCGAGAGGAGGAAAAAGAGAAAATAGTGATAGCGGGAGGGAGAGAAAAATAGGCATAGAGAAAAAGGGGAGGAAGAGAGAAGGGAGAGAGAGAGGGAGAAGGAGAGAACATGATCTACTGAAAGTTATCTCGCGGTCATGGTCGATAGCTGTCTGAAGTTCAGTTCCTCTTCCATCTTTTCCTCCTCCCTCCCCCTCCCTCTCCCCTCCCCCCTCCCCCCCTACCCCATTTCCTCTCCTCTTCTTCTCCCTCTTCCTTCTCTACTGTATCTAGTTATCATTTGACAAAAAAAATAACATTTATTGATAAATTGATAAAATAGACTTCGCGTTTTTCCCACTCTCATTTTCCTTTTTCTTTTACCTTGTTTTACCTCTTAGTTTTTTTGCTCTTGAATTAACATATTTAAATTTCTCGGAAAAAGAGTTCTTATGAATTCTAATATTACTAAGAGTTGGAGAGGATGAGAAGTTTAATAAAATAGTGCAATTTAAAAAAAAAGTGGCTATATTAACACTAACGACATAGAAAAATAATAAAACAAGGGATAAACTAACAATAACAGTTTAGAAAAACATGCTTACTTTATCTTCAAACTTAATTCGATACATGAAAATCAATCTTAATTAAATTTACAAAAAAATAATAAAAAAATTGAGGATGAGGAGTTATAAGACTTTGAAATGTCTTTATTTGAAATTTTGAAGTTATAGGAGACGAAACGGAGGGAGGGAGAGGGGAAGAGTAGAGAGGGAGAAATGTTGAAAAGGGTATAAAAAACCACAACTTTGCACGTTAATTCTAACAAAATTCCCCAAGTTTATTTTATTTCATCTCTAATGTTTAATTTTTTGTCAATTTGATCTCCAATATTTACATTTCTTGTCAAAAAGTCAATGTTTTTCAGTTGTTTAATTTTCAACTGTCTCTGAACTTAACATTCCATTGGGAGAAAACAAGGAAAGAATAACATAAGTAAAAAAATAAAGTCCACGAAAATTTTGTAAATCATAGGTACGAACTTAATTAAATTATTTCTCTTATATGAATAACAAAATATACTGTGACAATCTGAATTCAGACAACCCTAATCATACATCCCTAACAACTTTAACCCTAAACCTCAAATGTTAAACCTAATTGTTAGCTTTAACTTAACTACAGTTTGAACCACCTCGAGATTTAATAATACTAATAATAATAATAGTAGTAGTAATAATAATAATAATAATAATAATAATAAAATCTAGAACAACGTAGATATACTATTAGCTTTTGTAGTCCAAGAAAAAGACTCTAGAAAACCTAAAATGTTGCGATTGACACAACAACCATAAATAGTGTTTGCTTATTAATACTTGCATTTCAGTCATCAAACCTATTTTTTTTTCTTTCCTTTGTTCTTAAACTTTTTTTTTTTTTGTATTTGTCTTTTAATAGCAATAATGTAAAATCCGAAACCTTACCTCCTTCCGATCCTTCGGAACGCGACAGGTGGCGGAAAGGGGAAAGAGAATTGTCTGCTAACACGTGTGAAAATTTGCTCTGAGGCTTTCGTTCACTGTCTTGATCCATCGAAAACAACAAAAAAATTGTGAACGCAAATATAAATGTAAATATAAACGTAAATGGATATATAAACGTAAATGTAAATGTTGCCGAGAAATGGATTAGAACTTGAGGCAGATGGATTTGTACGGTCGTAGCATTTTAAATTTTGCTGAAAAGGCAAACATTATATCGTGTATCATTATTTTGCGTCAATGACACGGTATGAATGGCCCTACATTTCACTCCTTGAACGTCAAATAGTGTTGTTGACACTAATTGTTTTTTTCTTAACGCTAAATATTTAAACGGCTCAAAACAAGCCACGTCATTCAGCACTGAAATAGAGATATAAAACCCCACAGTAATAACTCCTTGACGCTACAAAGTGTTCAGTGCTGTAAATTACAGTACATTACTGTACGCTACTGTTGTGTGTACTATACGCAGGTGATTTAAACGTGCGTAACTGCGTATATGTTATGCAGGTTTTCGTGCGGACATTTCGTGGCGAGGCTTTAAAGTGCAAACCATGTGAGACACTTCTACTTTTTGTGAAATACATTCGTACATGAAAGTCAACGCTTGCCACCTGGACCTACCACGTAGACGCAGTAAGGTAACCCGAATTTGACTCGGCTGGACAAAAACGCGCGCATGTTCAATTTTACGCATTTTAAAAACGCATTTTAATGCTCCCCGCGCTTTTACGACATTACGGAGCGTCGTTGACTTGTTGGCTGTTGCACATAAAAGTGCTGAAAAGGTGACACCGTCACACCACACAACAATTTGTTATGATCTACTACGGGACACTGCTCGGTGATCCACATAGAAACGAATCGGGAAATAAACTTTCTGTAAAAGATTAGCAGATTATCTACGCTAGTAAATGTACATCTGATAAAATGAAAATGCAAATTACGGTTCAAACTTTAAACCATTTTGGCCCGAATTAAATCAAGATTTGCAACTAAAACAAGATAGAAGATTCTTATTTCTTGTCATTTGTGCGTTGGATCTTTAGAATCATAAAATATTCTAAAATATCCTTTCCTACGCTGCCACGTGGCGATTTAGGAATGCTCAATGCTGGAAAATACCTGATTAGGCGAAAAAGTACAATATTTGTGCGGCAAAAAAAATAAATCAGCAAGGCAATCTCGAGTGATTCTCTCGTCCTTTTGCACACACATATTCAAAATTCAAACCATAGTTCAAAAGTAGGTGAAAGTAGGCCCATACAATACGCCTATTGTACGCAAAACATACAATATGACCTTAAGTACCATATTGTATTCGGATCTATTCGGACCAATTAAAACATTCAGACCAAAAATTGGACCAATTAAAACATTCGGACCAATTTTTTTTACATATACCGTCAGATTCGGACGATTGGACGGTCGCAGATCAAAGTAGTGATCTAAGAAGATCACATGAAAAGCCCATAACACAACTTACGATAAAGGCGCCGACCAAAGGCCTACCATAAAAACGCCTACTTTTAAACTATGGTTTGACCCAATACACAACACTAATTTGTGGCCTTGAACTTGTCAAGGCCAATGTGACGTCGAAATAATTTGTGTGACATCAACACTGACAGATAAACAATGTCCATGTGACGACGCTTTTCAAATTTACGGTAGTTCTGTATCTTTCATTCTAGTCTCCTTATCCCTGGTTGGAGGGTTTTACACTTTTACGGTTTTACTGCCGCCGCCGTATTTCTCGCAGTTTATGAACTAGAACTTTAACAGTGACTGGCTCACAGTTCTAACTGAATTGAAACTGATCACCGACGGCCATTCCATTTTATGCGTTACGAGCCATGTGACGACGCGTAACAATTTTTGCGTATTTTTTATTTGTGTCGTTCTCACTTCTCAGCCGTATTCATCTTTCGATTTAGGGTTTCGTTTTTTCATCCTTCCCTACGCCAGTTTGCGCTTCTTCTGGTTCTGTACTATGGATCCATTTTCTCTCCTCCTTTCCATGCCTAATATCTGTAAACCCTAGTTTCTGTCTCGTTGAAGATCCAATACGCACCTTATTTCTCCCTTCTCTCTCCTTCGCTCTCCCTCTCCTCTCCTATTTTTCCCCTTCCTTTTTTTCTCTTTTCACAGAATTAGGGTTGTCAACCTTTCACTTCAACATCGCCCTTTTTCTTTCCAATCAGCCAATACTTGAAAAAGATTTAGTCCGTTCTCCTCTTCCCTTCCCTCTCCTCTCCTCCTTCCTCTCCTCTTCTCCTCTCCTCCTTCACTCTCTCCTCCCCTCTCTCCTCCCCTATCCTGTCCTGCTTCCTTCTCCTCCTCTAGGTTGGAAACCCTAAATCTCTTTCCTTCTCCCCTCTCCCCCTCCAACTCCCCCTTCCCTCCTCTCCCCTCTCCCCTTCCCTCTCCCTTCCCTCTACTCCTTTAGGTGGAAATCCCTTAAAGCCATAGAAAACCAGCATCCTCCCGTCTCCTGTCTCCTCGCCGCTTTCCTTTAACCCTAGCCCCAAACCCTAACCCTAAACCCTAACCCTTACCCTAAACCCTTACCCTAAACCCAAACCTTTAGCCTTAAACCCTAACCTGAAACCCTAACCTGAAATCTTAACCCCAAACCCTAACCCTAAAAACTCGCCACCATGTCGATGTCCAAATCCTCCAAGATGCTGCAGTACATAAACTACCGGATGCGCGTCACCATAACTGACGGCCGTCAGTTAGTCGGCAAGTTTATGGCCTTCGATCGTCACATGAACCTCGTCCTCGGAGACTGCGAGGAATTCCGTACACTCCCTCCCAAAAAACTCTCTAAAGCCCCAAACACTCCCCAGGAAGTACGAGAGGAGAGGAGGACCCTCGGTCTCCTTCTTCTCCGAGGAGAAGAAGTCGTCTCTCTCACCGTCGAAGGTCCTCCTCCTCAGGAAGAGTCTCGGAGTAGTAAAACAGGGGTGCAGGGTTCAGGGGGACCAGGGGTAGGGAGAGCGGCAGGGAGAGGAGTCGTAACCGTTCCTTTGGGTCAAGCTCAACCGGGATTGGCCGGACCGGTGAGGGGGTTAGGAGGACCTGTACCTTCCATGATGCAACCAATGGGGAATATGGGAAGGGGAGGAGGGGTGGGAGGAGGACCGCAGTTAAGTGCGCCAGCTGTCACTTATCCAGGAGGGGTGGCACCTGTCAGTTTTGGACCGCCGGGAGGGGTGGGAGGAGGAGGGGGAGGAGGAGGAGGGGGGGGGGGGGGAGGAGCCTGGAGGGGCAGGAGGGGTAGGAGGAGGACCGGGAGGAGCAGGAGGACCTGGAGGAGGAGGTGGTGGAGGAGGAGGAGGAGGGATGGGAGGAGGAATGGGAGGAATGGGTGGAGGAATGGGAGGGATGGGAGGGATGGGAGGAGGACTGATGGGAAGAGGAGGAGGGATGCCGGGAGGTCCTCCAGGACCGCCACCTGGAGTACGACCCATGGGTCCCCCGGGAACCAATCAGGGACCGCCAGGTGGCATGTACGGACCTCCTCCTCCTCGTCCGGGAATGCCTCCACCGCCACCTGGCATGATGGGAGGAGTGCCACCTGGCATGCCTCCCCCTCAATACCAAAGAGGAGGACCGATGGGAGGACAAATGGGAGGACAAATGGGGGGACCAATGGGAGGGCCGCAAATGATGAGAGGACCCCCTATGGGAGTGCCAGGTGGCGGGAGGGGAATGCCGCCAGCTGGCATGATGGGAGGGCCGCCTCGACCGGGGATGCCGCCGCCGCCACCTGGCATGTACGGACCAGGACCAGGGAGGCCGACAGGACCGCCGCAGCAGTGAGAGGGAGAGAGGGAGAGAGAAAGAGGTGAACTAAAGGTGAGAATGAAGTGAGAAGGAGAGAGAGGGAGAGAGAGGGAGAGAGATGAAGAGAGGGGGAGAGACAGAGCGATATGAATGAAAGGTGAGAAAAAATGAAAAGGTGAGAAAAAAATGAGAAGGTGAGAGGGGAAGTGATATGGAGAGAGAGAAAAAGAGGGGGAGATTGGGGGAGAGAGGGAGTGAGAGGGAGATGAATGAAAGGTGAGAATGTAATGAGAGGGGAGGGAGAGGGAGAGAGATGAATGAAAAGTAAGAAATGAATGAAAGGTGAGAATGATAGAAGGAGAGATCGAAAGGAGGGAGAGAAAGGTGAGAGAGAGGTTGGAGGGTGGAGGGAAAGAAATGGAGTGAGAGGGGAGAAGAAATGGGAGAGAGATGGGGAGCGAGGGAGAGAGAGTAAAAACAGTGAACAAAAAAAAACAAATTCCCACCAGTTTCAAGCAGTTTGTAGTATTTGAATGAGAGCTGTTAGAAAATGATAGCGACTACTTTTAATTTTCCTTTATCGATGCCAAAACCCTAAAAATATCTAAAAATATATCTCCTCGTCCAATGGTGAGACTAAATGAGTCTGTGATGGATTTCATTTTTTTGTTTTTTGTTTTTGTTCCTTTTTTTTGTTCTTTTTTTTTGTGTGATGAAGTTTTATCGATGGTGAGTCTAAAGCTTGGTATTGAGGGAGGCAACTAATCATAGTTCGAACCATAGGTTAAATATTTGAAAAACCGAAAACTGTCAGAAACACTATATTTTGTTACCCAGTAAAATACGCATGAAACACAATGAGAAAGAGAGAAAAAAGAGGAAGGGAGGGAGGGAGAGGGAGGGAGGGAGGGAGGGGGAGAGGGAGAGGTAGGGAGAGGGAGGGAGGGAGGGAGAGGGAGGGAGAGGGAGGGAGGGAGGGAGAGGGAGGGAGGGGGAGGGAAGAGGGAGGTAGGGAGAGGGAGGGAGAGGGAGGAAAACGCAATAAGAAAGAGAAAAAAGAGGAAGGGAGGGAGGGAGAGGGAGGGAGTGGGAGGAAAACACAATGAGAAAGAGAAAAAAGAGGGAGGGAGGGAGGGAGAGGGAGGGAGGGAGGGAGAGGGAGGGAGAGAGGGAGAGGGAGGAAAACACAATGAAAAAGAGAAAAAAGAGGGAGGGGGGGAGAGGGAGGGAGAGGGAGGGAGAGGGAGGGAGAGGGAGAGAGGGAGAGGGAGGGAGATAGAGGGGGAGGGGGAGGGAGAGGGAGGAAGAGGGAGGGAGAGTGAGGGAGATGGAGGGAGAGGGAGAGGGAGGGAGAGGGAGGGATAGGCAGGGGAAGGGAGGGAGAGGGAGGGAGAGGGTGGGGGAGGGAGAGGGAGGGAGAGGGAGAGGGAGGAAGGGAGAGGTAGAGGGAGGGAGGGAGAGGGAGAGGGAGGGGGAGGGAGGGGGAGGGAGGGAGAGGTAGGGAGAGGGAGGGGGAGGGAGGGAGAGGGAAAAGGGAGAGGGAGGGAGGGTGAGGGAGGGGGAGGGAGAGGGAGGGAGAGGGAGGGAGAAAGAGGAAGAGGGAAGGAAAGGGAGGGAGAGGGAAGAGGGAGGGGGAGGGAGGGAGGGAAAGGGAGAGGGAGGGAGGGAGAGGGAGGGGAAGGGGGGGAGAGGGGGGGGGAGGGAGGGAGAGGGAGGGGAAGGGAGGGAGAGGGAGAGGAAGGGAGAGGGCGGGAGAGGGAAGGAGACAGGGCGAGGGAGAGTGAGGGAGAGCGAGGGAGAGCAAGGGAGAGGGAGGGGAGGGAGGGGGAGGGAGAGGGAGGGGAGGGAGGGGGAGGGAGAGGGAGGGGTGGAGAGGGAGAGAGGGCGAGGGAGAGAGAAAAGAGATTATTACATCGTGACTCGCTGTTCGAGTTGATGCTTTTTTCATCATTTAAAATATATTTTCTCCGTGCACACTTCCGAGGCCCTCGAGATCTCTGTGGCCAAAACCATTTGGCCCTTCCACAACTGCAAGTGCGAGCTTCACCGGGGGAAAAAATAGTGCACGTATTAGCTTATTTTTTTATTTTTGTTTTTTCGTCTTCAAACTCGTCATTCTAGGTGCATACTTGTAGGATAGTTGATCTGACCGTTTCGATGGAAGAAAACCCTAAAAATTCCTAAAAAACCCTAAAAAGGAAATTCTAGGAGTGTGTACGGAGAAAAGAAAGTGGTTAAAAAAACTTAAAAAAAATCTAAAAACCCTAAGAAATCCTAAAAAACCTTTAAAAAGAAACTCTTGAAAGAAAATCATTGGAGCTACACCGTGAATCACTATTTGTGTTAATGATTTTTTTGCCGCTTAAAACATCTTTTCTCCTTACGCACTTGTCGGATTGTGAATTTGAAGGTTGTTTTTGAAAGGTAGGATTCTCAATTTTCGGTTGGCGTTCTCAAATTGAAAATCAGACAAATGTTTAGGGAGAAAAATGTTTTAAGTGACAGATAGGTTATTAACACATATAGCGATATGCGGTGTAGTGACGATAAACATTGTGTTGTGTTTGGAGAGAACAATTTTTAGTGTTTCCCACAATAACGAAAAATAATGTTTCCAATTTTTTTCTCACATCGAACCAGTCGTTCAAATGTAGAGAAGCAATTATAAGCCTTAAATGTTGTTACCACACACTATTTTCGTGTTGTCGAGGTATAATGCTTGATATTGGATTGGGTAGCCACATAGAATTTCCAACAAATATATGTATAAATATTATAAGTATTATAATATAAATATATTAATATAATGATTCTGTACATTTGAATTTCTTGTGAATCGTTTATCATGGTTAATAACACTATTAAAATGGGTTGTCGCTGCTATTAAATCCCAGCTTCTTGAGGTGCTTCCTTCCAATTCTTCGCGTGCACGCTTCCTGTCTTGTGGCGGACCTGGCTCTAGAGCTTGGCTATTGGCTGTCCCTATCTTATCCACTTTTCGTTTCACCCCGGCTCAGTTCACGACGGCCTTTAGATTCCGGCTTGGCCTCCCTCACCCACCTTTGCTTGGCTCACTTGTTTACTCATGTGGCCACGTTCTCGAGCCCGACAACGACCATTTGTTTTGTTGCTCACACGGGGGCGAGTTAATCCAGGCGCACGACACGATTCGAGACACCATCGCTACTATCGCTTCAGCGGGGGGATTTTCGGATCGTCGGGAGGTCTCTCACATTATTCCTTCGCGTCGAATTGATCTTGTATTACTTAATGGTGCGCGTTGTACATTTGGTGACATTGTTGTGGCGAACCCTACCTCAACTACAGTCGTCAACCAAGCGGCTCGGCATGTGGGAGTGGCTGCCCGTGACGCGGCTAAAAAGAAAGAGCGTGATTATGTCCATCGCGATGCTATGGATGGCTTCATTCCGATGGCGGTCGAGATATTTGGTTGTTTGGGTGTGGCTTTGGATGAGTTTTTCCGTACTAGTGGTCGGCGCTCGTTCGAGAGGCGGGGACCTGGGAGCCCTTCTATTTCAGTCCTTACTTCATTTTTTTCGTCAACGCTTTTCCCTGGCCCTACAACGGGTGTTGGCTTCTATATTACTTCGATCGTCTATTACCGTTATGGATCGACGGCGTGTTACGGAACTTCCTCCTCGTGCTCCTCCGGGATTCGGGGATCTACGTGGTTGCTTTCGGTAGATTTTAAGTTATGTTAAGGGTTTTTTTTTGGTTTTTGTTTTTTTTTTTTACGGGTTAGATTTTTCCTTTGATGATTTGCTTGCTGGGCTTTGTTTTTTTTGGGTATTTTTGATTTCCCTGCCATCCTTTCGTATTTTTGTTAGTTTTGCTTTGATTTTCTATTTTGTTTATTCCCTTGTCATGTGGTTCTTTCAGTTTTAGAAATGCTACTTCATTTTGTTCCCATGGACTTAGATGGTTTACCATCGCGCTTTTTAATAAAGTCGGCCCTTTTTTTTCGTTAATAACACTACTTTGATATTGCAATTCTGTGTCACCTATTGAACGGCAAAATTCAGGAAGCCTCTAGATAGTTTTTGACTAACCCTTCTTCAGCTAGGATCACAGATGCCCAACTAGGTAAACAACCAATCTGAGTGCACCCCTGTGCAACCTGGACTCCTCTGAGTCCGCAGCAAATGAAATCACTGAAAACGCCCAACCAGGCAATTAGTTATCAAATGGCAAAGATGCCAAAATATATACGAGCTCATTCGGAGAGAGACCGCTACCTCCTAAATCTCCTAAGTCCTAAACCCTTCTCACAACCCCTATCTACTGATGTACGAACCAATCAGAGAATTGTAAAGCACAGAAAGGCATTGTGGCTTCTGTACTTTTTGTACGGTCTGTGTATGACTCGGCTATTGAGCGGACGCCTGTCTCCTTCGGACTTGTCCCCATGCTCTTCGGGATTCCCGCTTCCAAATATTATCTTGCCACGTGGCGCCAGATCATGTTATGCCCAAAAACTGCCAAAATGACCATTCCGGGATCTCGGCGATGATGCGTGCCGTTGGATCCAAATCGGCTTTAAATGGTAGCAGTTGAAAATCAATGTCAGGTAAATTTGTTTCGTGCGGTTTCATGTTCGCACTATATTTCATTTTGTTACTATGTTACTTATCCGTGATTCCGTTAATCTGATTAGTGATCTCTAACATGTTTAAATACTCATCACACCCCATGTACTCTAACAGACTTCAATGACAGATTGGCTAAACCTAACGGCTACGCCTCGCTCTTCCGGTCAGAGGTTCGAGTCTAGTTGACTCAACCTTTTTGATAGGAGTCACTTATGCTATTTCTTCTGTCGTGCCTAAGGAGCCAAGCCAGCCATGGCTCCACCACCCTCTCTTTCCTTCAGTGACTACAACAAGTTGGGGGATAGAGAGAAGAGGTGGAGGCAAAATGCTTGCGCTTTTCTTTTCTATTTTTACTAAACTATTCAGACCTAGAAAATCTTTTATTAATCTAATAATTCAACACTCCTCTTATTTTCTAGTCTAATTTAAGCTTTTCTCTTAGTCCACACTTCTCTCTACAATATTTCAATATTTGGGTGAGGGAATAGGATTGGTCATCATATCAGCAATCATTTCTCCATCTGGTTTATACACAAGACTCACAATTTTGTTTTCGACCTTTTCTCTCACAAAACTCAGCCTTATGTCCATGTGTTTAGCTTTGAAATGATGTTTTGGATTGGCTGCAATTGCAATTGCAGCCTGATTATCACAGAAGACTTCATGCACCCCTTTCTTCATGTACCCCAATTCTTGCAGCAAAGACTTTACCCATATCAATTCTTTCACAGTTGAACAAGAGGCCATGTTCTTAGCCTTCATAGTGGATTGAGCAACCACAATTTTTTGCTTGCTACTCCAACAGCAAGCGCCTTCCCCCACATACAATACATACCCAGATGTGCATCTTCTCATAGGTGCATCTCTATAACCGACTTCACTCCTAGTGGTGATGCCAGTGTGCTCCCCTCCCAAATGCAATTATAATTCCCTTGTACTCACCAGATATCTCATGACTTTCTTTGCTGCCTCCCAATCTCTCTTTCTAGGATCATTAAGACCCTCCCAAATGCAGTTATAATACCCTTGTACCCACCTAATATCTCATGACTCTCTTTGCTGCCTCCCAGTCTCTCTTTCTAGGATCATTAAGACTCCTACAGAGAACTCCAACTGTAGCCGTTATGTCCGGCCTAGTGCAGTTAATAAAGTAGATTAAACTTCCTACAACCTGCTTGTAAGGAATAGACTTCATAAATTGTCTTTCTTCGGGACTCATCTGATCATCTAAGATTATCACTCCTTCTCCTACACTCCCATCACTTGTTTTCTTCAAGTCCATGGGAGTGGTACAACTGTTTGCCTTTTCCATTTGGAATTTCTCGAGCATATTCCCTTTAGCTTATTTTTGAGTAAGGGTGATAATCCTTTTCCTCCTATCTCTTTCCATTTGTTTTCCGAAGATGTATTTTGCCTCTCCTAGATCCTTCATATCATATCTGCTTCTAAGATCTTTCTTTAACTCATTGATCTTTTCCATAGATTTACTTAACACCAGCAAGTCATCCACATAATTTGCAACGAAAATAACACTATTCTCATCCTCAAACATATAAATAGAATGGTGTGAACTGATTCGCATATATCCCAGGCTGGTTTTTAACTCATCAAGTTTCTTATTCCATTGGGTGGGATCCTGTTTAAGTCCATTTAAGGACATTATAAGTCTGCAGACTTTGCTCTCTTCACCTTTCTCTACAAATCCTTCTGGTTGCCTCAAAAATATTTCTTCCTCTAGTTCACCATAGAGCAAGGTGGTCTTAATATCCATCTGGTGTATTTCCATGTCTTCCGCTGCCGCTAGACTACGGAGAATCCTTACTGATGGGAACCGTACCGCAAGAGCAAAGGTCTCTTCATAATCTATCCCTTTCTTTTGAGTGAACCCCTTTGCTACCAACCGAGTCTTATATCTTTCAATGGTATTATTTGGGTTGAGTTTCAATTTAAACACCCATTAGAACCCGATCGGTTTTCTGGTTGGAGGGCATTCCACTAGTTCCCACGTATTTGCTTCCATTATAGATGCCATTTCATCATTTATGGCTCTAACCCATCTATCCTTCTCTGGACTGTCCATTGCCTCTGAGTATGACTAAGGCTCATCAGGGTGAGACAGCTTAGTTACCTTGTGAGCGGCTTGTCTTTCCTACAACCTTTTGTTGCTCTTTCGTCCTCCTTCAAAGTCTGAAGCTGGGAAGGAGGAAAGTCTCGGGTTCCTCCTCACTATCTCATCAGCTCGCCTATCCATGGAAGTCGGTTCCATCTCCTCCTTTTTGTGTCTCCTCGAAGTGTGCACGGATCTGGGCAGATTCCGGTTTATCTCCTTCATCGTGGATCTCTCCTCAATCCGCAATCACGTTTTCACTCATGTCTCTTCTTAGAAGATCCGAGTCTTCCTCACCCTCGGACTCGAAGCTGATTTTATCGTTTTGGTGTATTTGAAAAAGGTCAAATGACTTCCCTTTATTCATGCCAACTAGATGCTTTACCTGAATGATATCTTGTTTAGCTAAGTCATAAACTCTATATCCCTTGACATCCTCATTATATCCCACAAAATATCCCGGTTTCCCTTTAGCATCTAATTTCTTGTTCTTCCTATCTGTGTCAAGACTGTAAACTTGACTACCGAATACTTTCCGGTGAGAAATATTTTGTTTCCTTCCAACCCATCTCTCATAAGGTGTCATTCCTTTCACTGCTGAGATAAGGACTCTATTCTTGATGTAGTTGGCACAGATCATGGCCTCAGCCCAAAACGTTTTTCCTATCCTTTTGTCGGCCAACATACTACATACATTGTCTCCTAGAGTCTTGCTCAACCTCTCAGCTACCTCATTTTGTTTTCTGGATTATAGGCTACAATTTTTTGATGCTGAACTCCCTCCTCTCTCAGATATTCCTCAAACTCGTTAGAGGTATATTCTCCCTCATTGTCACTTTTTATTCTCTTAATGGGGGTTCCGTGCAACTTCTCATTCTAGGCTTTATATTATTTGAAGTAAGTTGGTACTTCAGACTCTGTTTTTAGGAAGTACACTCCTGAGTATCTAGACTAGTCATCACTAATTGTCATCATGAACCTCTTACCTCCTACCGAAAGTACTTTTGTTGGTCCCTAGATATCCGTGTGGACCAGATCTAGTACTTTCTCACCTTTGAATGTGGTTGTTTTGAAAAATGGAAGTCTGTGAGCCTTACCTTGGGCACAACCAATACAATCATCCACCATTTGATTATCCCCAAACAGAATGCCTTCTACTACACCAAGTTTCTTCATTTCCCTCAGCCTATCAAAGTGCACATGCCCCAACCGCTTATGCCAATTCATTAAGTTTGGGACATGCATTCTTCTTTTCATTACTTAGGCTAAGCTTAAACATTCCTTGGCTACCCTTATCTGCTGTGAAGTAGGCTTCATCCCCATACTTAGCTGTAAAGACTCCTTTTCTAGTGAAGGTATCAAACTCCTTATCATCTAATACAAAAGTAGAGACAAGATTTTTACTCAACTGAGGGATATAAAGTACATCTGAGAAAGTTAGAATGGAAGTATTACCCTTTACTAAGAATTTATGATCTACCGATCCAAGTAGATCTGTAGTAACTACTCTCCCATCCCCTTACTCTATCTCTACAGTGGAGATCTTTCTTAGGTTTGTAAAGTGGTGCCTGTCACGACACATATCCATGGATGCACCTGAATCGATGATCCATCTTTCCTGGGGAGGTTCCCGAATGGCTCCGAGAGCACACTTCCGTTTTCGAGGAATCTCCTTCTCCTCCAAATTCTCATCAAGGAGAAGCTCTCCATCCTCCTCCTCAGAGGACTCGGTCTCTCTTTTCACTTGTGTGACCACAAGTGCCTTCTTCTTTCCCCTGGAAGAACCCCCTCCACGATTTTCTTGAAGCCTCAACTCGAACAGCTTGGTGCAATCAGCTATGACGTGTTCCGACATTTTGAAGAAATGACAGAGGCCTTTTCGAGGCCTTGGTCCTCCTGTCTGATCTTTCTTTCCCTTGAAGTTGCCATACGGCTTCCTCGAATCCTTCCCCCACTGGTCCGTTTCGGCAGCCATAGTTTGATCGCTCTTTCCTCCTCTCCGAATCTCGATAGTGTTCTTCGCACAAGTATCATCTGGACCACTGTGTTCCACTTCCACAAACTGTCATCCATTTCTTGCACTCGGTACACTATGTTCTCAAACTCATTAGGCAGCTTCATGATGAGAGTGTTGACTTTCATCTTCATTGTACTGGTCCACCCGACACTCACCATCTCTATATACCAACAAGAGAGGTCATTACAATAGTCTAGCATTTTCCCCCTTTTGTAAGTATACTCCCCTAACCATTGCTCGGCCAACTGGAGCTCCTAAATGGTACCTGCTCTATAGATCTCTACTAAGGTCTCCCACAACTCTTCGGCCTTAAAGATGTGGAGATGGGAGGTTGCCAAAGCTTAAATAAAATGCCTCAAAATGAAGTGCCTGCCAGCCATGTTTGTGTATTCCTACATTTGAATATCGTTTTCTTCGATCTTCGCGGCCGCCGCTTCGGGTGCCGTGGCAATAGGAGTAAGAGGTGTCTCCTTCCCTTTCCCTTTTTGAACACACTCCTGTCCCCTCTGTGTGCCTCCCCCGTTGGAACAGATACTGCTGCAGAAAACCTCACTCCACTAAACCTTGGTGGAATTCCTTGAGATGGACGTTTCACTTGTCCACTCACGATACTCTAGTATTGTTTTTCACACAAAGCCCCTACCATTATGGCTTCCCAATAAATGAACCCAGATCCGTTGAAGATGGGCACCCTAGAGGGTGGGCCCATAACCTGCAATTCTGTGTCGCCCATTGGAATGCAGAATTGAGGAAGCCTCTAGATAGTTTTTGACTAACCCTTTTTCAGCAAGGATCACAAATACCCAAGTAGGCAAACAGCCAATCTGACTGCACCCTTGTGTAGTTTGGACTCCCTTGAGTCCGTAGCAAAAGAAATCACAGAAAACGCCCAACCAAACGATTAGTTATCAAATGGCAAAGATGCCAAAATATATACAAGCTCATTGGGAGAGAGGCAGCTACCTCCTAATTCTCCTAAGTCCTAAATCGCACTCACAACCCCTATCTACTGATGTAAGAACCAATTAGAGAACTGTAAAGTACAGAAAGGTAGTGTGGCCGGTGTACGTTCTGTACGGTTTGTGTACGACTCGGCCATTGAGCGGACGCATGTCTCTTTCAAACTTGTCCTCATGCTCTCCGGCATTCCCGCTTCCCAATATTGTCTTGCCACGTGGTGCCAGACCATGTTACGCCCGAAAACCGCCAAAATGACCATTTTGGGATCTCGACGATGATGCGTGCCGTTGGATCCAATTGAACTTTAAATGTTAGCAATTGAATATCAATGTCAGGTAAATTTTTTTCGTGCGGTTTCATGTTCGCACTATATTTCATTTTGTTTCTATGTTACCTATCTGTTATTCCGTTAATCAGATTAGTGAACTCTAACATGTTTAAATACCCATCACACCCCATGTACTCTAACGGACCTCAACGACAAACTGGCTAAAGTTAAGGGCTACGCCTCGCTCTGCCGGTCGAAGGTTCGAGTCCTGCCAGACTCAACCTTTTTGTTGGGAGTGACTTATGTCACTTTTTATGTCCTACCTAAGGAGCCAAGGCAGCCATGTCTCCACCACCCTCTCTTTCCTTTAGTGACTTCAATAAATGTGGGGGATAGAGAGAAGAGGTGAAGGCAGACTGCCTACGCTTTTCTTTTCTATTTTTACTAAACTATTTAGACCTAGAAAATACTTTATAAATCTAATAATTCAACAAATATCGTCTTTTTGAACCCCGGAGAGGAAATAACGCGATTAACACAAATAATTTGTTCACGTCTCGAATTTTTAAAGTCAATTTTTGATTGTTTATGTTATTTTGAACCAAATATAGAAGATGTAGAACTAAAGCACCTCGATGTTGGGTTTTTTTACATAAAAAATATATAACGACTTTTTAAAAAACGCGATGGGTTTTTTACATTAGACACTTATGTTCAACGAGTTTTGTCTTAATTCGGGTGGTTGGGATTTTGAAGAGTATTTGTTGTATGGACAATTTGAGGGTGGCTTTGTAATAAAATTCTGCAAAACCAAAGGTAAAACGTTTCGTTGAACTTAAATTGTGTGATCAACAACCAAATTGAGTCTCATGAGGTTGTAAATTCTTAGTGTTGTTTCTCCGTTCATACATCGGTTTTTGTATCTGTTTTAACGTTTAAGAATAGTATAAAATTACCTGTTTGCGTCAAAATGAATCTAAACCAGATGAAAGTTTGGTTAAAAAACAAGAGAAATAAAAAAGAGTCATGAATGCAAAAATGATTTACAAGAGCTCCTTTTGTTAAAAAACCATAAAAAACCTCTAAAAACCAATGCAAGGACAAGAGTGGGACAATGGAAAAGGTGAAAGACATTTGAGACGTTTTAGGCACCGATGCAGTTGAAGGAAGAGAGTGTCACACTATACCAGTAATCGTTATTAGTGTTAAAGTTTTTTTGTCACGCAAATTCACTTTTTCTTGGAAAAAGCCTCACTTTTCGCCTTGTGGAGGTTCAACCTTAGTGTTGATAGTTTACGCGCGAAGACAAACATTAGAAGTGTGCCATTGGTACATGTGAAAAAGGAAAATAATATCCACGACGAACATGCGATGACAGGCCTATATGTCGTACATGCCATAGGCCTCCCCGCCACCGTGGATGCAGTTCACCGACCGATCAACCGAAAATATCCTTGCATGCTCTTTTTTTTATCCACTGACCTTCATAAGTTTGTCGCGCTTTTATGCCGTTCCGTTTCGAAATTTTCATGTCCATTTTCAAAATTCAAATTTGGTCACAAACTTTCTGTACGAGTCATTAATTGCCTCACCCAGTACATATATTCCATTCAAATTTTATGTTTGAAGAATATTTGTAGATTTTCAATATCTAAATACAACCTACAAAGATACCAACCAAAATGAGCCAACGCGGGTGAGAGGTTTTTTACCGACCCGCCATAATGGAAGATCCTATGAGTAAACTCTGCCAATAAAAGTGTATGTACGTTTTTTGGGGCCGCCTAATGGAATAAAAGCCTTATGTGTTAACATTTAGTGAAAGTTACTTACCATGGTTTAACTTTGCTCGCGGGACGCTTTATGGTCAGCATCCTGATAGCTTAACACATTGGAATGTGTTGCGATAAAATATTCCTTCAAAATTAGGGAAATGATCAAACGGAAACCTCTTCGCTGTTCACAATAATACAATTTTCGTACGTTACATATTTGGTACAATTGAGTTAGGATTTTATAGTCAATGACAAAGAATGCCTTTAACCTGTGAAAAAATGTAATCAACCGCTAAAATTTTGCCGCCCTTGTGAAAGCCGACTGTCATAAGAAAACAACAATCCACATGATGGACCAATTATTACGTTAATAAAATTGCGACGACCACATGTAAATAAAAGTGTTGCGCCAGTCCATTTCCTCTACCAAATTAGTGCACGAAACCTATGTGAACTAGAAAGTCTTAGCACAAGGTTGCTTTTAACTTAGTGTAGCCATTTCATTGAGGTTGTTTACATTAATTTACTGTACTATGGCGGGCATAGTGCCTTTCTTCATGGAAGCGAAACATTGCTGATTATTCGATCTTCATCTACCACGCAATCTTTCCATCTGTGTCTATTGAGGTGAGTAGTCCATCACATATCATGTAGAATTGTTGCACTTGGATGATATAGATTCCTGAGACATTGGACTACCAAGGTAATTTTCTCACTTTGAAAAAGCCATTTGCCTTTTGACAAGGTGGACGCGAATCCACCAAAATCCAGTGGAAAGCCTTTGCCTAAGATATCACATCACACTTGCGTGGTGCCACTCAAACCAGGACGTACACACATTAACCGATGACAATGTTACAGCTAGTAATATTGCACGTATAATTCCCCCCCCTCTCTGCCCCCCTCTCTCTCTCACTCTCTCTCTCTCGCCCCCTCTCTCTCCCTTTCTCTCGATTTTTAATCTTTCTCTCCCTCTTCCTCGCAATCTTCATCTTCTCCTGCCTTTGTCTTTCCCTATCAGTCTACCTCTCCCACTCTCGCTCCCTCTCCCTCTCCCTCTCCCTCTCCCTCTTTCTCCCAATCTGTTTCTCCTTTTACCAAATCTTCTCCCTCACAATCTGCCTCTCCCTCTCCCTCTCTTTTTCTCCTCCCTCTCAATCTTGTCTCCATTTCTCAAACTCTTAGTGCCTCTCCCTTTCCCTCTCCCTCTCCCTTTTAATCTCCCTCCCTCTCCCTCTCAATCTCAATCTACCGCTCTCTCGCTCTACATCTTCCCTTCCCTTTGTCTCTCCCTATCGGTCTACCTCTCCCACTCTCGCTCCCTCTCCCTCTCTCTCTCCCTTTTTCTCCCAATGTGTCTCTCCCCCTATCGATCCTTCTCCCTCTTGGTCTGCCTCTCCCTCTTCCTTCCATTCTCTCCTTCCGCTCAATCTGTCTCTCCTTCTCCCATCCTCTTTCTCGCAGTGTGCCTCTACTTCTTTTTCTGAATTCGCCTCTCCCTCTCCTTCCCTCCCTCCCCCTCAACCTACCTTCCCCTCTCACTCTTAGTTTACCTCTTTCTCTCTATCTCTTTCTCCTTCAAAAGCTTGGCTCTCCATCTCTATGCCTCTCTCTTTCTCTCTCACTGTGCCTCTCCCTCTCTTTCTCCTTCTCCTTCTCGATGTGCCTCTCCCTCTTCCTCTCATTCTCACTCTCTTCCCCAATCTGCCGCTCCCACCCTCTCATCTCCTCCCTCTCATTCTCAGTCTTCCTCTGCCTCTCTATCTCCCTCTTACTTTTCCCTCTCCCTCCCCCTCTCAATGTCTGTCTCTCTCCCTCTTAATGTGTCTCTCCATCAGTCTGTCACTCCCTTCCCTCTCGCTCTCCTTCTCCCCATCATTTCCAGTCTGCCTCTCCCTTTCACTCTCCGTCTCCCTCACAATGTGTCTCTCTCTTAGTCTGTCTCTCTCTCGTCCCTCTCCCTCTCATTCTCCCTCTCCATCTCAGTCTACCTCTCCCACTCTCTGTTTTTCTCCGTCGTATTCTCAGTTTGCCTTTGCCTCTCCCTATCCCTCTCCCTCTCCATCTCCCCCTCCCTCTCCCTCTCAATGTGTCTCTCTCTTTGAATGAAACACAGCGATATTGGTATGAAATGTAAAAGCTTTACAAAGATTTTTTTTTGGCTACCTTTGGGCGTAGTTTGATGGTATGTCGTGTAAAAAGACAAAAAGAGTGGCGGAAACTTTTGTTACTAGACCTTGTCACATATGAGCATGACATTAAAATGTCACAAAACCCTAAAATTACAATGTCACTAAAAACCAAACATCTACAACCGTCGCTAATTTTATGATCGTCTACAACCATCACACTTGAAAGTAACGATTTTATTTTTGCACATTGGAACACTTTGCAAAGTAGTAAAGAGAATATTCACTAAATCCAAATTTACATTTCAAAGTTTCTGTTACATGGCGACAAAGCCTTATTATAGGCTTTGAATTTTGCGTGAAGTATACTGTAATGTAAATGAGGATTGTGTATATTTTTTTCTTTTGTCCAACATGATGCCAAAATATGCCCTTTACAAAACATATCCCTCTAAAAGAAATACATGGGCACATAATAGTTACATGTATAAGTCTGACTCGAGCCTTTAATGATTGATACACAGTAGATAAGATTGTTACACTCGAAATTGAGAATATATTTTTAGATGAAAAAGTGTTTTTAAGTGAGAATATGTCTTGAAGTGAGAATGTGCTTTTCTTAAAAACAGGAATCGACGAAACCCCATTGTTGAATGTATAATGGATGCAACATCATCGAATTACAGCGATGAAAATTGCCCTTCAGGCTACATAAGAACCCTCAAAATCAACTCTAATTTTAGTATCTTTCCTTTCCTTTAGTATCCTTCCTTTGCATTTCTACCTTTCCTTTAATTTTAGTATATTTCCTTTGGGCTTATATTGACGGGCAAAACCGCTTCATAAATGACGTAATCGAGGTCGCTTTTCACTCTCGAAGAAGAAAAAAAATCATATGAAATTAGAAAATTCGAAAAAGTAGACATCTTTACATACTCTCCTCATCAATATCTGAATGAGTTTGAAAAAAAAAATGATTCTGACTTGAGGTAATACAGACGAACAAAAAAAAAAAGAAAAAAAAAAGGAAAAAGAAAAAAGAAAAAACGAAAAAAGGCGGTGGTGAACTGAGGGAATAAGCGTTGTACTACTGAAACGTACAGGGTTCATGTAACAAAAATAGAAACTCCAAAATAACTCTCGATAAACTTTTTTTGCGGTAAATAATATGAAAACAAGCGAACCGGATTTGTTGAAAAAAAGTACTCGACCGCACCAATATAATAACGAGTTTCCTACAAATTTTCCCTCTCGAGTTTTTTCATCCGATGTAACCGAGATAGTGAAGAAAGATGGCCAGAAGCAAAATGACAAAAGCGAGAATTAGGAGAGGCCGTTTGAGAATCCAGTTTTTTGTCTCATTCACAGTTTGTTTTACTTGATTGACACGTTCCCCCCACTTCATCTGCACAAACAAAAAAGGAAAACAAACAAACAAATAAACAAATAAATAAATAAATAAATATATAAATAAATATATAAATAAATAAATAAATAGAGAAATAAATAAATAGATAAATACATAAATACATTAATACATCAGTGAAACAAGGTTCCTCAGCGTCCCTCCTCTCCCTCCCCTTTCTATAAAACGACTCCCTCTCGGCACTCATCTCCTCACCCTCAATAAAAAAAAAAGATTTTCCAATCTCAAACAAACCTCTATAACCTCATCACCTGGATGCTCGTCTTTTAGTGTGATTGTACAAAGTTGTCCTTGAAATGTCTACAACACCAAAACCATCTGAATATGTGTCTTCGGGTGAATTCATCGAAAATCTTTTTTTGTAGGATCTACCGCAATCTCTACAACAACTACAAGTCCATTTGAATGTTTGTGATTTTATGAATTCGTATAACTTGTCCCATTAAAATAGTACATGTCGTTTCTTACGCATTTACGCGCAGATTCTGACAAATGGTTAAGCAGACGTGTCAGTATTTATGGTTTGGGTTTTTTCGTTTACTTTGTTTTTTGAACGGATTTAGTGTTCCTGTGAAGTTTTGACATGTTTGCTTAATTAATAGCGTGTAAGGATCTGCCCGAAAATACAAAATCGACTATTTGAGTACTCTTTTTAAGTGGATGAGTCTGTAGGGATTCAGAAGAAGACAGAAAATCAGATAGATTTGTAGTAGATGTAAAGATTCAGTTGCAGTAAACCCGGTATGTAATTTTTTTTTTTTGATAGTACAGCCAGTTTTGTACAATTTGGTGTACAATTTTGTACATTGTCACTTAAAGACAAACATTTACGCGGATTTATAGTAGTTATAGAAGTTCCCTTGCAGTAGATATAACATAGCCAAAACAAAACCCAGATCAATCAAAATCATAAATTCGTGCAAATTTAAGCTTCTGTGAATTGGTTTCGTGACAGAGCTTAATAGGGACAAGGAGGGAGCGAAGGGGAGGGGGAAGGAAAGAGGGGAAGGGAGGACAGGAGGAGGACGACAGGAGGAGGACGGACAAGGAGGACGACGGAAGGACGGGGGAGAGAGGAGAAGGGCGAGAGGGGAAGAACTGGAGACAGGATCGTTTCTTGCAAATGGATTTCATTTTCTGCAGTATTTCTGTCGTCAACAACTGATCTGTACCTTTTACCGTTCTAATGATTTCTCAATTCTAATTCAACAACAGCGACAATCGGTGAAAAGTTAAACAAGCCAAAGTATATGGGTTATCATCACCTTGTCAAAGACACACTCCAGTACAAAGAAAATTGAAGGAACATAAGAAAAAAATTGGACAGTAGGAAGAACTTAAAACAACAGAGAAAAATGGAGAGCAGGACAAGATTAGAAACGGTACAAAAAACTGGACTGTAAACAAACTGGAAAGGAGAAAAAAATGGACATTGGAAAAAACTGGGAGCGACATAAATTGGACAGAAGAAAAAATCAGGAACATGAGAAAAAACTGGATAGTAGAAAAAATAAGGAAGAGTAGAAAAAATTATGAACATTAGAAAGAATTAGGAACAGTAAAAAAACTGGATAGTAGAAAAGACTTGACAGCAGAAAAAACTGGACAGGGGAAATAACTGACCATGGTCGCCATTTGCTCAGGAGTCATTTGAGACAACGATTCCTGTGCCTGTCGAGCCTGGTCCGGAGTCATTTTTATACCCGCTTTAGCCCCCATGGCCGCCATCATTTCCGGAGGCATTCCTTTCATCATGTCCAACATACTCTGCAAAATTCCTCGCCAAAATATTACCAAGCTATCATGCTCAAAACATATATATTCTGATTATTTTTAGAAATTGTTGTTAGTCGCCTAACAAATCAGTCTGAAAAAAAAAAGCTCTCGGAAAACTTGAAAGACCTCGACCACGCCATATGCAAATGGTTTACAACGATCAAAATCTCAAATGACATATCGCGAATAAGGTTTATCGGGATATCGAAGAGTTGGAAACTCGACATTTATCGGCTTTGCAGACAAATATCAATATTGCGGCAATTGGCGATAATCAACCATTATTTGTACGGTACTTCATAAGTATACCTTTACGAAACAAACACATCGCACCAAATCTTCACAAACTTGATTGCTGGGAAATTCTGCGAACTAAATTCGGAATCTAAAAAATCAATGTACAGTACAAAGTCAGACATTTGGTTAGCCCACATGTTTATAAAACAATTCATTATGGTACCATACAGCATACCGTACTAAGAAATTTTTCCAGCCTTGATGGCGTAGGAAGAAATACGTTAGAAATAGTACAAAAATATCGTCGATATCGAGCGATAATCGGAGATAGTATTGGCTCGTACATCGATTATCAAGACCCTTTAAAAAAGTACATATCAATTATCGACAAATCGTGCTCGATTACATCAGTAGCATATTCTCTGCCAAAGTAAGCCGCTAGAGAAACATACCATTTTTGTTCTACCAATGAAAAAACCTGCTCATTTATAATAAGGCCATTACATTGCTCATTTCCCTCTTCTGAAAGTCAGAAACCAATGGGTTATTGAAGCCTCCTAATAGCTGTTCTTGTAATACACGACCCATCTCTATTAGTGTTAACACCACTAATTCGGTCACTATTTCTTTCTGCCTAAAAATCATAAGCTAGTGTTAAAAACGTTATTTAGGGAGTGGACCACAATCTGCCATGTCATTTTAGAGAAAATCAGTAATATTACTATGAATTTCGCTTTTACAAAGAATGCCTTCACAACAACAACAATAAGCAGCGTACTAATCCAATGAAGAAAAGATCGCATCCACATTCCTCCTAGTTCAGTAAAAAAAAACATTTGCTCACCAAACAGTGTTTGACACCCTGGCTCTTTTATGAGAGATAGTAACCAACACAAAAACCACTGTACTAGACCCGTGAAACTTACCCAACACATAGAACTCCTGTCAAAAGGTAGAAAGAAACTGCTATTTCTACTTCAAACTCACAGAAATCGCATGTAAAAAATTCTGATTCAACTCGACAGAAAAAGCCAATTTCACCCCAAAATTTCCAATCATAACAAAAAATCTAGTGTTGCTCATCAGTATCTTTTTATCGATAACTGATAATAGGTTTTTTTGGACCAACAAATAATCGACAAATTGGACAGAATATCATTAGCCGACACATCGGCGATACAGGATATAGGCGAAAAAACAATATTTTGACAGGGTCTGGATTTTTTAATATCTTTTGTAATTTTTGTCAGTGACAATGATTTCGTGTCCTTTCGGGGGAGTTACGGTTTTGCTCTGGCAGATGAAATAAGACGCCATAGTTATCTTTGCAGAGAAAAGATATGTACGGGTCTTCTGCCGCCCATCCGCGCTTTCCAGAAACTAAGAACAATTTTCTAAAGGAACAAAATAATTTCGACATAGAACTGAAAATTATTGATTAGCGGCAATCAATTAGACAACAATTAAGGACGTTCACCCACCAATATTATCAATTAGCTGGTCCAATCGATAATCGATAACATCGTTAGTCGACATTCGGTCTTTACCCACCATCCTATGAGCAACACTAGAAAAACCTAACAAACCCGTAAACCCCAATAATAAGCCCAGTACAGTCGATATGTACCTGCATCATTGCCGGGTCCTTCATCTGTTCCTGCAACTGTTGCATGGAGGGCATAGCCCCCCCCTCCAAGCCACTAGAACCAATACTTGCGGTCGATAAATTTCCGGCACCAACCCCATTGGACCCACTTGACAGACTATCTGCTCCCCTCCTAGGTGCCCTGGTCTCTCCAGAAGAAGACGACCCAATTCTCCCAGTTTCAGTTTCAGTTTGAACTCCGGAACCATTCCCACTTGCAGTTGCAGCTCCTCGCATAGAACTGCCCATCTGTAAATATGTTTCTAATTGATCTGGGGACATATTTTTCATCATATCTCCAGCAACTCTCGCCATCTCCGGAGAGAAGGCTCCTCCAGTGACAGCCGCCATAGTCTCATGGTCCATATTCGCCATCATTGATTGCATTTGCCTGTTGTTTCCGCTCCCCAATAGGAGTCAATTTTTTCCAAACATATTTTTTTTTCTCCAAGCCCCAATAAATAATCACCCTTTTTCCAAGACCCAATAGAAATCACTTTTTTTTTCAACCACAAAAAAGATTCACTAAAGACGGACTTAAACCACACGCAGAAGCTTGACCAACGGAGCACAAGAACGTAAAAATGAAACTTGAATTCTTTTAAAAAAACTGGTTCACCAAATTCCGCCAAAATGCAAATAACAACAAATGAGGGACTTAAACAGATGGAGACGGGCAAATTGCTGTCACCCTACTGCTGTTTACATAAATCAAGATACCAAACAACTGTAAAGACAATAAGTGCTCATTTTTATGCTTTCTTAGACGCTCCAAAACTCATAAATGCTCTAAAACCCATTTACTGCACCAAAACCCATTAACTGCACTTACCTAATCATGCCGGGATTTGATTTCAGGGCTTCCATCTGCATTTGCCAGGTTTCATTATTCATACCGAGAGGAGACGTAGAAGAGAAAGGAGGTAAAGTAGTGCTGGTATTTTGCCCCTGATTATCAGAAGAAAGGGTTTCCTGGTCTGTGATGTCTTCAATGAGTACTTCTGCAGAAAATCCGGGTATTGATACAGTTATTACACTATCGACGTTTTACCCTCGTTTAGAGGGTACATTGTACAATTCATACATTATTTTCAGCGATTATACGCACAGTTATTCGTAAAACTATACAATTCACCCTCAACATGACAGTATATTTCTCTCATGCTATTATCCTATGACACCCGTAAAAATCATCAACAGAGACAAAGCCAACACGTATGCAATCTCATCCTTCATACTACCCTTTTCTTTTCTTTTGACTGATAACAACGCATTTATTCTGGACAATTTAACAAAAACAACATGTGAAACTAGTCCCCCCTTAATAAGCGTCAACACCGCCGTCCTTAAAAAATCTATTATTTTCTCTAACTCCCTCAATCTTCTCCTCTATCTTCCTGAACTCCACCTGTCCCCATGTTGTTTATGCTCCCAACCAATCTTCATAGATTACTCCCTCAATCTTCCTTCCGCAATCTCTCTACAGCTCCAAATTCTGAAAGTGTTGTATTCAGAAACCTTAAGTCACCTATACGTTCTACGCCCTGAGACCATAGTTCAAATCTATATCTATACTCGAGAAAATCATATAGTAGTACGGCGTGACCACATCTAGCGTTTCCAGGTGTTTTCGCACTTTTAAACTATGCCTGAGACACATTGATCGTAAATTTGACAAAACATGGCACTCACCATCTGTTGTATGGACCACCTTCGACTCTTCTTCTACCTCTCCCTTCTCTTGCATTTGTTTGCGCACATCCCTGCCCATACAACAAATTGACCATTTATGTCGCGTCAGAAAGGAGGGATTGTTTGAAAGAACCTACAGAGGCAAAAAACCCAAATGAAAGATTAAAATATTCACTGCAATTGTATTCGAATAGTGGGACTGTGTTAGACGGGCCCAGTATACTGCACTGCCCATCACTATTAGAGTTAATCACTCTAATTTGAGCGAGTCTTTTTCTGACCCAAAATCATAAGTTAGTGATAATAGCAATTTTTAGTTAAGTACCCCTATATCATGAACCACGTGGCAAAAGATAATATATAGTTTTAGATAGGCAACGAAAATGGCTTCTAAACATTCACATCAATGTTTTTTGGTGGAAAACCAAGGACTCCCACGTGTTACCAAAACTTTCCGAATAAATAACCGTTATAGGTTCAAAAAGTACAAGTGAAAAAATCGTGAACTTTAACTAGTTAAAAGTCAAGACAAACAATATTCGGTGTTTTATTTGTTTTCTGTTAAGATAAAATCGGGAGCATTCATTCTCTATTTTTTGTCATTATTTAAGAAACGACACTCTTTCCGAAAGTTGAATTGAAATAATAAGTGCATATGTTAAGGTTTTTCAGGGCGATTTAGTCTTTTCTAGGGTTCTTTAAGAAGTTCTTTCTCAAAACTATATCTATCGGTAGTTTACTCTAATAAAGTGTTACTGCTCAAAACTGTTTAACTAGTCAAACAGAATGGGGAAAAAGCGGGGCGGGAATATCGATGCAAATAGAAAAAACATACAACCTGCGCATGTAAGGAAAATGGATTGCTAACTGAACACTAAAGATAAACTAGTCTTCCGAGATTTATGTGTGGCCGAGAGCAACGGGCTAATAATCTGCACATCTGTGCACAACCGCTCTATATAAATATAAAAATCATAAAAAAAATACAAAAGTAGAAAATGGTGCTAAATATTTGGGGACCTTCCCATCCCTACCCCAAAACAGAAGCCAATGTCTCATCATCAGGCGAAAGTTCAGCCGCTCTCTTCAAATCAATAACAGATGCCTGCATCCCAATATATGACCATACCCTTCTATGTCAGGAGCCCAGTCTTATCTATTCAACACTTCAAACTGAAAGAATATGTTCGACCGTTTCAAAACTTCACTGAATTAAACATGCCAAGAGTCCGTATGAACATCATAAAGTTCTCTCCTGGATATCTTTGCCTCATAACTCTGATACCATGTGCATAAGATTTTGAAAACCAGCAACAAGAGCGAGAAAAAGTACAACCAAACACGTTTATATGAAATATACACAAAGGCACTGCCAAAAGCAGGAAGCAGAAAGCATAATTTTTTTTCCTGCTATCTGCTCGACTATTGTTTCATTTCGAGTCGTGAGAGCACACACGTAGTAAATTACAATTAAATCAATCAAGTTAGAGCAAACCTCACCTTCAGATTTCCCAACTCCTTAAACGCCTGCCCTCTCCTGTATAGCGCCTTAACATTACTTGGATCCTCTTTGAGGGCCTGCATGCCCTCAAGCTTAAAACATTTAGATGGATAGCGACGATATTAGTCAACTCTAAGCTCACATAAGACAAAAATGCTCCAAATAACTCGTTTATCTCCATTCCTTCCCTGTGCGCATGTGTCGGAGCGTTTGTGTTTAGCCATCAATCAGCACTATCTGTGGTTATAATGTCTTCATTCCCATACAGCAAGCGAGTAATTGTCCTCCCTCAACCAAAAGTTTGTTCTCAGCAAAAATCTCAACTGCAGGCTAGAGGGAGGCAAACATCAACCGTGAGATTCAAACAGAAAACTTTATTTCCACTGAGCAATTAAATAAAAGTTTTGGGTGGGCACCTTAGTTCAACATCAATAACTACCTCAACAGACTGTGAAAACTAATGCTTATCGTGGCTTTAAACTTTCTCACCTCTGCACCACACTCCACAACTTTATTGTAGTCTTTAGTCTTCAAATAACATGACATAAGGTTGACCAAACAAGCTCGACGAAGAGTAGCTGCTTCTGATGATGAGTGACCTGCGAGATTTGTTTTTGCCTGCAACAATAATAAGGAGTCTGCGATCACCAATTTTTATCAACAATTTTCATTACAAATTTTGAGCGAGCTTATGACACATAAGTGTACAAGCATGGCATCTCAGGAAAGCATTTCTTCACTGCCCACAGCAATTGAGCGAGTGTTTTTTTGACACAGAATCACAAATTAGTGTTAACAACATTACCAAGCGGCGATAATGAGCCACATGGCAAAACATAATTCAGTATAGTAAAGACTAAATTCACTATCATGCTAATAATGCACTAACTCTATTAGTGATGTAACAGTGATAATCAGCAATGGCAGTGTCAACAATACAAATGGAAAGGCTAAAAGTCCATGTCAGACCTGACAAAAGCTATGTTCATTAATCCTGTTTGAAACAAGATTGCAACTTCAGATATGGTTGAATGACAAAGCTCCATCGCAATATACCCTTAAGTACTTATCCACAGCTTCGTCGTATTTGCCAGCACCGTGTAGCTGATTTCCCTGCAAATGAAGAAAATGAAACATCTCTTCAGAGTTGTTGAGTTTTAAAGGTACAAAATATATGTTACATGATCTACTGCATAGTTCATGTCAAATTCAGCTTAGAGCTTGTTTCGGAGACAAGCGAGATACTAGAGAAAAGTGTTAGAAACGGATTTTCACATCCCTTACATTCACTTCTGCCAAACAGAACACAAGTGAGTATTCTAACAACGTGGAATGTAACTTCCCAGCAAAAGTACAAAAATAGCTGCGAAATCATTAGGCAATTGCTTTTATTTCTTGAAATACCACTTTCATAGGTCCGTGAAACAATGTCCTTCCACTATACCAGACTGTTGCAGAACACATTGAAATCGCACAGGCGTTTGGATATACTAGTGTGATTAATCCCTGACTTAATCTCATTCAGCATCTGATTCAAAAACTCATTCAAAATCTCATCATACAACAATATCAATTTACCTGATTCTTTAATGTAGCTGCAGCATTGAGCTCATATTGACGCCTTTGGTTCAGCACCGGTGGAACACCTGGGCCTCCTAGATTACTCATTTGAGCAATTTGTTCAGGCGTTAAGTTCTTCATCTGCTCGGCTGCCAATTTCATATCTTCCGGTCTCATATTTTTCATGTTTTCCATAGCCATCCTCGTCATCTCTGGTGTCATCATCTGGCAAAGGATCCACAGCCAAGAACTTATGAGTCGGGAAATACAGTCTCAACAACTTGTTAAGTTTAAAATTATAGCCCCAATAACTTGTTAAATCGAGTAACATTGTCCCAAGAAACTGTTAAGTTAAGAATTATAGTTAACATGATTTGTTAAGACGAGAACTATAGTCCCAAGGACTTCTTAATTTGCATATTGTATTCCCAATAACATGTTAAGAAAACAATTATAGTCTAGTCAATTATAGTTGAGAATCCTAGCCCCGCGTACTTGTTAAACTGAGTAATATAGTTCCAAGAACTTGTTCAGTTAGCTTACAGTTTTCAAAATCTGTTAATTTAACAATTTTAATCCCAAGAGCTTTAGCTATAGTCCCATGAACCTGTTGAGTTCAGAATTACAGTCAACAGAGCTTGTTGAGTTGAAAATTATAGTCCCAAGAACTTGTTAGTTAAGTATGATAGCCCCAAGGACTAGATAAGCTGAGAATGACAGTCTCTAAAAGTTGTTAAGTTGAGAAATAGTGATAATGTGCCCAAAGAAACTATTGAGGAGAAGTAATTTTAGAGATTTAATTCAATATGTTAACATCATTACAGCTAATTAAATATTTTCAATAAGAGCAATGCATTTGTTAAAACAAAACTACTCGAGCAGTTTCTCTTTCGTTGATATAAAGTTGTACTCCAGATAAAGAGTATTTAAACAACTTCAAGGTAATGTCAAAAACTGAGCTAATGTCCTCCTTCTAGCTCTTGTCGACAGAGCGTTATCAAGAGGCTACATAAACAATAAACAGAGCCTATATGCGTTCCAAACAAGCTAAGGTGAAAGCTGAAGAAATCCGTGTCAATGGTTTGGCTCAAAACAACTTGTGAAATTGAGTATTAATGCCCCAAGGCCTTGTTAAGAATTTTAGTTTTCATAACAAGATAAGTTGAAAATTATAGTCTAAAGTTGTTGTTAAGTTGAGCATTATAGGCCCAAAAACTTGTTAGGTTGACAATATAGTCCCAAGAACTGGTTAAGTTGAGAAACATAGTCCCACGAGCTTGTTCAGTTGAGAATTATAGTCCCAAGAACTTGTTGAGTTGAAAATTACAGTCCCACTTGTCATTTGAGAATTGTAGTTTTCAGAATGTTAAGTTGAAAATTTTAGTCCTAATAACTTGTAAGGTTGAGAATTTTAATCCCAAGACTTGATAAGATGAGACCAAGAAGTTGTTAAGTTGAAAATCATAGTCAGAGAATTATAGTCTTCAGAACTTAAGCTGACAATTATAGTCACAAAAACTGGTTAAGTGTAAATGAAAATTATAGTCCCAAAAACTCGTCAAATTGTGAATTATAGTCCCAATAACTTGTCAAGTTGAATATTACAGTCGCCAAACAGGAAGCTTGTTGTCTTCAACAAAGCTGCTATTTACCGTCATATAACTTTACTATAGTTTTACTATTCAAAAGCTGTGTACATACATGAAAACAGTTGTCTCGCAACATCCAAAGACAAGTGGCAGATTGTGAAGTATTTTAAAGAAATAAAACTGCATTTTTGTTTAGTCTATAAATGCACAAAGTTGATAGAAAAGGAGAGAAAAAATAATGCTGGTGCTTTACAAGCACAAACTCCCCCATCAAATGAATAAAGAGGTTGATTAGACGCAGTTTTTCAAAGAACCTCGGATCTATATAAATCACCGTCAAACCCATTTATGCGAAAAAAATATCAAATTCAGCAAAAAAAACAGATTCAAAAATTTCAAGGGTGGGTAAAAGCAGTAGAAGCTTCCGGACATGAGATAAAAAACGAAATTGAAATCACGGAAAAATTTTCATACGAAGAAAGTGAACAACCAAAAAACTGAAAAAAGGTTTTCACAAATCTACTTACATCCTTCCTAAATGCTGCATCAAAAATCTCATGTTTGCATAGATAATTCCGGAGAATAATAATTAGTACTATTTAAAAACTCTTAAGTGCTTGGTTCTTTGTTCACAAAATTGTAGCAATCCTAAAGCAAATGAATACACATAATCTTGGTCAAAATGCGTTGTCAGTTGCCATTTATTTATTAAGTTCACAAAAACAGGGATAAGCTATTAATCATTTGCGACTGGAAGAAATATCCAGAAACTCGAAGAGCTAAAACTGCTAATAAAGATCCTTGGTTCCGGGATTGTCTATAAACAAAAAGATTCGGCAGAAAATCAAGAAATCAAAAGTAACACAATGTTTTCTCCTCCCTTTCCTACATAATATTAAAAATTTCAGCAAAGCATTCCACAACAAACATATACATTTATGAAATAACAATTCACTGTTGAACTCTAGCATTCTTCCGTCTTATGTTCGTGAAAGTAAGCCTTGATATACAGAAAAAATGGTTAATCTTAGTAACATAAAAATCGTTGCCTCTCGTCTGTAGAAAAAGACAAACTGTCTTGCTTGTAGTACAGTTTTCAATGAGCAAAAACTCGAAAGACAAGAATAATAAAGAGAATAATAAAAAATAAATAAATAATGACGAGAAAAAATTCTAAAGAACAAAAACGAGAAAAACTTCAAAGCAAGAATAATAACGAGAAAAACTTTAAAGACAAGAATAATAACAATAATTCTTACCATAACGTAAGTGCAAACAATAACGAGAAAAAACAAGAAGTCGTAAAATAACGAGCATCCTTACTTAGAATACTTACTGCATTTTTTATACTTACTTAGAAGACTTACTTGCTGCTTCTACTTAAAATACTGTACTCGTTATTATTAGTGCTTACTTGGAATAACGAGAATCAGAATACTTACTTGCTGCATTCTCTGAATGTCTTCTGGACGCATGCGTTTCATGTGTTCCTGCATCATGCTCATCATGGCAGGATCCATAGCACCCGAAAAAGAAAAAGAAAAAACAAAAAAAGGATCACAAGACACGACAGAATGGAAGCTACAGTAGAGCACTTGTCGAATCAGATTCTAGAGTTTGATGGAAGTTGACTTTCTGGACGCAAAGTTGCTTTTTCCTAAAGAGAAGAGTGTCGGTAGGCTTCTTTAAAGTTTCTAAGATTTGTTTGTTTTGGTTTCAAAAGATTGGTTTAAAATTTCTCAGTTTCAATAGAATTGTTTAGAGGTTCAGAAAGTTCGTTTCTTGGAGCATGTTATGTTAATTGCGTTTCGGATTTTAAACAATGTCTATCGCTTATTATTTTTTCTCCTTTCTTGAAAAGTGCACTTTCACTTCAACCTCTACAGTACCGTGCTATTAGGGTTTTTTTTTTTTTGCAGTGTATTTTAAAGTTTGAAACTGTAGTTAAAAGTGCGAAACTGTGCGAAAAGTTCGAAAAAACCATATCTTACGAGCATCGTAGGATAAAATTAGAGTGTAAAACAGCTGGGGGCTATATTCACGCGCTTTTTCTTGCTATTTCCAACCAAGATGTAAGCAGTATGCGTAACCGTACTCATTTCGTGTATGCATCGCACACAAAAACTAATAGGTGCAAATTTTATTGCCCGGAAAAAAAAGAAGGTTGTTGATGTTCGTACGTAGATTTTAGGTCCGAGCCCCAAAACAACAAATCGTTAAGATTCGATACTGTACTTTTTGTCGGTGTGGAAGGTGGAAATGAATCTAAACACGTAGTGTACATAAAAAGAAGACATTTTTTGTAGTGTTGGGTATCGGATAAATTCATATCGCGATAATTTCAATATTCGATATATTGAATATCGATTGAGCAGATTTCTCGATATATCGTGCCAGGACCAACATAAACCATCGCGATATATATCGCAAAAAAATGGGTGTCCGTACATCTAAAGTACGGAAAAACGTACGAAAAATCATACGGATACCCCCCCCCCCCCCACCCCCGAGCGCGCGCCACGGGGGGGGGGGGGGGGGTTGGGTTTGAAAAAAAAAATATCGCATAAATATCTGGATATTTAGCTTCTAGGTACATGGATTCGATATATCGAATATCGGATACCTAAATTTCGATATATATTGAATATCGGCAATTGGTCTTCGATACCCAACACTAATTTTTTTGTATTAAGGAAAAAGAAGGCGAAAATAGTAAAACAAAAGCAGGCGAAAATAGCTCCCACCATGAAATAGCGTTTACAATTATTTTCGCACATTTGAAGCAATCCCGTACACTATGCCGTACACTACACGATTGAAAAGTTTTGAGGGGTCGATCCGTTTAGAAATTCGGAAATAGTGCGGACCACCTTAGAATTGCTGCGTGCACTTAATTTGACTTGACCTTCATTTCTTTGTGCACACGAGCCTACGGTTCAGTACGGTACTGTACACCGCCAATCGCTATTAGCGTTGTGTACGCTAATCCCGTCCCGCTTTTTTTTTATTTTATTCTCAAACAGAATTGTCCACACTATTTAAAAAATCCCTAATTCCTAATTAGAGTAATCGATTTCTTCCAAAATTTCCAAATTCCCAATTAGCGTACACCACGCTAAATAATAGTATACGCTAATCAAACGTACACGCTAATAGCGATTGGCGGTGTACTGTACACCGCCAATCGCTATTAGCGTTGTGTACGCTAATCCCGTCCCGCTTTTTTTTTATTTTATTCTCAAACAGAATTGTCCACACTATTTAAAAAATCCCTAATTCCTAATTAGAGTAATCGATTTCTTCCAAAATTTCCAAATTCCCAATTAGCGTACACCACGCTAAATAATAGTATACGCTAATCAAACGTACACGCTAATAGCGATTGGCGGTGTACTGTACTTTAGTGAACCGAGCACCCGACGCTTCGGGACCGGTAAGTACGGCGACCAGGGACGTAGAAACGGGTATGTAAATCGACTAGGGACGTCGAAACAGTGAAGTAACGCAGCCAGGGACAGCGAATTACGTTTGGACACCCAAACGACATTGGCTCGACATGCTGGTTTGACCCAAACCTGACAGAAATACTTACTTTGACAAGCAGGTAAAACCCTAACGGCCAAAATGTATTATGGTTTCTGGCTGACGTCTTATTAAACCTTTGATGATTACCAGTTCACTCCATCCTTACCAGACCTCTTCCGCTCCCTTTCCCACGCCTCTTCTTTTCCCTCTACCTCTCTCGCCTCCCGCCACCTGCAGCTCGTCTTTCGCCTCCTAATTTTCCTGTCCTCTTTTCACCTCTTTCTTTCTTTACCCTCTCTCCCTATCTCCTTCTCTCCCTCTATCTTCCTCTCTCCCCGTTTGTTTTTTTGAAAAAGAGAGGGTGAGAGTGAGGGAGTGTGAGAGAGAGGGGGGGGAGGGAGAGAGAGAGGGAGGGAAAGGTCTCAAATCTCCCTCCCCCTCTACCCCTCGCCCTCTCCTCTCCCTCTCCCTCTCCCTCTCCCTTTCCCTCCCTCTCCCTCTCCCTCTCCACCACCTCTCTCTCTTCCTTTTCCTCTCCCTCTCCTCCTCCCTCATCCTCTCCTCTCTCTTCCCTCTCCTTTCCCTCTCTTTCTCCCTCCCCCTCTTTTTATCCTCCTCCCCCTCCTCCCTCTCCCTCTCTCTCTCCCCTTCACTCTCGCTCTACCTTTCTCTCTCCCTCTCTCTTTCTCCCTCTCTCTCCCCTTCTCCTTCCCCCTCCTTCCCCCCTCCCTCCCCTCCCTCCCCTCCCTTTCCCCCTTGCCTTCCTTCTCCTCCGCCCTTCTCGCTCCCCCTCCCTCTTCCTCTCCCTCTCCCTTTCTCTCTCCCTCTCCCTTACGTGTTCTGGGAAGTAAAACCGACCATTTCCGCTCAAATTTGAAATGCCTAGCTCTAATTAAAAGGTAAGAATCTTCCTTTTTCATTGCAACCTTCGAATTTCTATCATGTCAAATGTGCATTGAGAAAAGTGAGCATCAAGGTGAAAAAAAACATTAATATGAACATCGTTACACCTTGTAGTCATAACAATTGCCCAAAATTTCAAGTTGGATAATGTAGAATTTGTTTTGAGGGTATTTTGGTTGATGTCAATTGAAAGACAAAAGTATCATTTTCATGTTTTTTTTAAAACATCGCACACATATGTATGTTTTGTTTATCAAAAGTTGTTGGTTTGAAAAACCTTTCAATTGGCATTTTTAAGTAACCAAAAGTGTCATCTTGTCACTGTCTATTCTCCTTACTCTCTTCACTCCCTTTCACGTTTTCCTCTTTTCACTCCCCTTTCCGTCTCCCTCCTTGCATTCTCTTTCCCCTCATCCCCTTTCCATCTCTCATTTTTGTCTACTCCTTCTCTCAACTTGCTCTTCTTTATACTCCCTTTTTTTTCGTCTTTTTTCTTCTTTTCACTCTCTTTCATGTCTCTCGCTTCCTTTCACTCTTGTTTCCTTCATGTCCATTTCTTCATCTGTTGCTTTTAAACATCTTATAGATTTGGGGCTTCGCACACATTTATAATGTACACTACACCGTGAATTATTATTAGTTTAAAAATATTTGTTAGTGTAAAAAAACAAACCATGTTATTAACTAGCATTAAAGGTACACCGTGAATCGCTTATTGTGTTAAAAAGGTATTAATGGAAAGAAACAAATAGTGTTATTAAGGCTATATTAGGTTTTGTGACCTCTCGCCATCAAAACATTATCTCTAAGTAATCCACGATACACTATTTACGGTACACATTCCTATAGTGCAGCCGCGATTAAGATTTTTACTTTAAAAAGGGTACAAATATTAGAATTTGATAAAACGTAACTTGTCACGTGATTGTGACAAATTTCCGCGCATAGTACATATCTTGAAATTGACAAATCTTACCCCGTCAAGTAACCTTGTCATTTTCGTGTCAACTACGAAAAAATAACCAATTTTTCGCATAAAATTATTACCTGTTTTTTGTTATTTCGCTTTAATTTAGGTCCATTAACTTTTATTTAGGTTATTTTAAATGGCATTTTTTGCTCAAATGTTACATTAAATTTACACTAATATGGTTATTCAACCCTAATATGTATGTTTTTTGCGATAGAAAAATCCGACACGACCATTTATTATAGGTAATATTAACTATAATTAAGTCATTTTTTGTAGGCAATACTTGAAACTCGCTCAAATGTTTGGTGCACGTGGCTTTGTTTCCATTTGGCATGTTGATACCCACTAAATTATACGACCATTGTAATTAAATGAACGTACAAATTGACGTGCTAATCTGTGTGGCAAAATTTTGGAGTTACGTTTTTTCCGCGCGATTGCACTTTATCATTTTCAACAGAACATTTTTAACAATTTCACAAGCAAAATTAATTTTTCATTTTCCCTCTCTTAATCCCGCTTGTTGATTCTCTAAAAATATTATGTTGAGTTTGAATTTGTTTGAAAATTTTGTATTTCAAAAAAAAACAAGTTAGTATGGCCAGTCCTCCTTTTTTACCAAGTTTACTTGCATTTTTTTGATATATAGTCAACAACAAACCACTATTATCTTACAACTTACACCTCTTCCACTACCTTTTATCATTTATAGGGATTTAAAAAGATGTTTTCACGGACTATTGGCGGATTGTTCGCCAATTATCCGAAAAAGAAACCTTTTCCCTCGCCAAAAAATGTCCCACAATTGGAGAATCCTCCAATAAAAGAGGAAATCCAAAAAAACAATTTTATAGAAGGTGACAATTTTTATGAGAACTTAACTAGTGAAGAGAAAACCGACGGAACCCAAATAAAAAAAACAAAAACGAGGAAAAGCCAAGATGTTTCAACAAAAAATGTTTCCACGAAGGTCATCAACTGGATGATCTACGAATTCAGGCAAAATAGGGGTAAAAATCTTAATCCTTAGACGCTTGAGAAATTTTCGAAACATTTTTCAAAAATATATACAACGAGTAGGTCTCATATTTTTTCTCTCTCTCTCCCTTTCTCTTTTTCTCTCCTTCTCTTGTTGTCTCTATCTTTTGTTCTTCTCTCTCTCTCTTCTTCTCACTCTCTTTCCCCTTTGCTCTCTCTCTCTCTTTTTCGCTCCCTCGATATCTCTCCCTCTCCCTCTCTTTTCAGTTTTTCTTTTTTTTTCTCCTTCTCATTCTCTTTAAAATTTGCCGTGTCACTCTCCCTCTCCCTCTTTCCTAAATATACCCTTTTATTCACCCTCTCGCTCTCTCGTACATTTGCCCCCCCCCCCTCTCTTTTTCTCTCCGCGTTACCTTTAAATTTTCCTCTTCTTCTCCTTTTCCCTTTTTAAAAAAAATGTCCTTTCCCTCTAGCTTAGAATCACCCCTCTTTCTCCCTCTCTCACCTATAAATTCTACCAAATTTTTAGCCCACCCCCTCTCACTTTCTTTGACACTATTTTTTTCCTTAAATATACCCTCACCCTCTCTCTCTCTTCCTCTCCCTCTCCCTCCACCTCTCCCCTAAATGTGCCCTCTCTTTCTCTCCTTCTCTAACAGAACAATCTGTCATTTCACTCTCTTTTTCCCAAAAATTTGGTTCTTTCCTCTCCTTCTCCTTTTCCTTCTCTTGTTACTATGCTCTCTAAGTTTCCCCTCCCTATCTTAAAAATATAACTTCTCCACCTTTATCTACCTCTCCCCCTCCGTTAAATATTTCAAATTTTTTTTCCTCGCGTTCTTCTCAAAACATTCCCTATGATTTTGCGCCTCCCTCTCGCTCTCCCCTAAATATACCTTTCCATTCACATTTTCCCTTCCCGAACACCGGCCCTCCTTTATCTTTCTCTCTCTCTCTCTCTCCCTCTTTCTCTTTAAAATTTCTCCCTTTCTCCTTTTTCTTATTTTAAAAATCTGTCCCCTTCCTCTCCTTCACAATCATCTCTTTTTTTCCCTCTTTCTTTCTTATAAAATTTGCCATATTTTAGCCAACCCCGTTTCCTCTTGTTATCTTTATCCTTCTCCCTTAAATATGCTCTCACCCTCTCCTTCTCCCTCTCTCCTAAATGTGTTTTCTCTTTCTCTCATTCCGTCAAACAACAATATGTCATCTTACATTCCTTTTCCCTAAAATCTGGTTTTTTTCCTCACTTTTGCCCTCTCCTACTTTTGTAAATTTGACCTTTCACTCTCCCCCTACCTTTTTCAAAAATGTGGTTTTTCCACCTTTATCTCCCTCTCACCCCAAAAAAAATCAATATTTTACCCTCTCATTCTTTTAGAAATAAGCTCTACGACTCTTCCTCTCTTTTTTGCTCTCCCATAAATACACTTTTCCATTTACCCTCTCCCTCTCCCCTATATATGTCTTCTTCTCTCTTTTATTTTTTGTCTTTTTTTTTTTTCTCCTCCGCTTTAAATATTCCTCTCCTTCTCTTTCTCCCATTTTAAAAATTTGTCCCCTCTCTCTCCCTTAGAATCACACCAATTTATCCTTCTCATTTTTTTATAAATTTTGCTATAGTTTTAGGTCACGCTCTCGCACTCTCTTTCTCTCTCATTCTCCTTTAAATATGCCCTCACCCTCTCCCTGTTCCTCTCTCTCCACCTCTTCGCTAAATGTGCACTCTCTTAGTGTCATTCTCTCACACAAGAATTTGTCATCTCACTCTTTTTTTCCCTAAAATCAGGTTGCTTCCTCTCCCTTGCTCTCCCTCTTTTGTAATTATGTCCTTTCACTCTTCCCCTTGTTTTTTCAAAAATATGTTGTCTCCACCTCTATGTCCCTCTCCCCTTCTTTTAAATATTTTTTTTTTTTCCCTCACTTCTCTTAAAAATTTGCACATTGGCTTTGCTTCCACCTCTCGGTCTCCCTTTAATGTAAATTTCCATTCACCCTTCCCTCTATCTTTCTCTTTCTCTCTCTCTCTCCCTCTCCCTTAAATATTCCTCTTCTTCTCTCTCTCTTTTCTAAAAATTTGTCCCATTCCTCTCCCTCACAATTGCCCCTCTTTCTCCTCTCCTACCCTATAAATTATACTAAATATTGAAGCTCACGACCTCTCATTATCCTTATCTCTCTCTTTTTGCGTTAAATATGTTTTCCTCTTTCTCTCATTCTCCCAAAAATTTGCCTTTCCCGCTCCCTCTCCCTCTCCCTCGACCTCTCCCTCTCCCTCTCCCTCGACCTCTCGCTCTCCCTCTCCCTCTACCTCTCCCCTAAATGTGCCCTCTATTTCTCTCATTCCCTTATACAACAATTTTTCATCTCACTCTCCATTTCTTTAAATTGTGGTTTTTCCTCTCTCCCGACCTCTCTCTCTTTTGTAAATATGCCCTCTTACTCTCCCTTTCATTTTTAAAAAATATGCCGTCTCTACCTCCATCTCTCTCTCCCTCTCCCACAAATATTTTCTCTTTTCTCCCTTCTCAAACTTCTAAAAATATTGCCCTATGACTTTGCCTCTCCCTCTCCACTTCCTTTAAACATACCTTCCCATTCCCCCTCTCATTCTCCCCTGTATTGGCTCTCTCTCTCTCTCTCACCCTCTCTCTCTCTCTCTCTCTCTCTAAACTTTGCCTTGTCCCACTCCTCATTTCAAAAAAATACCTTTTCTCTCATTCTCTCAAAAATCTGATACTTTTTTCTCCTCTCTCAAAATTCTGCCCCGTTCGACTCGTTATCTCAATAATCTGCTCTTTCAACAATTCGACAACTTTTGACCCTCTCTCAAAACTATGCCACCTCCCTCTCACTCTTTGAAGAATTTGTGGTCTCTCGTCTTTTTAAAATTTTGCTCTACCTCTTCTTATCTAAAAAATCTAACCTCTCTCTCCCTCTCTTAAAAATCTGCCCTCTTTCTCTCTTTATTTTAATATTTTTGTCTTTATCTCAAATATTTCCCCTTTCTCTCTCTTTCTGGCAAAAAAATGATTTTTTTTTCCCCTATCTCAAAATTATTCTCCCTTGATTTCTTTATTTTAAAAATCTACCCTCACAATTTAACACCTCTCTCTCCTCTCTTAAAAATCTACCCTCCCCCTCTTTATCTCGATATTTTGCCCTTTTTCTTCCTTATCCCAAAAAGTTGCCCTTTTTCTCTCCTTCTATCAAAAAATTGACAGCTTTTTCTCCTCTCAAAATTTTGCCCCCTCTCTCTCTTTATGTCAAAAATCTACCCTTTCTCTCTCCTTCTCCCAAATATAAGACATCTTTTCTTCTCTCTCAAAATTTTTCTTTTCTCTCTCCGTATCTCAAAAATCTACCTTCTGTCTCTCCCTCTCTCAAAAATATGTCATATTTCTCTCCTCTCCCAAAATTTTGCCCTCTTTTTCTTTCTTGTAAATTTGCCTTTCCCTCTTTTTATCTTAAAATTTTGCCTTTTCCATTTCCCAAAAAAAAATGATCTGCCATCTTTTTCTCTTCTCTCATAAATTTGCCCCCTCTTTTTGTTTATCTTAAAAATCTACTCTCTCAACAATTTGACATCTTTTTCTTATTTCTCAAATATATGTCACTTCTCTCTCATACTCTCAAATATTTGCCCTCTCCCTCTAGTTATCTTAATATTTTGCCCTCTACCTCTCTTATCTTAAAAAGTTAACCTCTCCCTCTCTCATTGCTCTCGTTTTTGTCCAATGTTTGCCTTCCTCTCCTCTAAAGATCTGCCATATTTTCTCCTCCTCAAAGTTGGTTCTTTTCTTCTCAAAATTGCCCCGGCTCTTTTATCTCAAATCAGCTCTCTCAACAATTAACATAGTTTTCGTTCTCAAAATTATGCCACCTACCTCTCACTATCTCAAAATTTGTCCCTCTACCTCTTTTTATCTTAGAAATTTACCCTCTCTTTCTCACTCTCTCAAAAATGTGCCATCCTCTTTGTTTATCTCAATATTTTGCCCTTTTCTTGTCCTTATCTTAAAAAGTTGCCCACTGTTTCTTCTTCTCTCAAAAATTTGATATATTTTTCTCTTCTTTCAAAATTTTGGCTTTCTCCCTCTGTATCTTTAAAGTCTATTATTTCTCCTCATTTTTCAAAAATATGTGATTTTTCTCTCCTCTCTCGAAAGTTTGTCTTCGCTCTCTCTCTCTCTCTCTCAAAAATTTGCCTTCTGCCGATCCCCTCTCCCAAATTTTTTCGCTCTTTTTCTCCTTATGTTAAAATTTTGACATATTTAATTTGACATATTTTTCTTCTTTCTCAAAATTTCGGCATTTCTTTCTCAGTATTGTAAAAGTTTACCCTCTTGTTCTTTCTCAAAATATGTCATTTTTCTCTCTTCTCTCAAAAGTTTGTCCTCGCTCTCTCTCAAAAATTTGTGTTCTCCCTATATTTATCTTAAAATTTTGTTGTTCCCCTCTCCCTAATTTTTTGATCTTTTTTTCCCTCTTAAAATATTGCACTCTCGTTTTCGTTATTTAAAAATCTACTGTCTCTCTCTCCCTCTCTCTTAAATAGATCTCTCCCTCCCTCTCTCTAAAATAGGTTATGATTCACTCCTCTCTCAAAATTCTACCCCTCTCTCTCTCATTCAAAATTGTGCCTTCTTACTCTCACTTTAAAAAAAAAAATTATCTTCTCCCTCTCTTTATATCAAAATTTTGCACTCTCCTTCTCTTTATCTCAAAATCTACCCTCTCTCCCTCCCTCTCTCAAAACCATGTTTTTTTTCTTTCCTCTCTCAAAATTCTACCCCTTCCCTCTCTCTCTTTCAAAATTGTGCCCTCTACTCTCACTCTCTTAAAATAATTATCCTCTCTCTCTTTATCTCAAAAATCTACCCTTTCTCTCTCTTTCAATTTTTTTTCATTTTTCTCTCCTCTCTCAAATCGTACCCCCTCTCTCTTTTTTTTCTCATTATTTTGCCATTTTTCTTTTTTTATCATAATAATTTGCTCTCTCTCTCTCCCTCCCTCAAAAATTTGTCATTTTCTTCTTCTCTTTCTAAATTTTGCATTTTTTTTCCCTTTATCTCCAAAATCTACCTCGCAAATCGTTATTAGTATTTAATTTTAATTAGTGTTGGGAAAAAATTATCGTTATTAATGCTAATTAGGTATTTTGAAATTTTCAAAAAAAATTGTATTCTAGTTTTAACGTTAATGCTAATTTGGGAGTTGCAAAAAAAAAGTTATCGTAGAACAATTTTATACATTAATGTATGTATCTTTATAAAATATTAACAATCGTACGTCGTGCCAAATTTAAATTTCCGCACATGTCAGATTAACCTACGGCAATTATACGTGAACGCTACATTGCAAAGCGTATTCTTTATACTCAGTTTTTGATGCATAACATTTACAGATGGGATGATTATGCAACGCTGTTTGTCAAAAAAGTCGAACGTATGTCCGTTGTTCCATTCGTCCGTTGGTTATTTATTTTATCAATGTCGCGTTTGGGAAGTCTTATTAGATTTAATTATGTTAATATGTGTCTTAATTGTAATAAGTGTTCACCCTCATATGTCTTTTGGTGTTGTGACCGGTATTAGCGTCAATATTGTCTTGTATTAATATAAACATTTGCACTAAATTGGTAAAAAATAATACATACTTATCAACTAAGTCATCTATCCCGTAATGTGATAACCTGCCTAAAATTACACGTGTTCAATTTCATATCCATGCAAACGTTATAGCTCCAATACGATGTAACAAAAATTGCTTATCTTATCGTTGCCATTTTAAAAACGATCCGTATATTCAGTGAGCTTCAACGTTTTCCCACGGCTCATTGATAAAAAACATCCATTGCCAACCATGTGCATATCCGTTGCCCAAAACTGACTCAAATTTTAAACTTTCGCGCTATCATTGTGTCATTTTTAAAATTTAAATATTTGCTTGTTAAACAACATATTAGATCTAAAATTTTGAATGCTCAACGTTCGGCGAAGGTTTTCTGTCTTTTTTCCCCAAGATCTTCCTTTCCTTTGCTATATATACCCGTCTTTTAGCTCAACAATGGCATTGTCTTCCCCCTTTTTGCATTTACATTGGTTTTTGCATCATTCTTTCATTGCTTCACATTTTGTTTTTGTCTTCCATCTTTTTGCATTTACATTGGTTTTTGCATCATTCTTTCATTGCTTCACATTTTGTTTTTGCCTAATAGCTGTGCTTATTTTGAGAAAATGTGTGGCCGATTAACAAAATTTTGCTGCAAAATTCAGAGCTCTCGTCAAAATTTTCCCACATTTGGTTGAGGAGAAAATTGAGTGGGGCGAAAGAAAAAGAGAAAAAAAAAGCAAGTGAAAGGATAAATCGCTGGAATGGTGACACTTTCATAAAAAGTGGTACAGTTGAAAATTTCGACTCACCTTTTGACTGACCTCCATACTCAGCGCGTGGGGACCACACGAACGCCCTGGTGGTGAGACGCAAACTTCAACACATTTCAACAATAGCTACCCGCGTTCGAGTAATCAACTGGATGATTGCGGATTGTAATGCAAGCGAAAAAAAATGGCCTTGTTTCGAATACCTTCAATAACTTTTTTGAACATTTTACGGGGGATTATTATACATGTAAGAAATAATACCTTTTTTCCTTACCTTATATGAGTTTTGTCTACTGCCGACATTTTGTGCCTCATTATGTTTTCTTTTATACTGTAACATGTTGTTTACATTTCCCTTAATGTTTGCGTTTCATTTTTTTTTTTTCTCTCCCCCTCTTTTTTCTATTTCGCTATATTAGATGTTTTTTCACCGATGACGTTGCCGAAAGGTAATTTTTGCAACAAATGGAAAATCACCGGTTTGGTTATGCCGTTGTATCGTCGCCTCACCGTTGTATCGTCGCCTCACCGTTGTATCAGACTAATAATTTTACGAGGCAGCCACATTAGAGCGTCAGCACATAGTTAGAGATTTCGATCGTGCGACGACAATTCGTCGTCGTCTCAACGAAAAAAGTTTCAAAAAAAATGAGCGTGTACATTTCAATTTTTTGCCATTACTTAATATATAATTTAACCAAATTTTGTACACTTGACGACGTTTTGTCGTTGCTTGAATTTCAGAATCGTGTAATTATAAAACCGCGTGATCTTTTAAATTCGTTTTATCGCTACACTAAGCATATGGAAAGTAACGAATTCGTGCTGTCGCGAACTATACATTCAGTAAATATACTTTCCTCAAATATCGTTGGTGTAAAACCTCACGTGTAATTATTACGCCTAAAGTGTCATTTTAGGTTGAAATCTATTTTTTTTCCATTTTGGTAGCTACGTCTCTTTCAAAATATTTTTACTCACGTGATTGAGTAATCTCCATAGATGACAAAAGCCAACCAAAAAGACGACAACGTAGTGTTTTGCTTTATCGTCATCGCTACGCTTCATTACCTCAACGTTACCAACGACGGCGGCTAAAACAATAAATAGAAAAGATATGTTAAAATAGAGTAGGGAGATAAAACCATTCGAGAAAAAAACAATAACCAAAAAGGTTAAAAAAAACGGATTCATCGAAAATCGTAATACTTGTATGGGGTACCGTGGAGAAATTATAAAGAGAAATAGATGCGGCCACGATGCTACACATTGGAAGGGTTCGCTGCAGCGGAGAGTACACATAAAAAAGATCAATTAAAAAGTAGGAGAGAAAAAGGTGACGCCGGTCGCAGTAAGAAAAGCAAAAAACAATCAGAATAAAGTAGGAAAAAAAAAGGTTTTACCAGAGAAAAAAAATGAAAAAAGGGTCGATCGTAAGAGGTGAGTAAAAGGAAAAAGGTAAAAAGTAAAGTGAGTAAGGATTATAAAATTAAAAAAAAAACAAGGTAGAAAAGCGGTATTGGGTGTAGAAAGAAAGGGAAAAGAGGTGACGACAAAAAAATATAGGGGAAGTGAATCATGCGGAAAAGTACAGGAAAAATAATGGAGAGTCAAACGAAAATTAGTTTGTTTTGATGAGAGCGACGAGGAGCAAAAATGTTAAAAGGGTAGGGGAAAAAAATATGTTGAGTGTAAAGAAAATATAAAACGCGGCATTGGGTCAGGAAATTAAAAACCTAAGGCGACGGTTGAAAAAAATGAGAGAAGTGAGACACATATAAGATAAAAAAGAAAAAAAAAATAGTGAAAAAAAAAGTTCATATGTTTTAATGAAAGCGAAGAAGAGAAAAAAATTTAGAAAAGAGCCGACGGTGGAAGTTGGTGAGAAAAGTGAGATAGCAAAAAGTAAGCAAAAAGTGAATGATGTGAGCGACGACTAGTACTTCCTCTCATTTTCAGGTAATAATAAGAGTATCGAAGATGGCAAAAAACCGTCAAAAGACGAGCCTATCCTCGAAGAATTGTAAACCAAAAACATTTTAATAAAGAAATACGATGATGAGCCCATCACCAAAGCCGACCAAACTCTAGATAGCGAGGGGCGGCAATGAGAGAAGAAATTTGATGACGACGATGATGTGTTGGAGGTGCCTCCCACGCCGTATAGAGAGAGAGCCATTGGAATGGTTTGTTCGCATCCTCAATCTCAATACCCGGTTAAGCATCCGAATTGGTTTTTTCTTCCTCTACACCAAAAAAAAAAATAATTGCTTTGTGCCTCAAGCCAATCATTACTTTCTTGTCGCTGAATGGCCGGAACATGGGCTATATGGTGAACCCTGGCCCTTAAACCCATTGTGCCTCAAGTTAACCATTAGATTCATGTTGCCGAATGGCCAGAACATGGGCCATATAGTGAACCGTGGCCCTTAAACCTTGACAGAAATCCCTATCCGAAAATCCTTGACATCCCTCTCGATGTCATTGTACATCCAACGTGGCTTTTTATCTCGTTAGAGAGCCGAAAATCAAAGTTTGGCCACATATTGACCCGCATCTATTCAATTTTATAAAATATTATCGAATAACTCCCGATGTACTAGTACACCGTGAATTGTTATTAGCGTATAAAAAATATTAGTGTGAATAAAAAATTAGTGTCATGGATTCTAATTTGTGTATCAATCCCATTTTCAAAAAATTGTTTAATTGTAATTTCTTTATAACACTGATTTAGGTATACAAAGTCCATCGTCATTACATATACGTTATAATAGGTGGAAGCACAAATTATGACAATCCGTACGACGTCGAGTCTTTCTGCTGTAAATATCCATAATTCTATTTTGAGTTCGCGGATATATACTATATTTACACCGTTCATAATTTTACACTAAAATAAGTACGGATAAAAACAGTCGAAGCGTACAAATTTATGTACTTTCATTTAAGTTCATTCATGATTGTTATAAGCACATGATTTGTACGCGGTGAATGGATAACATGAAAGAAAAATGCGAGGACAACATAGGGCGAACCGTATAATGTCAGATTATACACTAGATTCCATGCATTTGGTTGTTAAGCGTAGTTACGTTATAATGCAACGTAACTGTACAATTTTAATATGTGTGTTCAGTTCAAATAAGTGTTGTACAATCAACGAAACTATAACGGAAAGTATTGTATGTTTACATTTTTTTTTCGCATAACGTACATTGAAGTCAGTGATTGATTTTAATTTATTTGTTGTTCGCGGGGTGAATGAACGTTGTGTGACGTTAAATAAAGACCCCTAACTTTAATAAAGTGCCTCGTGGGATACTTTATTACAATTAATGCATTCTAATATTAGGACATAAGTCTAATAAGGATGCGTTTACTTAGATCAAACGTCAAACAAATTTGTTTTTAGTATCACTATTAATTCTAATTGAACGTAAATTGAAGAATAATCACTTATTAAGATACATGTTAATTCTAATTGGCGGTAATTCATCGACGAAGGTTGATCAAGCGCCATCGTAAGATTATCATTGGATGTTGCCGAAAACACGTGGCATGTTTACCGTCCACACATTCCTAAATTTGGTCGCGTTTCATAGATGATGTTAGAACAACCGATTTCCAGGGTTACGACGCCGCATTTTTTCCCTTTATCTTTTTGCCGTATAACATATAAGTTAGAGGCGTTTCTATGGCGCTATCAACATTATATCGACGGCGTAAGTTTTGAAATATTCTGGCAATTTGAACCAACTTTTACAAGATCCCGCTTATATTCCCGCGTTCTATATATTTTTAAATTCAAAAACATGCTAAAGTTCAAAATTTTAATTTTGAACAAAAAATTCAAAATAACAAATCCCTCCATTATTACACCGCAAATTCACTTTCACTTGCAGCTCGTGTATTATATATATGTATTTATGAAAATGGCAAAGACACTATCGCTCCTGCTTCCCCATTTGTGTGGGTTACCACTTTCTTTCTTTTCGGCAGCTCATATATATATATTTTTTAAGTGATATTAATTGTTTCAAACTATGCGAACCCTTAATAGAATTTGGGGTGTCAACCTTGTCAATAACAACAACAATCCGTATAATGTTCAGGTTGAACAAGATGAAGAAAATGTTAGGAACGACGAAAAAACCGCATTTCGAAAGAAGAAGAGAGTGAGGCGGAAATCGAAACCTTGGTACATTCGGCGGCCATTGTGGATAGGCTTTTTCCGTCCTAGGACAATACTAGAAGACGTGTCTCCCACCGTAAAGTTCAACATGTGTCGACTAAGGCAACTTGGATGCGAGTAATAAATTGGATGTTCAAAGACTGTGAAAACAACGGCTCAGCTGAACTCATTCCAAGGACGATAAGGAAGTTTTCGGAGCATCTTACACGAGTGTACGGTACAAAAAAGCCATTTCAACCAAACGTTTTCCCATATATTAAATGATTTCGTTTTCTCTTTCCTTTTGTGTTACTATTCTCATTCACAATGTGCAGTTATATTTTAGATTTGTTGTGCTCCTAAATTATTTGTACAGTATTATTTTAAAATGTCGCCTTTTCTCTCTCAAACTACACACTGACTTCCCACTAACTCTCCATTAGTGGGTGTTTTTTTATGTTGTCGACTATTATATATTGTTTTGTTGTTTTTAAGTATACTTTTCCAAGTGTCATGCGATTTATTTAAGGCGACAGCGAAATAGCGATGACGTGTCTTTGTCGCGGTGTAAGCGACGACATCATGTTGTCGCTTTTATGATGGCAACGACAAAATAATTGAATTGATAAGGATAACACGTTAGGTCGAAATTGCGAATGAAGAACGACAGTGGTTCGTCGTTTCCACTAAACCACCGACGTCATCAATTGAAAGAATTTAACGTTTGTATTGTCGAATGTAATTCGCGGACGACGACGTTGTTTTGTCGATTCAGTAGTGGAAAACTCGAATACAGTCGAACGCTTGACGTCATTGTGTCGTCGCTTGAATGTCGAGTTATAAATTGTAAGACCAAAGGTTTAATTTTCCAACGGTGAACAGTGGACTATGTTTAAAGTTGAACAAGTTGAGTATAGCCTAGAGTAAACAAATATGTTTTAAGGTTATTTTGTGTTTTTTTCACATTTTTTTTTTGGGTTGTAAACCAATATTTGTTTTTTAATGGAGGGTGGTCGACGACCATTTAAGGGAATTCGCTCTGCCATTCGGCGGCGATATTGTCCACTACCATCGGCAATCGAGATGGGGGATCATATAGCCATATAAAAAAAACTTAGAGAGAGAAAAGGATGCAACCGAAAGAGTATTCGGCAATAGGGTGGAACCGAAAATAGATGGTAGAGAAAGGGCTGGAATGGAGTTAGTTTTGAGGGAGGAGAAAAATCGGGAGCTAAAATAGATGAGAATTAGAGAGCGCAAGCGGTGGAAAGAGAAGGGATGGGTACAAAGAAGGTAAAAAATGGAAGTGAGCCGGATGGAGAATTACCGGATGAAAGAATTAGAGCGAACGAAAAAAGTGTACGCGAAGTAAAAGGGGGTAAAAAAGTAGATGAAGAATACGAACCCTCCGAAACCGCGTCAGACAGGCCTATAAAAGAAAAAAAAGAGCTTATAAAAAAAAAAAATTACCGAAAAAAACCGAATTGTCTGATATTCCAGTGACGAAATACGACGACGATCCCTCAATCTCGGACCGACAATCTTCGAAGAGATTAGAGACATGCATAGAGCAAGAATACAGAGACGAAGACGAAGTTGTCACTTTTCCACCATCACTGAATCGTGATAGAGCTCTCGTAGCGGTTCAAAAACCTCAAATTCTGGTCAAGCGTGATGTGGTAATCGAAAGAAAAAACCCGGTTAGTTTTTCCCGCCTCTAGTCAGAGATGAGGCCATGGATGGCTTTCGACTGACAGCTGCCTATTACATCCCGGTCCAGGATTGGTCGGACTATTAGCGTTATGGGGAGGCTCGGCCTATTGATCGGTGATTGAATCTCGTCCCGAAAATTCTCGACATTGCTCTGGATGTCCCCACCCAGCCAACATGGCTATACATCGCATCATACAACCATGCGTCAAATTTCCCATACATGTAGCATTTTCAACCTAATGATAAACGTTTCGCATGGATTGTACGTCGACCGATTGGATTCGAAATAAATGTCCCGAAATTAATCCGACATTATCACCTTTAGGACCCACAGTTATTTACTTTTTGACATCGTGCAATTCGTATTTCGGAGCTAAACAAATTTTTAGATGTTCGAAATGCAGTTTTACAACGCTTCCGAAATGTGCAAGTGAGGCATACGTACCTTTTAGGAAATTCCGAGGGTACCACATGTTGATGAGCCCCCTCCACCTACAAAATTAAAACGATTGAGGAATGAAGTTCAAAATCGTAATCGCCGTTTCGAGGCTCAAGAAATAACGATGATAATCGTTCGTCGCTTGATTAATAATCTAACTCAAAAGCTCGTTGGTATTCGGCGACGTTGATGGGAGATGACGAGGGTCAATTTCGTGGTCTTCATTCGAAGAGAGATATCCTGATTTAGCCCTCTGCCTACATTGGATTCCTCAATGTTTTTTTGTTTTTTTTTTTTTTCATATAAGTGTGAATTTTATATTTATTTCATATTTTCCACTGAATGCATGTAAAATTGTATTTTAGTCATACATTTGGTAATGCTGATGTCGGCATTCTGTTTCATAGTTCTCTTACCCAACTTTAGGATAAGACATGGTCGTCGTTGGCTTGTCGATGAAGTGAGGATTTCTAATTGGTGGTCGGCAGCTAATCTGAAGTGCTTAAAAAAAAAATTTGGCAGATATGACGATGAGTTTCTGTCGTCGCTGAATCTAGGTCAACAATATTTCGCCGCTGAATTTTGTCGTTTTTTTTTAGAGTCGTTCAAATTTGTTATATTACTTTCCATCAAAGAAACTCATTAATTCTTTTGACATTGTTTAATATTTACATGATACCAAAAGGCTAAGCGATGGTGGGTAGAGAAGAGGTCAACGCTTGACGGAATACGAAAGACAAGTCAAACATTCTCTAAATCTAGTTTTGGGACAAGACCAGTGGTGGTCACCAAGGCTTTGCCAGGACGAGGAAATAAAAAAATTGCTTTAGTGATTGTTATACACAAATAGTTGCTTTTGGATTTTGAACGTTTTAAGAAAGCGGGTATGAAAATGTCTACCTTAATTCTCGAGGACATTGCTAAAGACATAATAAGAGAAATGAGAAATGAGTACGGCTCGGAATGGTTTAACACTGACGGTAGCAAAATACATCCAATCATCAATAAAAAATGGGAGTAAAGGTGTCAAGAGAAACACAACATCGTTGTGCGTGCGCAAAAGGGGAAACTACAATGTAGTTCCGAGAAAGAAGAATATATTGAGCGTACCGTAGCCTTCCACATGGGCGTTCTGAAACGGGGGTTTGAATCTGTTGAGTCTTTTTCCATTACGAATAACATATATAAATGTATCTTTTTTTTATAATGTTTTATTTTCGTTGTATCCCCTAATTGACGACATATAGTAAAAAAAACTAAGTGAGTTACAGTTTGGTAGCGCACGTATACCAAGAATTTTCAACGAAGACCTCATAGAAAATATTGATGAAACTCATTTGATCGTCAACACTGATAATGGAAAGACTTTAAGGTTTCGAAGAGATGATGTGGTGAAATACGCCGACGTCTCCGCAAGAGTCGAATCTATGACTCTTATGGTGCGAATCAATAGAGGGGTGAATGCTCGTATTGAAAACCTGATGATAAATTTTGCAAATCGTGGCAAAAATTACTCGATATAAGGTTTACCGTACAACATCCCGGTGTGTTTTATCTTCCTTATTTGATGTTTTCAATATTTTATTTTTATGTCTTTTACTCTTTGATGATTTTTTCTCTATTTCTCTCCATCTATGTTTTTTGGTTTCAATTTCTAATCTATATCTCTCTACCTTGTCCTCTTATACCCCTCCCCCCTTATTGTATTACAAAATAAGAAAATTTAGGATCTTTTATTTTCTAACTTATGTTACCTCAAACAATAACACCTATTATAAGTTACCTTTTTGTTCACGTAGCTTCCTTTATCTTTATTGCAAAGAGAAGTAAACAATACAAAATGTTAATTTTTGTCATTTTTTTGTGTATTATATATCCGTGCAGGTGTTTGTTACCAGACCGGTCCGAAGGGGTAGAATGATAAAATGGTGTTCCCACAGTGGGTCGAAAAGGCAAGGTCTTTGCAAGGCGATCGAGATGGACGTAAAAAAATTCTATTTTTGGACAACTACGGTGGTCACAACTTGTCTGACGAGTTAAAGCGAGTTCTAAAGGCAAAAAACACCGTATTACACTATTTCCCACCTAATACAACGAATTTTGTTCAACCGACCGACTCTTTCATGATTTCCAAAATCAATGACGTGTAGGGTCGCAGTAGGGACAGTTGGAAAGCGATTAAAATTGAGAACAGTCAATGGGCTAAATATTCTAGCCGTGGATGGTCTGGTAAATAGGTTAGACCCGGTAAAGTTTTTTTTTTTTAATTGGCAAAACACTATCCGAAAAGTCAATGCGATGAGAGACAAAAACAGAATGACTTATTCGAGGAAAGCAATGATTCAATGTGGTTTGTCTCTACGTGATAGAAAATGGGAAAAAAACATGCCCACACAACAATTGCGAGGCATAATCAACAAACATCACAACCACTTCGAAGGTGAAGTTGAGAAACCTCTTTGCCTGAGGGCAAAAGAATTCCTCCAAAATATTGAAGATGCCGATAGTCAAGAAGATAGCATTCTCAATGAGTGAGGGTTGAGCGGCAATGAGTATTAGAGATATTCTATAATTACATATTGTCTTTTTTTATATATTAGTTTGGGAATGGTATTTTAATTGTAGTGTAGGAAACGCGGTTAAACTTGTGCCAGATTAATGTAAACAATTAATGGAGTCCAGTATTTATTGATTTTGTATGATAAAACAGATTTCGTATGTGTGTATGGTTTTTTTACGGGATAATACAATTTCGGTTTTTCTAAAATTGTCGTGTTTTGTGTATCATAGAATTTCATGTATTTTTATATATTCTTATGTATTTACCTCACATGTTGTTAATGTGGTGTTCAAATTTTGAGTGTACTTCTAATATGAACTCATACTTTGTTGCAATGTACATCCAACCCTAATTAGCGACGACTATGCTTCGTTGTTTGTTCAACTTCTAATATGAACTCATACATTTTGTTGCAATTTACATCCTATCATGATCAGCGACGACTATGCTTCGTCGTTTGTTTAACTTCTAATATGAATTTATATATTTTGAGGTGATGTAATTCCTACCCTAATTAACGACAAATATGCTTCGTCGTTTGTTCATTATCATTTTCGGAAATTGACAAATTGTTAATTTCATAAACAATATACATCGCACAAAGTAATGGTTGCCCCTTCAGTGACAAGAACTTGTCGTAGCAAGATTGAAATGCAGCAGCGAGAAAATTTTAATAGTATGTCCGACAAAGTAGAGTATGCGTCCTCGATAAATAGAAATCCAGCGACGAAATAGCTTTTTCATCATCTCCAACAGTTAAAAGGGTGTTTTGTCGCTATACGGAAATCCAGTGACAAAACAATTTTCTCATAATATCCGAAAAAAACAGAAAGTTTAAATTTGATAAATTCTAAACTTATAAGACTTTGTTAATATGTTTTTGTCTCTTGGAATAACCTTTCAGCGTCGTGGTTGTTTTGTCGTTGGTTCATGAAATGTAAGTTATCAAATTACATGGGTATTTTTACATTAATGACCGAATATGAGGTTTTTTTATATATAAAAAAAGGCCAAAATACCAGAGAAGAACCATTAAAACAGTAGCGAAAAATCTAATCAAAGTTTTCCGGATATGAAAAGCAAAGATAAAGAAAAATACGCAGTGAGAAACAAAATAAAAAAGTCATATTTGTAGCATATGGAGATGATTCAAAAACAAAAAATACCAAGAACATATAATATATTTATATACGATGGTGTGATTGATATAACCTGAAAGCAATATAAAAAACACACAGTGAAAAAATATATATATATATAAAAACAGTTGACACATATAAAAGCATTTATTAACAACAATGGGAGAAAAAATACCAAAATTATATATTTCATGATAAAATCTTTTTACAACGTTAAAGTAAAACAAAAGTTTCTCTAAGGCCAAGTAAACTATAATAGTCAACAAAGCTCTAAGAAATATTGAATTCTTAACGTTTCTACATCTATCCCAGAAATCCTTTTTAATTTTTTTTATAAACCTTCATATTTTACACACACTAACTGAGTATCAACGATTTGTGATAAAAAATATGGATCCATGAAAGGCTCCTTATTGTATAATCCATGCGCTTTTGTACGCTCGAATACTTTCAATATGGTATTTTCTTCTTCCTTACGATCATATGGGTGCTCTCTAATAAAATACGCAGTCGGATATAAGTTCATCGTCGATGACAATTTAAGATACACAAAAAAAACAAAGATAACGAATTAGCGACGTATTTAGGCTTAAGAAGTATAACGCAAAAAAAAGGACAGATAGAGAGGGGGAAGAAGCGAAAAATTAACGATGAGGTAGTGAGGCACGAAATAAGCGGGAAACAAAACAAAAAAGAGAGTAAAATGGGGAAAAAACGAGTCAGAACGAAAAACAATGAAAGGATATGAGACAGAACGAGGGAGAGAGAGAATGAGAAGAAGAGAGTGGGAGAGAAAAGTAAAGAAAGCGAATGGGAAAAAATGTGGGAGACGGACAATTAGTGGTAGAGGTTAAGAGATAAAAAGGTTGAGAGAATCAAAGAGGAAGAATAAAGAGGTACAGAGCACAAGAGAGATATATAAACATGCGGAGATGCGCACTTACCAATGATTTCCTAATAATTCCGGAAAAATTTAGCGACGATGTTGGCTCGAACTTTCTTATTGTTCCGCCATATTACAGTCTACCCTACCACTGCTATAAACCCTAAAAAGAGATACCACTGCTCTAAACCCTAAAAGAGGTATAGATTATTTATTGCTGCATACTAAGCGAGGCGGCGGGTCTGTGATCAGCATCTTACCCAAAAAATGGCGAAGTCGTGTAAAAATGGATCTGCCAAATTCAAAAGCTTGCCACTGGAAAATGAATATGTGGTTGGGATTTGACTGACCACAAAATCTTTTTTTTTTGTATTGTCTGCATATGCTGTTTGTTTGTTATCAGTTTTCGTTTTCAAGGCGCCGCGTTTTTTCAATTCTAAATTCTATAACTTTAATCTAAAATTTACACAATATGACACTAATATGTTTTAGTTTTGCGAAATTAAACCCATTTTAACCTCAAACTTAACTTTAATAAGATTATATTTCATTCTAAGGTCTGGTATTACCGTTATGTTCATTATTGAACGTTTAATACTGTCAACATATACTGTATTAACCTCGCAGGTTCTCAAATAGAGTTAAAAAGTCACCGTATTACTCTTAACATTCCACGATTATCAACATGTGTAAGTGTGAAACATTACGTTCACGTTACATGGGCGGTTTTTAGCATCTGCTCATGTTATGCATTTACATTGCGAGACAAAAAAATGAACAACCCAACGAATGCGGACGCCTAATTTACAAACTCGACTCTACTATTTTTCTAAACGCAGATTTGTATGCAATCGACATAAATTAACGACAATATTCGTACGGTTTTTGGTAACGAAGTATATTGCTCTACGAACAAAATAATTCCGTACACCACACTATTCCCGAAACAAGTACGGTAAGACCATTGACGCAAATTTCCAAGAACCATAATTAACGTCAAAGATAAATTAGATTCATTTACTTTATTTCGGGTATCAGTGTCAATATTTTGAGGTGCCGATATAACGTACCTAAGGCTAATAACGATTCATGGTGTAGTGCGAGACACTAGCACAATGATATTGTAAAAGTTTTGCAATGTCGAAGTGCTATGTGTTCATCTATAGAAAATACCAATGGTTCTTCAACCGATTACGCCCCCCTCACCGAGAGAAAAAGATTTGCCACAAATAGTCTGGCCACTCACGCAGTAATTAGGGGCCCAACAAAAACAAACAGAGTAGATCAAAAGCAAACGATAAAACTCACACGAGAGTTATAAAATAAAAATAAAAAATTAGTATGTACTTTTTAATCTATAATATTAGCTCTTCACTTACTCCATCACTTATCGTATCTCACCCACTCACTTACTTTGTGTTTCTTTCTTTTGTAACCTTGTGGTTTATTTTACATAGCAACGACTAGACCTCTTGGGTAAACCAGTTAAGACTTTTTGTTATTGTTAAACTTTCAACAGGCGCCGGCTGCCTCTACTAGAGACACTAAAGTCGACATTGATTCAATGACGATTGTTGGTCGTCGCTAATTTAGCGACGAGTGTTAGTCCTCGTTGATTCAGCGACGAGTGCTGGTCCTCGTTGATTCAAAGACGACCAGCATTGGTCGCTGGATTATTTTTACAATTTATTATACACTCTTTCATATTTATATTATGAATAACTTGTTTTGTTTCATTTTTTTTTCTTTGCCCCCGTTGTAGAATACCAAAATAAAAAGAGGTAGTAGAAAAAAAAAAGGCGACACTCACATGGATAAGTGCCACTACACACACTTTGTCATCTTCAAGTTTTTGAAAAACAAGCGTGGTGATGACGAAAACACTACCAGGAAGGGGAAAGAAAGAATATCCGTAGCAAACAAGGGTACACAAAGAGTTGGTGGGAGAGTTCTACTGTTTCAAAGAAGCCGGAATGAAAATATCACAATCTATTGTGAAGACGATTGTTTTTCACACCATTACCCATATGAAGAAAAAAAAATTAAGTATTTCTTAACAAAAAGAGTTAAGAGTATAAAATTAAAATCATGAAACGTTGGACTCAACATTTTTGTGAGAAACACAAGATTGATACAAGGGCTCCAAAGGGAAAATAATAATGAAGACCGAAGAAAGAGAACTACATAAAAAAATTGGTTGTCTATCACATGGGAGTGTTAAAAATAGGATTTTTGTCGGGTAAGCCTCCTATGTTTTTACCCTTCTTTGCTATGTGTTGTAATATATGTTACGAATCTTAGATTTTATGTTGTTGGTGAAGGTTGTAAGTACAATAACGTCAACGATAATCTTTGTCCCTATCATTATATTTACTTATGTTTTTTTTTTTTCAACGTTTTTGTGGATATTAGGTCGCCTCTATGAGGATTTGGTTGAAAATATAGACGAGACAAACGTTATTGTCAATATACACAGTAAAAAAAATTGGGTTTTCGCGGAGACGAGGTGGTGAAATACGCGAACGTTATAGGCGACGGAGAGTCAATGACTTTTATGGTACAACTCACGGGTAGAGTGAGTGCTCGAATTGAATCTTCGATGATAATCTTCGCCGACAAACTTCGTAGTTACCCAATAAAGAGCATCATCGACGATGTACCAGGTGCGTTTTTTTTATGTGCGTATTTGTCCGCGTACATATCGTCGCTATTATCTTCCTTTATCTCCTATGTATTCCTCTAAAAATATAATCATTTTTGTGTTTTCGGTTATATGTAGTGTTTTCTCCCTATCCCCTTCCACCCCCCTCTCTCCCTCCCTTACTCAATCTTTTTCCCCCTCCGTCTTCTTTTTCCTCATATATTTCTCACCTGTTTCCCTCCCCCTTTCCCTCACCATCCTACCCTTCTATTTTCCCTATCTTCTATCTTTTTCCTCTTCATGTAACTCCCTCCCTTCTCCCCTTACATTATTCAGTTACTAATTTCTTACTAACACCATTATATACGTAAAACATTTCATTTTGTAAGAGTTTGTTATCGAACCGGACCTAAAGGTTGAAACAACAAGACTATTTTTCCACAATGGATTGCAGAGTCGATCTCCTACAAGAGAGATCGTGATGGCTAAAAACAAGAAATTTTAGTGCACGATTGTGGCGGGCTCAATATGTTTGAAAAATGTAACCGTGTATTACTTGCACATAGAAGTGTCCTCTAGTTTTTCCCTCCGTGTGCAACACCTCTTTCAACATGCCGATTTTTTTGTAATTTTGAAAATCAAAAAGATATAGTCGAAAATAAAAGATTGGAAAATGACAGGGATCGTGAGCAATAAGTGGTCCTTATCTAAAAAAAACATGCATTTCATTGCTTACTAATGCTAATTTGGGTCTTTGAAAAAAAAAATCTCAGTCCTAAACATGCTTTCACTAATATTGGTTTCCGTACAATTTTTTTGAAATCGTACACTGTTACGTCAAAAATTCATTTGTACATGTCAGAATATTTTACCAAAATTTAATTGTCAACGCTACGCCGTAAAGCGTACATTTTTTGTCTAGTTGTAAAATGTGTAACTTATATGGTTGTAACGTTTACGCAACGCTTGGTGTCGAAAAATTTGGTCGCTTGTCCGTTGCACCTCGATACTGTACGTTAATAACGGTTCTTAACGTTAATAATGTCGCGATAATTTGTTTTATTATAATGAATTAATGTTATTTTGTGTCTTAACTCTAAAAAGGTTGCACTCTTATTTGTCTTTAGGACTTGTGACCGGTATTAACGTTAATGTTATGATGTATTACAGTAAACGCTGATTTTAAATTGGTCCAAAATGTTCAATCTCAATAGTCACCTCGTCTCAAACATAATGTGATTGGTCGCTCACAATTACACGTGGACAATTATATATCCACGCAAACAGTACGGCTCCAACAGAACGTGACACAAATCGCCTTTCATACCATTCACCATTTCGAAAACGATCCGTACATTAAATAAACAGCACGTAATTACTATGGCTCTTTCATAAAAATTGTACATCGTTTACTACGTGCATAGCTTTTCTCCCAAAATTGATGCAAATTTTAAAACTTTTCTTTTTCCTTAGTGTCGTCTAAAAAATTTGGATAATTCACTCACACGCAAAATATTAAAATTCAAATTTTGAAAACCGAAAGTTTGGGGAAAATAATTGCTCATTTTTGTCCCAATTTTTTATTTTTACTTAGTATATATATCATGCGTTCAGTCCAAAAATGGCAGTCTCTTTCCATATTCTCCATTTACCTTAGCTATTGCATTCTTATTATTTTTTTTGTCTCATTTTTTGGCCAAAATGTTAATTTTATTATTGGAAATATGTGGCCCATTCGTTCCCACATTACCACATTTTTTGCGGGGAAAAACATAGCTACGGCTAAATTTGTGCCACCTACAGCTGAAAAAAATATGGATTGTAGCGAAACCCGAGGACCCGACCCACTATGTGTAGAAATGGGATCACCTGACGTAAACACCCTTGTAGAAGGCGCTAAACCCTCGAAGGCGCTACACCATCGTAGAAGGCGCTACTACTGGAGATTCAGACTCACCGTGTGATAATTACGGGAACGTCTTAGTGTTGACCGAAAAATTTAGCAAGTTTCAAAAACATTACTTGACTTCAAGTAGTCAATTGGATGATCGCTGATTTTTATGAGGTTGGAAAAGAAAGGCTCGTCCCAAGGACTATGAAAAAGTTTCCGCAACATTTTACGAGGGTGTATGGCATAAGTAAGATTTTTTGCCATTCCTCTTTACCTTGATATATTAACATTGGTTGCATAATTTGTGTGTCGCGAGCTTCCATTGTTTTCAATTAAATTTGATATTTTGAATATTTTATTTTTGATTATTTCTCCCTTATATTGTATGTTTGTGAATGTCCCATTATTTCCTCCCCAACCTCGTGTCGTTATAATAGGTGGTTAACCAACGTTGTGCAAAAAGGCGATGTTGCCAATGATGGCGATTTTTGCTATGAGTTCAATCCAATAGATATAGGACGACATGGTGTTGTCTCTTGAATGTGGTGAACGAAAGGCTAGTACATTAGACTGTCGGCAAAAGTTGGAGAAATAAAAAAAGCGACGACAATGCGTCGTCAAATTAATGTTGAAAGTTTCCATAAAAAACGGGGTGCCAATTTAACGTGTAGCACTCATTTAAACGTAATGTTTGAAAAACGTGGAACAAGCGACATCGCCCAATATTGAAAACGCGTAGTAAATGAAACGTGGAAAGCATTATTTCGTTTCGTCGCCCCACTGTTACAATAATCGAACGAATCGAAGAAGAGACAAAGTTAATTCATTCGTGACCATATATAATGTACGTACCCCTCGCACGAAATTGTAGTATTTTATATTGGTATGTACTTTACATTAAAAGAAATTTTAGGTTTTTTTTTTTTTGTTTTTCGTCCACTTTTTACAGCCGTGTCTTCTTCATTTTTTTTTTACACACGTCTTTAAAGCTTTGCTATGAAAGGCAACATCTAGCAAAGTAGGCGACTATGTACGATGATGGCTTATCGTCGTCACTATCCTCCCCTTGTTATGGCGATCGCAAAAGAGAAAGCGAGACAACAGGAGGTGGCAACCCCATTAGCTATTAGATGGGAAAGAGGAAAAAATAAAAAGAAAAAAAAGGTACATTTGTTGAGGTGAGTAAGGAAGAAAAGTTAGATTGTGAGGAAATAAAAAGAAAAAAAAACGACGGTTGAGAAAGACGAGAATAATGAGGCAGGAAAAAAAGTAGATTTGGGGAGGACGAAGATAAAAAAAAAAAAATCAGGTTTTTGATGAGAAAGAGAAAGAGATTGAAAACGAGGTGGGGGGGGGGGGGGGGGGAGGGGAGGCAGCATAAGGTGAGGAAAAAAAAATGCTATGGTTGAGAAGAAGAAGAGAAGTGACGGAGAGGGAGGAATAGAGAGGAAGAGGAGAAGGATAAAAAAAATAGGGTTTCCAATAAGACAGAGGAAGAAAAAAAAAGTGAGGTGGGGGGGAGAAAAGAATACATTGAGTGGGGAAGTGACAAGGGGAGCAACATTAGGTAGGGAAGAAGAGGAAAAAAAACGACGGTTGAGAAGAGAGAAAAAAGTGAGGCGGGGGGATGAGTAGAGAGGAAGAAAAAGAAGATAAAAAAATAGGGTTTTTCATGAGAGCAAGGAGAAAAAAGAAAGTGAGTTAGGAAAAAAAAGAATACATTGACTAAGGAAAGAAAAAAAGAGTCGGCATTATGTGAGGAAAAAATAGGAAAAAAAATGACGGTTGAAGAGGGAGAGGAAAATGAGGCGGGAGACGAGTAAAGAAGAGTAAAGAAAAAGAAGAGGAGGATAAAAAAAAATGGTTTTTGATAAAAAAGAGGAGGGGAGAAAGAGTGAGGCATGGAAAACGTTAGAGAAGATGTGGGAGATAAAACTAAAAAAACCGAAACTTAGTCATTAGAGCGACGAAAATTACGTCCCTTCAACTTCGTGTAGCGGCGAGAGCATTGTGGAAAGGGAAAAATTGCCGGATAATAAGCATGCCGCCGAAGTAGAAAAACCCACTGATAATCGGGCATAGAAAGATGTGAATGAGCCTGCCACCGAGGACGAGCTAGGTACGCACAACGAAAGCAACAACAAAAAGATAAATATGTAGATGATGACGACGTGTTCGAGGCGCCTCCCACACGGAATAAATAGAGAGATATTCTATTGGGTAATTTGGGTCCTTAAGCTCCATACCGAGTTCAGGATCCGAATCCGTGCTCCCAGAAGAGATGAGGAAATAGACAGTTTTGTGCCTCGGACCGAACATTATATTCTGGTTGACGAATGGCCAAAACATTGAAAGTATGGTGAACCACGCTCTCTAAACCTGAGTGAAAATCCTCGTCCGAAAATTCGTGACATCCCTCAGATGTTCGCGCGCATCTGACGTGGCTTTTCATCGCGGGTGACGACCGAGGCTCGACGTTTGCCCACATACGATAATTCGATCCGACCGATCCACGACTAGCGTGGATTGTTCACGACGACCATGGTTTTTCTGGTGAATGTTCCCGAGTTATTGCGGCTTTACCATCCGTGGGAACACCGACTATATATCATCCTCAAGTATTGTCGAAAATATCTCAAAAAAATGGCTCTTCTAACGGTTCATACCTCGGTACTACATAAGCTCCAAAATCTTGATGTGAGACGACCAAGTCTATGCGAAATCTAAGGGTTCGGCGTCCGATTACCCCATTTCCACCACTGAGAGAAAAAAATTTACCACGAATAATCGAGGCACTCACTCACCAATTGGTCGCCCAACAAAAAAAAATGAAGTAGCTCACATGGAGTTGTCCCGAAAAAAAAGTTGTGATAATCAATATCTTTGTGATTTCGAAAATTATCAATTTATCCTTTTTTTTTTCTCTTGTCGTCGCTAACCTTTCCACCCTTATTTTTTTTTTATATTTTGTCGTGGTTTTTGAATACAACGCCTTATCGGTAAACTAACGAAAAATTCCACTCGTCGTTGAACCATGACTCTCATAGAGTAATATTTTACAGCGATGACTGGCTGTGGTTGCTAATTCACCGACGATTTAGTGATGACGACTGCCCGTCACTAAAATTAGCGACGACAGATTGTCGTCGCCTAATTCTGTGACAAGCAGCAGTCGTCAATGTCGTTGCCTAATTCAAAGACGAGTAGTTGTGGTCGCTGATTCTACGACCATAGTTGCTCGTCGTTGAATTAGGCAACGACAGATCCTCGTTGCTGAAACAATTCTCAATATGTATTTTTTGACGCTTTTTATATTTATCTTCATTCACTATTTTTTTTCTTTCTTTACTCTTATTGCAGAATACCAAAAAGCAAAGCGGTTCTATCTAAAAAAGTGGCGGTCCTAAAAAAATTAGCGAAATTACTCTCACCCTATCTTTTTCGAGTTTTGGAACAAAATGCGTTGCGGTAACGAAGACGTTACTGCGAAGAAGTAGGAAAGAGTTACCATGGGTGGTGAACATTCACAAAGACTTAGTGGACGAATTCTAACGATTCCAAAAAGCGAGCATGAAAATGTCAACCATCCTTGTGGGAAAAATGGCAAATTACATCAAAAATGAAGAAAGATGATGCTTCGAGATTTATCGATGACAATAGTGGAGAGATCGAGATTACAATCACTCAGCGTTGGATTCAACGCATTTTCAAAAAACATAGCATTGTCGCCCGAGCCCAAAAGAGCAAACTACTATTAAGTCCGGAGAAAAAAAATACATATAGATAACCGTGACATATCACATGGGTGTATGAAAATGAATTTCTCTTGTGTAAGCCTCGTAATTTCCTTCCCTTTGTTGTTTTTTGTCATATAAAGTTTTTCATTTTGTTTTTCTTTTTCTTGCTTCTTGAGAGTAATGAGTGTAAAAAAAACATTTGTTGTCTTAGTAACCCCCTCAATTTTTATAGATACTAAGAATGTAAAGCAACATTGTTGCCCCTTTCATTATAATTAATTGCGTTTTGGTTTTTTGTTTTTTCAATTTTTTGGGTGGATAATAGTTTGTTTCAAAAAAAATTGGTAGAAAACATGGACGAGACCGATTTATTTCTAAATATAGACAACAAAAATACTTAAGCCTTTCGCGGCGACGAGCTCCTAAAATACACTGACATTGTGGGGGGTGGAGAGTCTATAACGTTGATGGTACGACTAACGGAAAAAGTAAACGCACAAATCGACACTCCAATGATAATATTAACAAATCGCCGTCAAAATTACTTGATAAAAGGCTTTTCGACGATGTACTGGGTAAGTTTTTTTCAATTTTAATCTTTGACCTTTTGTTCATCTTCGTTATTATTTCCTCTATTTTTAAGTATTCCTCTCTATAAAAATATGTTTTACCGTTTCTTATTAGTTTGTAATGCTTCCTCCTCATCCCCTTTCCCCACACTCTTTTCCCCCCCTTACTCACTATCTCTCTCTTTCCCCCCCTCTTTTCTCTTATTCCTCTTTTTGTCTCTCTCCCCCTCACGTAACTCACCCCTTTCCCCTCTATTTTATTTTTCCGTTGTAGGAGTTTAATACCGAATTGGCCTTAAAGGGTAGAACGATAAAACCGTATTCACGCAATGGATACAAGAGGTGAGGTCTTACTAAGAAAACCGTGACGAACGAGAGAAAATAATCCTTCTCGACAATTGTGGCGCGCAGAATAATTCAGAGAAGTTGAGCCGAGTTTTACTCGCCAAAAAGACGATTCTCCAGTTCTTCCATCCGTGCGCGACTCACATCGTGCAACCCGCCGACTCCTTCGTAATTTTTTAGATTAAAGAGGTTTGGTCGCAAAAATGAGAGAATTGGAAAATGAACGGAATTGAAAAGCATGGTAGTCCCATTCGAGCGGCAAAGGTTAGGTCTAGGAAACTAGTCAAGCCCGGAAATGCTTTTTTCCTTATGTTGGCTCGCGATTCAATTCGCGAAGTCAACGCAATGAAAGAGAAGCATAGGATGGGTTACATATAGAAAGTTATGATTCAGTGCGGATTATCATTAAAAGACGGGAAATGGGAGGAGAGAATGCTCACCCAAAATTTACAAGTCATCATCATAAAATGGCGATGCCATTTCGAACGCGATGAGGTGCCAATACCTTCTACAATAGGAGTAGATGTAGTCTGAGGCATTTATGATGCTGATACTCGCAGAGATGAATTCTTTGATAACGCTGAATAGGAGAACGAGGATTTTGAGTCCATTCAAATTGGTTTTATTAGTGAAGTTGGGAATAGGGGCCTGCAAAAATTTGTAGAACTATTGTTGATTTGTTTTTTTTTATATTTTTTACTTAGCGTTTGTCAAAGTATGTCGGGTAAATTGTATTCGTGATAAATTCAATATAATTGTATCATTCGTTGTTTTTTTATTTTGAAGTTTGTTACAAACAGTATTGTATGAAAAAAAACTTGAATGACCTTGAATGTGAATGATGTTTTCAATATGTATGGAGAATGCATCGGTTTTACATAGTTTTCTATGTTTGGCGACGAATAGACTACATCTCTTATTCGGTTCCAACATTAAGACAGTTCTTGCGACGAGAAAGTCTCGACGCTGAATTGTACAAATTTGGCACCACAAACTAACCACGAGAATGTGTCGTCGCTGAATGGTAAAATTGATGGTAAAATTGAAGTTTTACCATTCAATGATGAAAATGTGTCGTCGATGAATGATGAAAATGTAATTTTTGTGACCTCCATTGGTACACAGAATGTCCAGCTTATATGAAGCCTCTAGGATAATATTTGCACTTTTGACTTTGGTGATGAATAAATGCCACTCTAGCACGCAAAAACTCTGACCGACTATACCTATGTGTAGCTTGGACTCTCTTGAGTCCGTAGTAAAAAGTATCACTGAATTTGCTCACTTAAGGATTAAGTTATGGTTGTTCAAAGATAACAAATTTATACAGATGGCCTCTAGGAGAGAGGGCTTTCTAAAAAATTGTCTAAGTTATAAGATCCTACTCACAGCTCCTCTAGACCAATCAAAAACCATTATACATTAAATAATTTATATATAAAGTACGGTAGTCGTTGTTGGTTTGAAGCAATTCCAACCATGAATTTACCCTCGGAAGCACCACAAACTACCCCAAAACAGCCTACTTTGATTCCACTCAGAATTCTACAAAATTACCAAAACAAGCTCAAACTTCACAAACAGATATTTTCTAGGCCACTAAGTATTCCCACAAAATTTCATATAAATATATCAACTAGAATTCCTCCATAACCTAGTCAAAGTTGCAGAAAAACAGCCTGCCAGAACTTTGATAAATCTGACCAACTTCACAATGAGGTCCCAAACAAACCAGACACACAATAATTCTGCAAATTTGCCACAATATTTCCAATACAAATAGGAACACACATGCAAAATTTCAGATAATTTTGCTAATACAACTGAGAGAAATTCTCAGATGAAATTACCAAAAAGGAGCAAAAACAATTTATGTCCAAAAAGTTCTTAAGTCTAAAAATGACTAAGCTACAAATATACACTACAGCTTACTACTAACTGTACGGAGGCATACCAGCCGTACGTAACCCGAATACTCTGTGTCGTGTCAGAATGAATAGATTTACATTAATACCTAATACACATAGGACAAAACATTGTTGCAAATATTTACAAACCTTTCTATTTTCATCAAACGAATCTGGACCGTCCAAAATAAATATAATGTGAGGGACGCGATTTCGCGTCCCTCACCAAAATGATCATCAAACTGACGGCGCTGTCGTCCGAAGCTCTTATTCGGCATTCTTAAGGTCATAACGTGTGGTCACATAATCCACTTGACGAATTGACGTCACCTCATCTAAATTAGTCCATACCGGCGGCGTACATTTTCAAAATATTCCAAATCGGATCGCTTCGCAATCCGCCATACATTTACATATTCCGTACCTTTCCTTACGTTTCGTTCCCGCCACTCAAATAATTACATACATCCCAAAACAATTAGTACCATTACTCCCCCAATTCGCAAATCAATTCGAGCCTCCACAGTAAATCAAGATAGCATTAGAGTAGCGTACTGTACCCACGAAACATTGTGTACGCACGAAACAACACGCACGCACAAAACTAACTCTTCAAACCATAGTTGTTCAAATCGCGCGATTTTTTCCTTTTTTGCGATTGAAACGTATAATTCGTGACTTTTGAAAAAATCGTAAAAAAACGTGTACTGTAAACTGAAACTGAAATTTTACGGAAATCTGTAAACTAATTACTGTAACTGTACATTTTTTCACGGATATGTACGGAATATAACGGGAAATATGCGTCGCACTTATTGGTACTTTCTGTTCAGTGAACTGAACAGAAATACCACGGAAGTTGTACGTTATATAATCGAAAATGTACGGACATTTTCGAAAAGAGACGTTGGACGTCACAATAATTTCGCGCATTCAGTTTGAAATTTGTACGGGCGTCTTCTTCAATTTTTTTTGAAAGAAGACGCCATGGAACAGAGACGAAATTGCTAAAAAATTATCTTGGTAACATTCGAACACGGGTGAGTTCACTCTGTAGCATACGTCAAGGTGGACGACAAGGCTACCATTTGGTAAGGTCATTCCTTTCCCAAAACTCTTTGTGATAAAAATATAAACAATTTATTTTCTTACCGCTCATTTAACGCGAAAAACTTGCAAACTGCGTTATATGTAATAGTTTTTTGTTTTTTTATGTACGGAACAGTACGGAAGGAAATTCATTAACGATTTTTTGCGATTTGATCAAAAGGTTCAATGCGTTTGTTACGTATAATTCGTCACGTACGGTACGTTCGCACTAATCGCCGTGAACAACTATGCTTCAAACCAACAGTCGTGATACTTTATGCATAAAATTATTCGGCACCACTCTCGGTATGCCACGTTACATTTAGGTTGTCGTCATTCTAACCCATTCTTCTCGGGCATTTTATGGGATGCTGCCACGTGTCATATCCCCTCCACTTTGGCGAAGTAGTGTTAGAAAAACATTTCGGTATGCCGGCACTCACATGTGCCGTTCGTTCGTGTTCCGACGATTATTGTCAGCCGTTCGATCTGACGGCGCGCCGAAAAATGTTGACCGTTGAAATTCACCGGTTATCGTTCTGTGTTGATCGTTGAATTTTGACGGTCATCATTCCATGTTGACAGTTAAAATTCTGTTTTTTTTCGCGAACCGTCGATCGCGAAACAACGTTTAATTTCGTCCGTTGAAATTAAATGTTGTTTCGTTCATTTCGTGCGGTATTCTATTTCATGCGGTACTACAGGTTTCCATGTTTCGTTTCGTTTCATTTTGTAAGCCGTTAAATAGAATTAATCACCGCGTTATTATTTATATATTTAACAAATATAACATGTATTTCGTTTCATCAAAATCTAACGGCTAAAGCAAATTGCTACTCTGTACGATTGCCTTTTGGAGGTTACAAGATCAAATCCTATCTTTGGCAGCCTATTTTTTGTAGTAACCTTGTCTTCTGCCTGTCTTCTCATCTGTTTGAGCCGTCTGTTTGAGCCAGCCATGGCTGCTGTCAGTTTTTCAGTGACTACGACAAGTATGAAAACTCTAGGATGCTTATAGGCTGACTAAGAAGATAGAATATAAAATACCATTTTTCAACAATGTCGTTAATTTTTTAGTCTATCTTTTCTTTCAATCCACACTTCTCCCTACAAAATGTCAATTTGGGAGGGAGAACTAGTTTAGTTATCATATCTGCTACCATCTCTCCATCCGGTCAATATTCCAAACTAATTATTTTATTATAAACCTTCTCCCTAACAAAGCTCAAACGAATATCCATATGATTCGCTTTATAATGATGCTTAGGGTTTGCTGCAATTGCTATCGCTGCTTGATTGTCACTAAATATCTTTTAGACTCGATTCTTGATATATCTCAGTTCTATGTCTAAACTAAACACTCGACTAGCGAAAACCTTTAAGTGTGAAATATCTGGTTTTCGGCCTGTCCATCTCTTATAGGGTGTTTGGCCTTATAGTGCTGAAGTAAGAACTCTATTCTTGAGATAATTTGCATAATTCATTGCTTCGGCCCAAAACTTCTTTACTATCTTTTTATCTGACAACATACTCTTCGCACTATCACTCTGTGTTCTATTTAATTTTTCAGCTACACCATTCTGCTCAAGATTTTCAGGAACAATCTTTTGGTGTTGCACTCCATCTTCTCTCAGAAAATCCTCAAACTGATTAGTGGTATACTCTCCACCATTGTCACTCCTTACTCTCTTGATTGAGGTTTCATGGAATTTTTCACACCTTGCTTTATATTGTTTAAATCATTCTTAAGCCTCTGACCTATTTTCAAAAAATACACCTTGGAATACCAAGACTAATTATCTATAATAGTCATCATAAATCTCTTCCCCTTGGGTGATGGCACTCTGGCGGGCCCCCAAATATTTGTGTGTACTAAATTTAGAATCTTTTCTCCCTCATAGGAGGCAGTTTTTCGGTAGGGTATCTTGTGTGCTTTACGTTGAGCACATCCACTACAATCACCTAGATTCTCATTCTCACTGAACTGAATTCCTTCCACTAATCCTATCTTTTTCATCTCTTTTAACTTATCTAAATTCATATGCCCAAGACTCTTATGCCACAACATTATATCATGAACAGCAGCATAATAAATTTTCTTCTTTTCATTGCTTAAAATCAACCTAAACATCCCTTCGCTACCTTTTTGAGCAATAAAATGAACTTCATCCTCAAAACTAGCAGTAAAGACTCCTTTCCTAGTTCTAGTATCAAAACCCTTATCATCTAATAGAAACGTAGAGTTGAGAATTTTGTTCAGCTCTGGAATAAACAATACATCGGAGAATGTAACTATGGATGTCTTTCCTTCTTTTAACACTTTTAGATCTACCGATCCTACAAGAGTAGTAGTGACTATCCTCACATCCCTGTACTCTATCTCTACGGTGGGAATCTTTCTTATCTTAGTGAACAGGTGTTTATCTTTACACATGTGCATAGATTCGCCTGAGTCTACAATCCAACGTGCTTCACCTTTCAATCCAGTGAAAGCACATTTCTCCTTTCGTGGAATTTCGACCTCATTTTTTGCTTCCAACTCCTCATCCAATAGAAGTTTATCGTCCTCGTCCTCGGATTCCGCCTCATGTACCTGTGTCACAAGGGCTTTTTTTTTTCCTCTCGGGGGTCCACCGGTCTGCCCCTCCTTTAACCGCAACTCGGTTAACTTAGTGCATTCAACCATATTGTGTCCTGGTTTCTTAAAAAAATGGCACAAACCTTAGGGAGTCCTTGGTCCGAACTCCTCGGTGTGATTTTTCTGCCCCTCTTTTCGATAATTTCCAACCTGTTTCATAGAATTATTGTTCCTCCAATCGGTCCCAAGTGCCAAAGATTGCCCACTCTTTCCTCCCCTTCCGATCTCAATTGTATTCTCTCGAACGAGAATCATCTTTACCACTGAATTCAAAATCCACCTTGAGTCCGCCAAGTCCTGCACACGGTTGACTATGTTTTAGAACTCATCAGGTAAAGTCATCAGTAAATTGTTAACCTTTTCCTTTTCACTAAATACTTTTCCAGCACTCTCTAGTTCCATGAAAAGTGTAGCAAGCTCATTGCAAAAATCCAACATCTTTCCCCCTTTGTATACATAGTCGTTAGTTTTGTGATCTGCCAACAGTTGTTGCTGAATCCTACCACTTTGGTACATCTCTATGAGAGCCACCCAAAGATTGGATGCCCTCTCTACCTCTAGATGGGGAGATGCATGCCCTTGAGTAAGATGGCGGAGGATGAAGTGCTTAGCCGCCATATTGTTTTAGTCCTAGGTATCGATATCATTCTCCTCGTTCCTCGAAATAGGTGACATGAATGCCGAACCGGTTGCTATTGGTGTGACCGTCTCCTTCTCCTTCCTTTGTCCTCCACTTCCCTTTCCTTTGTCTCCTCCGTTGAAGATGGATCTGCATCTCTAGTGAATCTGCCTCTGTTAAACCCTGGAGGTATCCCAAGACTTGATGGACGCCTCACCTGTCAACTCACTATTCCCCAATACCGTTTCTCACATAGAGCTCCTCTCATCATACTTTCCCAGTATATGAAGCCACCTCCATTCAATATAGGCACCCTAAAGGGTGGGCCCATAACCTGCAACTTTGCGACCTCTATAGGTCCGCAGAGTATGCACCTCAAACAAAGCCTCTAAGATAATCTTGACACCTTTGTGTTTCAGCAAGATTAACTTCCACCCTGGTAAATAAAAACTCTGACCACGTTTACCCTTGTAAAAGGAAGACTCCCCTAATTCGATAGCAAAAAGAATCTATGAATTTGCTCCCATAAGCAGTAAGTTATGAAGGGTCAAAATTGACATTTTGTACAGAAGCTCTCTGGGAGAGAGGGTCCAATCTATCAAATTTTTCTAAATCCTATCTCTCTCTAAAACTCTATCTACTAAAGTACGCCACCAATCATAAATACTGTATCGTACAGAAAGGTGCAGGTGCCGGTGTTTTTCTATACGGCCATTGTACGACATGGCCAACAAGTTGACACATGTCATATTTGGATTCGTTAATGTATTCCTTGGGATGCCGTATTCCAATATGGTTGTGCCACGTGTTAATTGATGTGACGTTGACCGCAAACCGCGGAAAACCTATTCTGCGATCTCGGCATGCATCGCGTCCATCCGAATAAACCGGATTTCAATTGTAGCCGTCATAAATACTTGCGCGATATTTGTTTCACCTTCGAAACAAAGTGCGCAGTACCTGTTTTGGGTTTCCGTACGACATACATTACAAATTGTATTTATATCCAAATATCGCGTTAAATGAAATAACCTACGTGTACATATTTATGTAATTATCAAACCTTTTATCGTATAACCTTTATCCAGGTCTAATTGGATAAGGCTACCGGCTACCGACGCCTCTAATGGACGTAAGTACCAGGTTGAAATCCCTCGTCCGTCAATATCTATTTTGGTAATTCTACCAATCTAATGCCTTTCCCCGTATGGATAGCATTGGCGGCCATGGCTCTATCTCCCTCTCCAACTTTCAGTGACTGCGACAAGTGTGGGAGTTGGAGAGAGGAGTTAGAGGCAGACTGCTTCTGCCTTTTTTTTCAGCATTTTACAAAACCTAGAAAATACTAAAATAGCCTTTAATTTCTATGAAGAAGAAAGGTTGAGGAGGAGGAGGTTGAGAGATAGTGGGAGCACTAGAATGATTTGGAATGATAGATGGAGAGTGAGAGGGATAGGGAAAAGCCCATAGAAAAAAAGAGGGAGAATTAAAGGGAAGATTGAGGGGAAGAAAGACACGGGAGGGAAAGAGGGAGAGGGAGAGGATAAGAAAAGGGAGAGGGAGAAAAAGAGATTGCGGCAATTTGAGAGGGAGAGAAAAAGGGAGGGAGTGGCAATTTGAGAGAGAGAGAGAAAAAGGGAGAGGGAGCTATATGTTGGGTGGGAGAGGGAGAGGGGGAGTTAGAGGGAGACAGAGAGAGAGAGAGAAATAAATTGAGAGGGTATAGGAGGGAGAGAGGTAGAGGTAGAGGGAGAGAAAGAGAGAGAGAGAGACAAGGAGCAGCAGATTGATAAGAGTATAGAGTGGGAGAGAGAAAGGTAAAGGGAGGGGCAGATTTATAGGGGTAGGGGGGGGGAAAGAAATAAAAAGATAGGGAGCCAGAGATTTATATGCAGAGGGAGGGAGAGAGGGAGAGGGAGAGGGAGGAGCCAAGTAAATAGGTAACGAAGAAGGTGATGCACATTGAGGGGGAGAGGGAATAAGAGAGGAAAAGGGAAAGGTAGAGGATGAGGAAATGGGAGAGAGAGAAGGGAGAGAGTTTCAGACTAAGAAGGAGAGGATAAAGAGCCAAAGAGGGGTAGGGAGAGGGAGAGACAAAGGGCGAGAGAGGTAGATTGACTTAGAGAGAGAGAGAGGGAAAAGGAGATACCAACAAGAAGAGGGAGAGGGAGAAGGAGAGGAGCATGTTTTAAGATGAATGGAGGAAGTATAGAGGGAGATCAACAAAGGTAGGTTCGAAAGAAGTGCGGAGGGGAATGGGGGGAGGAGCTAAACGTAGAGGGAAATAGGGGGACAATGGATATGGCGCGAGAGGGACAGGCCACTCGTGACAAGGAATCTATGGAGGTGAAATGAAGCTGGTCAGCTTCCTATTGAAACGATTAAAATTTGGCAGAATGATGGGGTAGAAGTCAAATTCATCCCAAAATAAAAAAAAAACGGTTGGTTGTGATTCATCCAAAATGGATTTTTTTTTATAAAGACACTTTACATATGGCATTACTTCGCCCCAAATATCACCAAAGCCAAATGTTGTATTTTTATTCTATTTCTTTTCGGTATTAATTGTAATTTGTGATCCCTTTGTCACATTGACCCATTTTTAATATATACATTAATTCTAATTTAAGGTCAAATCACAAGTTGACATTATATTAGAATAAAATTTTATGCTAAATGAGTTCGTTGGCACCGAAATAGGGTAATTATTTACGCTAATTGTACACAACATATATAGTGTTGATATTAACTTAAACCACAAAAGAAAACCTAGCCTAAGGCGAAAACAACAAAAGTGAGAGTTCGCAATCTTTCTATGTTTGCGTGTCATGAGATACAATTAACTTCATTTACTAAAGTATTATGACGTCCCACATGCGAACATATTTCATGTTCACACAGCGAAAGAGGCGATTGTGGGCGACGTTGGATTTTAAAAGCTTTAGTACTCAATAGATAAAGCTGTGAGTGGAGCACTAAGACTTAAAAAAATTTTGTTTAATTTCGCTCTAATGCTTACCTTTAATAGTGTTATAGTAGTTTGAGGACAACAAAGTGTATTGTACTTCTACAGAGACACGCTTCGGCATATGAGGATTGTGCAGGTATTTTGGAATGGCGCTAATGCTCGCATACAATTTCGAATATCGAACGAGCGGATTCATAAAGTCAGACATACGAAGTCTGAAGCGAACATCCGGTAGATATTCTATACGAAATTCAATATGGAACGTTGATTCGAATCGTGTCAACGGACGTGATTCGCGCGGGACCACTAGTGACCGCGCATCGTTATTAGTGTTATTAACTATAATTTGGGGTCTTAAAATCTTGATTTTTTTCCGCAATTAGTATACATGATTTTCGAAATTAAATTAGCAACGCTATTTAAGGATGTGGATCATAATCTGCAACGTTTCTGGCACTAAATTAGAATGAATAACACTATTTTTTTTTTACGCTATTAAACCTTTGACACTAATAACGATGCGCGGTGTAGCAATTAGGGTTTTGACGTACCTCAGGTAAATTAGACGTACATTGTTTTAATCATGTATAGTACTAAGTGACAGACGTACATTGTTTTAATCATGTATAGTACTTAGTGACAGGTGTAGCTCTATGATTAGTGTAAGACCAAGTTGATTACTCTGTGAGTATAACTTGAAGGACTTAGATTATTTTCATTATCACAGATGAGTTTATCAAAGTAATGGCACATTGTTTTTCTCCAACTTTGACCTGATGGTGTGATCACCCTGATTGAAACTCTGTGGAGATTTTTGATGACCTAAAAACTATTTTTCTACGTAGTTTGAGTCTGTTTTGTAAATTGTGTAGAATTCTATGGGAATTCTACCTGTTAAGCTTGAATAGCTGCCAACTAGTTTTTGGGAAACTTTGAAGCATATATCTCCTAGATTCCTCAGTGGATTTCGCTGTAACTGTGGGAGTTTATATTGTCTATGGTATACTCCATATTAGTGTAGTTTGTGGTGTCTTTGTTTATTGTGGAGCAATCAGTGATGTCTAAAACAAAACATTTTTGGAGTAGTCTGTAGGTGTTTCTGAGAGTAATCCATAGAGGAAATAGGCTATGGACAACAGGCGAATGTGTGCAACGTAGTTTTTGGCCACCGGATTAAATCCCATTTTTTGAGCACACGTTCTTATGGGTGCGCGTCTGATTTAATTCATTTTTTGAAAAAATTCACATTTTAAGGTCCATTTATGTACATACTGACATCGAGCATACACCACCCTATTTAGATCTTTATTGTACTTTTGTTCTTAACGCTATTTTGTAATAAACCTTAATTAATTCTCTCTCTCTCTCTTTCTCTCTCTCTCTCTCTCTCTCTCTCTCTCCCTCTCTCCCTCTCTCTCTCTCTCTCTCTCTCTCTCTCTCTCTCTCTCTCTCTCTCTCTCTCTCTCTCTCTCTCCCTCTCTC
>JBBHKE010003178.1:122783-139209 GCA_037447655.1 Zygnema cylindricum
GTACACACCAATTGAAAGAACAAAGGTAAACTTTTATTTTAACTTTTTTTTTTTTTCTGTAAAGTATGACAGTAAATATTGAAAACAAACTCTCCTCAACTATAGGCATGGTGTGTATCTTACCTAAAGTTGATAAAAAAACGGCTTAGTTTTTTAGTTTTGACGGATTTTTAGTTCACTCTTTTGTTTTTTTTTAGTCTTTTTTTTTCTTTTATTATCTTTTTGTTCGAACTCACTGTATTTTTTGTTCCATCTCTTGAGGAATTCAGTAGGGACACCGTGATTCGTGTGGTTTAGACAAATCGAGCTTGTTTTTCTATTATTTTCTTTTTTTTTCTGATTTTTTTTTGTTTTCTCACTTGATTTTTAGGCAGTTTTGATTTTTTGATTCGGCAAAAAAATAGTTGAAATCCATTCTATGTGTGGTACGGATATCAACTCCTCTCAAACAAAAGTTATAAATGACAGTATGAAATGTCTTTTTTTTTTTTTCAATTTTATTTTCAAATGGAAACAAGAAAGTTAACCACACATGTTTGCCTTATAATTTTTTATTTTTTTCATTTTTTCAAATTATTGGTACATTATTAATTACTGCTTTTTTCTTTTTCTTCTTCTTCTTCTTCTCCTCTTTCTCCTCCTCCTCCTTCTCCTCCTACGCCTCCTTCTCCTCCTCCTCTTTCTCCTCCTTCTCCTCTTTCGCCTCCTCCTCCTCCTCGTTCTCCTCTTTCTCTTCCTCCTTCTTCTTCTTCTTCTTCTATAGTTTTATATTGGAATTTTTAATTGTTATCTTTTGTTGAATTATCCCTTCTTTGTTTTCCAAAATCATTTTTGTTGTATTTAAAATTGTTGTATTGTTGTATGAAATTATATATTTTCATTTGATTTTAGAAAATTGTTGTGTCATCAAGCCACCTTCCGCGAAAAAACAACCAAAAGCAACTGGAAACTAGAGAGGTGTGAAGAAAGGGCGAAAAGCGGTATGAGTAGGTAAGAATGAGAAAAATAGAGATTCTCAAGAAGAAAATACTAACGTCGTGTCTCCAAAAGGCCTAGTTAACTTTAACCATAGACCACAGTTGTAGCAATAAAACTTATTACATTCAAAATTGAGTAGATGGAAAATGAGAAGATTAACGGCCTATATCCCACAGATTGAACATTCGAAAAAAAAGTGGAGTTCAATAAGTTAACAACTAGAAAATGTCAACAAACAGGATAAGACATGTCAACAGAAATGGGAGAATGTTCTCAAGGATTTTGAAAAGGTTACTGATTGACATACTAAGATACCTAGTGGGGCCAAAGATACCTGTGGGATGACAATGAACAATACGACGGAGAAAAACTACTTGGTAATTTTGACGAGAGATTTTATGCGATTATAGATGAAGGAACGATTGGGAATGAAAAAAAAAACCTACACTTGTGAGAGACACTTTTGTGCATAGTCAACAAGGGTCAAGTACTCTTGAGGAATCACCACCTGACTCGCAAACAACCGAAAACGTTTTCTCTAATAGTAGCATAAAATGTCATAAAATAGAAAAAAAGGCAAACATTAAACACTCATTAAAAGTTAAAGAATTTCGACAAATTGTCTTAGATATACATCAAACGACAATAAAAAAAAAACAATACAATCGACCACTTTAGGGATATACTCGTTGCAAACAAGGAAAAGACGAAAAAAAAAAGACTTCGTTTAATCTATACCGTGTGGGAACCTGGGAATCGAAAAGGCCGTCGCTACACGAACACGTTCAACAGAAAAACTGAAATTGTAAGGGAAATCGATTTTTTCAAAGTTTTGGCATTTATTTTGGATTGTTTTTCGTACTTATTTCTTTTTGTAAGCAACTTTTTTTCGGTAACTAATGCATTGCTGAGAAGGCAAAGGAAAGAATTACCATGGGTGGCAATGGTTAACAAGGAGTAAGTAAAGGAATTTTACTGACTCAAAAAGGCGGGCATGAAAATATAGACGAGCATTGTGGGAAATTTGGCGTGTCACCTCATTAGTCAAATGTGGGAGAAGCGTAACCCGGAATTTTACGACAACAATGGTGTTGAGATTGTGATTAAGATCACAAAGCGTTTGATTCAACGTTTTTTCGAAAACCACAACATTGTCGCCTGAGCACAATAAGGAAAACTTCAATTAAGTCCAGAGAAATAGGAACACATAGAGAAAACCGTGGCATATCACATGGGAGTACTAAAAAGGGGATTTCCCTCACGTACGCCTCGTCTTTTTTTTCCCTTTATTGCTTTGTGTCATATTAAATGTTTCACTTGGTTTCTTTCCTCTCTACTCTTTCACCTACCTCACTTCCCTCCCTGTCCTACTTCGTCACCTCCTTTTCTCCTCCTTCCTCACCCAATACCGCCTCCCACCCCCCCTTCCTCATTCAAGGCCTTTTCTTCCAATCCGTCTACATCTTCTACGTCCTCCTCCTAGCTCACCTCAACCAATGCACCTTTGTCTTTCCCTTCCCTCCTTCCTTCTCCCTATCCAATGACTAACAGTGTTCCCGAATCCCGTTGCCTTACTCACTCTTCTACCGTAGCCATGACAGTACGTGGTCGCCTATTTGGTTGTCTGCTGCCCTCCATAGAAAAGCCTCACATACGCATGTAAAAAAGAAATGAGGAAGAAGTGGCTACAAAAAATGGAAGAAAATATAATAAATTTTGACATAAAACATCTTTTCACACCTGTAAAGAAGATTAAAGTGAAATTACTACAATTTCATACGAGGTATACCTACATGATGTATGGGCAACGACGGAATGAAGTCGTCGCCTCCCCGATGTTTTCGACCATTCCAACAGTAAAGTGACAAAACGAAACGATGTCGTCACACGTCTTATTTATTACACGATTCAACATTGGGCGTCGTCGCATGTTCGATGTTTTCTAAATGTCACATTTAATTGATGACCAGAAGTGAAACCGGCACAGGGAATATTTTGAAAACTCCCAACGTTGAGGTGACGACGCATTACTTTCGCTAGTTCGATTTCTCCGACCTTGTGCCCACACTCCAATGTGGTCGCCTCTTTAATACATTAGTCGGTCAAAACAATGAGGCGACGACATAAAATCGCCGCTCGCCCATTATTCGGTCAAAACAATGAGGCGACGACAAAATGTCCCTGTCCGCCCAAAAGTTTGCACTCAAAGCAAAGATTGCGACGAGAGGCAAAATTGTCTTATTCCACGACGGTGCACAACCACCCATCAGAAGGACAAAAGCTGGGCAATGGGGAAGAATGGGGTAAATATAAATGTACAAAACGAGGGAGAGGTAAACAATATGGCATATTCAATATGTCACATTAAACAAAAAAGACTGTGAGTGATCTACAAACGATGTAGGCAACCACGGTTAGCTATATAAAGGTAAGGAGGAATGGTAATAACTCTTACTTATTACGTACACCTCCGTAAAATATTACGAATTTTTTTTGAAGGTCTTCGCGATGAGCCCTCCCTCTCCATTTGCATAGCAATCAACGATCATCTAATTGATCACTCGAAGTCAAGTAATCATTGTTAAAACTTGCTAAATTTTGTGGTTCAACACCAAGATGTTCCCGTAGTCTTTAAGCGGTGAGTCCAATTCGCCCGTTGTAACGCCTTCCACGAGGAGCTCCAAGTTCGGTGATCCCGTTTCTTCAGTCATAAGTTCGGGTCTTTGGCTTTCGCTCCACTCTATCTCCTCTTCAACCGGATATGGGTTAATTTTTGTCAGAGCTTAATTTTCGCCGCAAAAAAAGTTCTAATGGGCCACATATTTCCAGTAAATAAGTAAGCCTTTTGGGCAAGAAAGGATATACAACAAAAAATAAGGATGTAAAAGCTAAGGTAAATGGAGAAAGTTGAAAGTCAATGTCATTGTTGGACTGAACGACAAATATATATACCAATTGAAGAGAAAGTCTTGGGACAAAAAAGAGGGAAACCTTTCCGAAACTTTTGATGTTCAAAATTTGAATTTTGATGTTATGTTTGACAATTAATTATTCAAACTTGTAAAACGGGACAGTGAAAGCGAGAAAAATTATTTGTATTAGTTTTTGGTGAGGGAGTATGCACCTGGTAGGCGATGGACGTTTTTCCAAAGAGCCATGGTAAACGCAGCAGCTCATTGAATGTACGCAGCGTTTTGAAAATGGCAGCGGGTAAGACAAGCAGCTTTAGTTACGTCGTTTTAGAGCTATAATGTTTGTGTGGATATGAAATTGGCCTCGTATAATTATGGACGATCAACGACATTACGAGTTAGATGAGTAGGTTGTTAAGCTTGTACCTTTTGACCCATTTAGAATAAAAATTTACTCTAATGCATGATAACATTAATGCTAATACCGGTCATAAGCCAAAAAGATATATCGGAGTGCAATCTTTTTAGAGTTAAGACACATATTACCATTAATTAACTCTAATAAAACCAATCAAAGCAACATTATTAAAGTTAATAACCTTTATTAACGTAAATTATTGAGGAACAACGTACAAGCGACCAACTTTTTCGACAACAAGCGTTGCGTAATCTTTTCAACTGTATAAGTTACAAATCCTACAACTGAACAAATTGTGTACGTTTTACGGTGTAGGGCTGACGCTTAATTGCAGTAAAATAGTGTGACATGTACGGATGGATAAATTACGTGACGGCGTACGATTTCAAAAAAATCGTACGGATACCTAGGTTAGTGTAAGCATCCTTGCGATGGGTACATATTTAAAAAAAAAAACCAAATTAGCATTAGTAAAAAATTTGAATATATATATTTTTTGAAATTTTCTAAATTCCCGATTAGCGTTAATAATGATAATTATTTTTATACACTAAAAAAACTTATACGCTAATAGCGATTAGTAGATTACTGTATAGTACAGCGTTTATCGCTATAAGAGTATATAATGCCAATTTGGTGCCCTTTTTTCAAAAAAATAAACCTGAACAATCCATAATTCTATTTTTTCCATTATTCTAATTAGGATTTTTTTTCAATTAGGGTTAATAATGGAAGTACACTGCGATGGAAATAGTGTGGCGTACGGAAAATATATTTCCGTACGAAATGGTACTTTTTGAATTACAGAGGCATAAAAAAACACTTAACATTATTGCGCACACATGTGAATGTGCACTGGAAGAAAGAGATGCAAACTCGTCGACAAAAATCACGTTCTCATATGTTCGCTCGTCGACCGTGTGAACAGCGCGACGGCGTTTGTCAGATTTTGTACGAATACACATATTACTGTAGACATTGAAAGGGCGGGTATTTATTATTCAGGACAACCCAAATTACAGTTAGGGGTTATTTAGTATAAATATTATAAAAAATATATATATATATATCCCGATAACACTCATATTTTTTTTACGCTATTTATTCCTTTACTCTAATAGCGATTGACGGTGTACTGTGGTGAAACTTACCCACGAAACCTTCAATATTTTTCGTTTTATGCTTACCCGGCCGTACCCGATTTCTTTTTTTTTCTTTTGAATCACCTGGCCGAATCCCGCCGGCTCCCAAAATTTTGCACCCGAATCCGTTCCGGATCCGTCGCGAGCGGGCGGGTACTTATCGGGTACGGATTCGGGTACCCGATTGCGACCTCTGGTAGAAGTTACTGGAAATGTCGCGTTAGGAAATTTAACGCTACAGTACACAACTGTACGATTCACGATCTACTTCATTTTGACATTTTCTCCTTTGTTACCGTGGATGTCCTTTGTCCTTTCTTGTCTCCGTACGAGAGGTCCAGCTTCTGAAGGAATCTGAACTTCCAGAAACCCTCACACCTTTGATCTCTATCCCTTAGTACCCTTAACCTCCAATGTTTAAAACCCTAAAACCTTAGTAGCTCCAAAATCTACACACCAAAACCCGTAAACACTAGAACTCTGGAACTCCGAAATTCGAAGACCTTATATTCTTCTAAAAGTTCGAAACTTTGGAGACTTTTGAGGAACTTTTGAGCAGGGCTCAGATTTAGGGTTCAGATTTAGCGATCAGGTTTAGGATTCAGATTTAGGGTTCGAATTTAGGGTTCAGATTTAGGGTTCAGATTTAAGGATCAAATTTAGGGTTCAAATTAGGGTTCATTTTAGGGTTCAATTTAGGGTTCAGTTAATATGCAGGAGGGAAGAGTTTCTTCTGTCCGGTTTTCCTCCTCCTCCAGCCATATACGACAAAATCCTCCATTCCGCTGGAGAGACAAATTTCTGTCCGGATTTTGTCTTTTTCTCGCCATATTTTTCGCTCAGTCCAGTTTTGTCTCTTTGTGGAACCTATGGCTGTCGCCAATACTGGAGATTTCGGACAGAGTGGAGGAGCTTGACCAGGAATGCCATAGTCTGTTCCAGCCTGGTGAGGGAGATACATTTTGTATGTATATGTGTTGTGTGTTACATGTGTATATAATATTTTGATTATGCTAATTACTATATGTATTTTTTTATTTTTTTTTATGTAATAATTTTTGAAGTCTCTGGTTGTTTGGTGGAAAGTTTGTTTATTTGGTGGAATGACCAAGAGTGCCATAGCTTCTTACAGCCTGGTGAGAGAGAGAGAGAGAGAATTTTTCTTTTCTCTTATTTTTGATGTTTATTTTCTCTCTTTTCTTTTCATACACTTCTTTATTTATTTATTACTTTGAGTCTTTCTGTTTGTTCATTTTGTGGAATGACCAGGAATGCTTTCCGTTTACAACCATAGATTTTGGTGAGAGCAAAATATTGTTTTCTAACAGTCTCCAGGCAATCTACCGCCTGCCGGGTCCCTCTCCCTCTCCCTCTCCCTCTCCCTCTCCCTCTCCTTCTCTCCCCCCCTCTTCCCCCTCCTTCCTCTCCATCTCCCTCTTTTCTTTACTGCAATTGAAATGGCAATGGTTTTCCAGGCAATCTACCGCCCGCCGGGTCCTTCTCCCTCTCCTCTCCCTCTCCTTCTCCTTCTCCCTCTCCCTCTTCCTCTTCCTCTCCCTCTCTTACCTCTCCCTCTCCCTCTTTTCTTTACTGGGATTGAATTAGCAATGATTTTTCAGGTAATCTACCGCCCGCCGGGTCTCTGGAGGGCACGAGTCACATGGTGATGTACGGAGACTTCCGTGGCCCTCGAGATCTCTGCGGCCAGTCGACGGCCGAGATCGATCGGCTTTTGGCACTTCCACACAACTGCAGGTGTGAGCTTCAGTGCATAAAAAGCAGAAAAAAGTGCACCATTTATCACCGTTACCTTGCATCTTTTCATTTTTTCCTTTTTATTATTTTTTCTCCGTGCACACTTGTTAGATTGTAAATCTGACGGTTGAGACGGAGAGATAAGATTCTTGCGTTTTGATCGACAGTCTCCTGAAAGTGGCGAAAAAACAGTAACGCTAATAGCGGTAGACAGTGTAGTACTTTCTCCTCTTAAGTAGAAAATAAAGCTCTGTTACGACACAATTCAATTAATGGCACAATTTTTTCCAAATTTCAATGTATGACATAGTTTATAACACAACACAAATTCTTTTAAGAACCTCTGAAAACGTTTAGAAAATCCTAAAAAACCCTGAAAACCGTGAAAACCCTGAACATTATTGAAAACCCTAAAAACCTGTAAAAACCCTAAACACCCCCCAAAAAACCTAAGAAAGCCCTAAAAAAGCCGTGAAAAAAAATTCCTTTGGGAGGAGAGGGAGAGGGTGCAAATAGTCGAATGGAGAGGCGGGTGTGGATGACCGGAAGAGGAGAGTGGAGGACGGGACGGGAAATGTTGTTTCTCACACAAGATCTGGCGAAGGAGGAGGAGGAGACCATCGAGTGTGTGATATTTTGCATCGACCATCAGGTTAGTTCGAGGATAGTGGAGGATAAGTTGATTCTCTCTCTCTCTCTCTTCTTCCCTCTCTCTTTCTCTTTTTTTTTCTCTCTCTCTCTCTCTCTCTCTCTCTCTTTCTTTCTCTCTCTCCCTCTGTCTCTCTCCCCCTGTCCATGGGGCTTATTCTCTTCCCCACCGTTCCCTCCCTGTTCCCTCCCTCCCTCCCTCTCCCTTTCTCCCTCCCTCCACTCAATTACCCTAAAATATCTCTCCTCTCCCTCTCCCCTCGCTCTTCCTCCCTCTCCCTCCCCCCCAGGGCCCCTGCCAGCATGACCGGTGTCTGGTTCCCGTGCACATGAGACGAAACAGTACCGATCCCATGGTGGCGTTACAACTCTTGGAGGAGGGGGGCTACGACACGGTACGGCCCGACATGGCCTTCCAAACCGTACTCGATGCCGGAGGAAATTGCGGGATTTCCGCGATAGTTTTCGCCACAATGTACGTAATTTATTTTACGTAATTTATTTTATTTTATTTCATTTCATTTTTATTTATTTTATTATTTCAAAAACCACCCAGGAAAAGCTCAAAATAACCCCAAAAAATCCCGGAAAACTCTAGAAAATACCCTAAAAAAATTCTGTAAAATACTTTTATCTTTGTCAGGTTCCCGAGGGCCACGATTGTGGCTGTGGAGCCCTCCACCCTCAATTTCCGAATGCTTGAGAAAAATACGAAATTGTACCCAAATGTGATCCCACTGAGAGTGGGTTTGTGGAAAAAAGTTGCCCGATTGGCTCTCACTAAAGGACGAAGAACTCCGGGAATGACAGAGTGGGGGTATATGGTGCATGAACTTGATAAGGTAATTTTTTTTATTTTTTATTTTTGGTTTTGGTATTGTTTTTTTTGGGAAAAAAGCAAACAAACAGAGAAACAAATAACGAAAGTATGCTATATTTTTATATTTTTTATTGTATGTATTTTTGCTTTTTTTGTCTTTCAGCTCCTGGCACTGAGATCCAGGAATGTGAGAGTGAGGGAGGGGGGAGGGAGAGGGAGGGAGGGAGGCAGGGAGGGGAGGGAGGGAGGAGGGAGAAGGAGGAGGGAGGGAGGAGGGAAGAGGAGGGAGGGATGGACAGGGACAGAGGGAGAGGGCGTTAGAGGGAGGGAGGAGGGAGAGGGAGAGGGAGAAATGGAGAAAGGAAGGGAGAGAGGAAATAAATTCACTCCCCTTCATTTCCCAATGGCCTCTAATTGTGAGGTGGGAAAGGGAGGGAGGGCGGGAGGGAGGGCGGGATGGACGGAGTGAGTTCGATTTCTTTCTCCTTACAGCTCTCTCCCTCGACCGAAATCCTCGACTCTCTTCTCGGTGTCTCCGTCGAGTTCCTTTCTCGAACCATCGGGATCTCCGGCTTCGACCTTTTAAAAATTGATATCGAGGGAAGCGAAAAAGAAGTATTTGCGAAAAGTTCCCAAAACCCTAAAAATTGGTTAGATTCTGCGAAAATGGCGATAGTGGAGGTCCACGAGGATATGAGGAGAGGAGCTCACGACTCGGTGGCTGAAACATTTTGGGAGAGAGACGATTGGAGGTGGGTGAGGCAGTGGGAGGAGTATCACGTGTACAAAAAGAAGGGATGGGATGACGGAGGAGGGCCCTAGGGAGGAGGGAGGAGGAGAGAGGAAGAGAGAGAGAGAGAAGAGAGAGTGAGAGAAAGGGAGGAGGGTCTTAGGGATGAGGGAGGAGGGTTGAAGGGAGGAGGAAGGAGGGAGGAAGGAGTTTGGGAGAGAGATAATTGGAGGTCGGTGAGGCAGTGGGAGGAGTATCATGTGTATAAAAAGAAGGGATGGGATGAGGGAGGAGGGCCGTAGGGAGGAGGGAGGAGGAAGGAGAAGGGGGGGAGAAGAGGGGTCGTAAGGCTCTATAGGTTCTTTACTCGGTTTTTGTGAAGGGTTTTTTGTGTTTTTTTGGTGTTTTTAGAGGTAGAAAACGAAAGAATGGGAGGAGTATCATGTGAACAAAAAGAAGGGGTGGGAGGACGGAGGAGGGAGGAGGGACGGAGGTTTTAATGTGGAATGGAAGAAAGAGATGAAAGATTGGAAGGAATGAAGAAAGGGGAGGAATGGAAAGAATGGAATCGTAGGGACAAAAGGAGATGGAGGAGGAGGAGGGGAGGAGGGAGGAGGGAGGGGGAGGAGGAGAGTGATGGAGGAGTGAGGATGAGGAGGAGGAGGAGGATGATGTGAGGGAGGAGGAGGAGGATGGATGAGGAGGATGATGGAGGAGGAGGAGGAGGAGGAGGAGGGAGGAGGAGGGAGAGGAGGGTCAGACAAGTCAAAAGATAACACATAGGCCACCAAGAAGTATATCCTGTACAAAACGATGGGGATGAGACTGGGGATGAGGGATAGAGGAGAATGGAGAAGGAAAAATCGAGAAAGAAAGGAGGGAGGTGGGTGATAAGGTTTTTGTCGAGAGGAAATGATGATAGAATAAAAGGGATGCCATGTATACAAAAAAAAAGGGATGGGAGGAAAAGGAGGAAGTAAGTTATTGTAGAGTTGGAAGGACAAAAAAATGGGAGGAATGTCACGTATACAAAAAAAAAGGGAGGGTTGTAGATTTTTTCACAAAATTAGAGGGTAGGAAAGAGGCAAAAATAAATAATGTGGAAGCATTTGAGAAATGTCAAAAAATAATCGTTTCTCACGCCTTTTTATTTTCAAGGGAAGTCTATTTGTTAATAAAGAGCTTTTAGGATTTTTTCGGGGTTTTCTGATTTGAAGGATTTTTTAAGGTGTTTAGGGTTTTTAAGAGTGTTTTTTGAGAGTTTTTGTAGGGTTTTATAATGGTTTTGTAGGGTTTTTGTAGAAGTAATTTAGAGTTCTTCGATAATGTGGGTGACCATTTGGAGAGAGTAGTGAATGGATTTCATCAATTAGAATAGCATATAGCATACATCTTTTTTTTTTTTTTTGTTTCAAGTTATTGGAGAAAGGCAAAAGAAAAAAGATTACGACATATCCCGAGTCTATTCACAATATGGACCTTTACATAAATTAAGAGTGTGTCTCGGTGGGAAACAAGAGATGATTCTATTGCATGGGTTTATAATTTTTGTTTGTTAAAAAGTATAGAACAAAGAAGTATGGAAACCCAGAAGTATGGAAAGAAAATGTGTGAACATAAAAATATGAAAATTATGAAATGAAATGTATGGAAACAAAATGTACGGAAACAAAGAGTATGGAAACAAAAAGTGTGGGAACAAAAAGTGTGGGAACAAAAAGTGTGGAAACAAAAAGTATGGAATTAAAATTTATGGAAACAAAATGCATTGAAACAAAAAGTATGGAGTATGGAAGCCTTAAATACGGCAACAAAAAGGAGTTGAAAGGCTTTTAATAATAGTTGTTTGTTATGCTCATATACCTGTTTGTTATCGGAAATCCAAAGAGCGTTTAAGATTCAACGGTAATAATTGGAACCTCTATTGAATCGATATGTTACTAGAATCAAAAAACACTTACGATTTGATAGCAGCAATCAGAGCAGAACGACTGTTTCTGTAAGGAAACGAATGGCGTTTACACTTCATTCTTTATCCTTACTTCTCCAATTGTCTCTATCCTTACTTCTAACGTTACTTTTCCAATAGTCTGTATCCTTACTTCTTCAATAATCTCTATCTTTAATTATCTATATCCTTATTTCTCTAATTGTCTCTATCCTTACTTCTCCTATTGTCTCTATCTTTACTTCTCCAATTGTCTCTATTTTTACGTCTCCAATTGTCTCTATCCTTGTCCAATAATCTCTGTCCTTATTTCACCAATTGTCTCTGTCCTTCTCTAATTGTGTCTACTCTTACTTCTCACCTTGTCGTCTTTACTTCTATAGTTGTCTTGCCCGCCCTTCACCATTTGTCTCTATCTTGTCTCTATCTTTACTCTATGTAATTTACTCCAGACTGAATTAAAAAGCGCTATGTTAAACCATCTGAGTCAATGGGAACTAAAGGGGTGGCATGGCCAAAACTGAAAAATCATGGGTAGGGCAAAAAAAAAACAAAGTGAACACACATAAAAATGGTACGTAAAACAACGACACCCAAATATTCCACAACCTCTAAAATAAAAACATAGCAACATACTCAAACTAACGTTAGCCAACAAAAGTTCAACAAAATTAAATCTTTACGAAAAAGACCCCAAGCACGAGGGAGCACGTTGAGGTAGTTACGGAACACGCCAATGATCCATAACGACAATAGCTGATCGAAGAGGATAAAAGCTTGCATCCGCTTTAAAGCCACAAACAAACATTGACGATAAAAAGGACCAAAGCAGGATGGCTCCCATATCCGCGTTGCTCAAACAAGGGCTTGCCACAAGTACGGAGAAACTTGTCCAAAAAACCCCCTAAACCACAAAATATCTCGAATGCCATCGGAATAAAGTCATCTGTAGGATCTCGGTGTGCATAATCACGCTCTTTCGTTCAGGGGCGGCCACTCCAACATGTAGAGCCGCTTCACCAACAACTATAGCTTAAGTAGGGTTCACCAAACCAATGTCCAAATATGCGACGTGCACCATTGAGCAACCCGTACTTCTCCAATTGTCTCTATCCTTACTTTTGCAATTGTCTCTATCCGTACTTCTCCAATTGTCTCTACCTTTACATCTCTAGTTGCCTCTATCCTTACTTCTCCAATTGTCTCTATCTTTACATCTCTAGTTGTCTCTATCCTTACATCTCCAATTGTCTCTATCCTTATTTGTCTTTATCCTTCTCTAGTTGTCTCTATCCTAACTTCTCCAATTGTCTCTATCCCTTATTCTCTATCTTTCCCAAGTTGTCTCTATCCTTGCTTCTGAAACTGTCCTTATCCTTCTCCAATTGTCTCTAACTTTACTTCTCCAATTGTCTATGTCTTAAATTCTCCTATTGTTCTCTATCCTTAAATCTCCAACATTCTTTGTCCTTACTTCTCCAATTGTCTTTATCCTTAATTGTCTCTATCCTTCTCGAGTTGTCTCTATCCTTGCTTTTCAAATTGTCTTAATCCTTACTTCTCCAATTGTCTCTATCCTTACATCTCTAGTATCCTTACTTCTTTCTATTTGAAACTATCCTCCTTCGATTCGCTAACTCCCTCAGTTTGTTCCGATGAGCCTTTGGGATTTAGTGAGTTGCTTTCAGTAGCTTTTTAGTTATATTACAAATTACGAATTATATTAAGGTTTGGTTGGGGAGTTTTGTTTTGGGAAACGCTATATTGTTGTTGTTTTTGTGCGTGTTTTTCCTTTCAATGTCTTATAAGAAAATGTGTTTTTTTTTTTGTATATATATTAAGATGTTAGACTGTTCTAAAGCGCTTGTAAAAACAATTGGGAATTTAATTTTTTAATGCCTCTTTCAACATCTTCTTCTAACATTTAAAGGAATCTCGTTATTATTATCACCGCTAATTTTCCAATTTTTGTTTCGCTTGAAAAGCTTTCCAAGCACTTTCACTTCTAAAGAATAAACAAATTTAACGATATGGAAAAAGTACACATTTGGTGACACCTTTTTATATGTTTGCATACAACGATTTTATACAATTTAAGTTTTCAAAAAAAAGAGAAAAAGACACACACCCACAAAAAAAAAAAATTGCCACAGATTGCTTAACACAAGGAAAGATTCCAATTTACATAACACAATCAGATTTCCAAACACTGGGGGAAAAAAAAGGGAAAAAAAAGGGGGAAAAAAGGGAAAAAAAGGAAAAAAAAAAGGGAAAAAAAGGGAAAAAAAGAGAAAAACATTGTATTGAAGTTGATATGTATACAGCATCCGGCTCAAGCAGCTTTTCAAAATCCATGCTGGCTTCTCTCCTTCAAACATCACCATTTATAAACCTAAATCTACCTCTAACTAACCTTTCATGTTTCTAATTCTTGAAATCATATTGGAACGAAACTCTGTTCAGATCAAAATTCATGCGCAATTTTCAAATTTTCAAATTTTCAAATTTTCAAATTTTCAAATTTTCAAATTCAAAAGTGTGAAAACTCGAGGAAACGCTATATATGGTTACCGGATTTTATACACTGTTATACAAGTTTTTTCGAGTATAATCCGGGTATAAGATAGGGCCACCACATATAGCGTTTCCATACCTTTTTAATGATGTACGGATATCGTCAACGATATGTTTTAACATTTTGTCGAAAAAATGTTTTTTTCTTACCATTTTTTTTTTAGTTGTTTTTAATTGCGCGTGAAATTCCATCTGAACATGTGCGTTCCATTAAGACGATAGTCGATTTTTTTTTTTTTTTTTTTTTTTTTCGTTTTTGATTATTTTTTGATTTTTTTTTTATCTTTTTTTTTTTTTTTTTTTTTTTTTTCTTTTTTTTTTTTTTTTTTTTTTATTTTTTTTTATATTTTTTTTTTAAATTTTTTTTTTTTTTTATTTTTTTTTTTTTTTTTTTTTTTTTTTTTTTTTTTTGTCGATATTGATCATCTTTTGATCATTTGTTTTCAATCGTTTTTATCTTTTTTTTTTGTCATTTAATTTGTTGATGATTTTTTGATCAATTTTTTGTGATACTACTTTGTTAATATTCCCACTATTATTTCTTCCATTATGAAGATACTAACAATTTTCGTAAAAGCGAAACGAAGGTTCCCACAACCTCTAACCTAATTTATTTATTTTGGACGGTTTTATTACAATCTAGATATATAGGACTTACTAATTTCTCAACTTTATAGTTAATTCCCATTACGAACTATATTTTTTTATATATATACACAAAGTGCTATTGTTTTCAAAATTTCATCAACTTTTCAAACCAATCATTTCGAAAAATTCAAAAGTTTTATCGATTTATTCAATTTTTGCCACCTTTATTTTTGCGTTGAGAAGTTTTATCCTCTCGTAGAATTTATTCGCAAACGAAATAGGCGTACTGAATTCAAAAAAAAAAAAATAGAATTTTGAACGGAAATAGCGAGGTAATGAATTTTTAATGTTAACAAAAAAAAAATGTTAAACAAAATAATGTTAAATATTTTTTAATGTCGGCTCTTAAAGTTTATCTGTATAGTCTCCATGTCAAGACTTAGTGGAGTTTTTTTTTTCCTAATGGAAAATAAAGATTACATTAAATGACATTGATAATAAAAATGCATTTTAGGAACTACTGTACCGTCTAGAAAAAGGAGAAGAAAAAAGAAAATCGATAGAAAAATGGGCATATACCCATTTTTTTCAAAGCGTAGTAAGTCATGACTCATAAAAGTCTAACAAAAGGATAAATGAAATGAAAAAAAGCTCTTTAGTACATAAACAACAATTTTGGGACAAAAAAAACCACATGTCTTAAAGGAATTCCCTATTGAATCTTACGCCTAAATTCACCTCTATTCTAGTCCTAAATTCTAAGTCCTAAGTCAATTACTTTCTTCCCTCTACTTTAAGGAGCAGTGTTTTGATCTTTGACAGTGTCTTTACATACCTTTGGCAGAATGAAGGATTCCCCTCGAGAATTTTAGTATTCTTTTTGTCGTTTTTTGATGCCTTTTCTCAGACGAGGTTTGATACACTGTACTTGATATTAGTGTTCCTCCCAAAAACATATTTCTGGACCCATGTCCATTTTTTTATTGGGGCCAATCAGGTGAGAATCTACCTTTCAATCGTAACCGTCGATACACAACCGACAAATGTGTCTGGAGTATTTTGAGGGTGAGAGAAAATCAACACTAATAGCGATACGGTGTAGTTTTCACCTGCTTGGTCACGCTAAAATCATACTGCCATTATACTATTGTTTAGTTTTTTTTTTTTTTTCCCATGTTCTTGGTAAAACATCATCTTAGCCAGACCAATACTCTTTCAAATCTCTCTTTTTATTCCTTAAATGCTCATTTTTACTATCCATGTCTCCGTTCTGCCTTCTATATTTTGGCCTCTTCCTTTTTTTTTTTTTTTGGCTCATGGCCTCAAGCTAATATGTAAGCATAATATCTTTTTCAAAGTAACCTCTGGACACATTTTCATGAAATTAAGAGTATTACAAAAGATGTTAAAAATGAAAGATAACGTCTTCTGACCTTTCTTCGCCAATCGAAACGTTCAATTTTGTGTCATTTCCATAAGTTCTTCAAATCCACAAAAGAAAAATAAAAAATAAAAAAACAAAAAACAAAAAAAAAAAAAAAAGTTAAATGATGTTTAAGATTTTGAAAAAAAAAAAAACCATTGGTGTTAACTCCGATGAGTTCTCGACCCACAAATCAAAAACATAAAAAAAAGTGAAAAGTCAAATTTTTGATTAAATAATTACCTCAAGTGAACATACTAATTAGCTAAAATTTGGAAATCCAAGGGAATTTATGGGCATCAAGAATAAATAGATTATTTAATTAACTAACATACACTTTAATTTATGTTGTATGTTTCAAATACGATAAAAATCCATAAATTGTTTCCACATAACCTAAAACAAATAAGTGAAGAATGCCTTTTCATTCTTTTTTTTTTAAATTGAGACTTAAGTTTTTGAACATTATGACCAAAGAAAAGAAGTTCAA
>JBBHKE010003178.1:139219-154556 GCA_037447655.1 Zygnema cylindricum
TGTGTCTGATTAATTACATACTTAGGATTAATACGGCTCATTATTCACATGGTTATTACTAATATGTTTGAGTATTACCATGAATATAACTAATATGTCTGATTATCGAAATGGTTATGATTATTTACCGTCCTATTTAATTTTTCGTGCTACCATTTGGTAGACTCAGGCCCCCATGTTTTCCCTACCGTACCGGTTTTGACTTTTGACTTTTTGTTTATCTCGCTGCCCTTGTGTTATTTTTTCCTTTTGCTGGGGGGACTTACGGGATTACTTTTTGTAGATATTTAATTGTTTTAGGGTTGGGGTTGTAGTTTTGGTTTTGTGAGTTGCCATGCTTTTCGTTTTGAGTTTGGGTGTTTTTTTTTTCCTTGTTGTTTGTTTCCTTTTTTATTGTGTTCCCGTCGCTCTATTTGTTTTTCAGTTTTCAGTTTTGGCCATGCCATCCCTTTTGTACCCCCGGACTCAGATGGTTTACCATCGTGCTTTTTAATTTATCCTGCCATTTATTAGTATTGGTAAAGCTATTAGTCTGTATAATCAATATAAGTACCATTATGAGTTTGTATAATCATTATTGGTACACTTATTACTCGGCATAATTAGGATTCATACATTAATTAGTCTGTGTAGTTAGTGTTAGTAGAGTTATTAGTAATGTTGAATTAGTATCACGACAGTTATTAGCAATGTATGTTTTCTATGAGTACTAATACTAATTATTTCATAACTGTACTAACACTAAATCTACAGACTAATAACTGTAAAAATACTTATTATACAAAATGTACTAATACAACTTGCATGAACTAATAATGTGCTAATACTAATTAAACAGTAATTGTACAGGCTAATAACTGCCATAGCACTTATTATAGATACTAAAATCTGTACTGATACGAAATGTACAGTCTAATAACTGTACTATTACTAATTTTACAGACTAATAACTGTGTTAATACAAATGATATAGACGAATACCTGTACTAATGCTAATAATACATTACTACCACCTTTACTAACACTAATTATACATGGTAATAACTGTACGAGCACTAATTATAAAGACTAGTAACTGGATTGTACTAGTACTAGTTATACATACTAATAACAGTGCTAATACAAAATGTACAGACTAATAACTATACAAATACAAATTACACAAACTTATTACTATACTAATACTAATTATACAAACTAAAAACTGTACTAGCACTAATTATACATACAAAAGACTTTACTTATCTTAATTATACAGACTAACAACTGTACTAATACTAATTTCACAAACCAGAATCTATACAAACAAATAACTGTAAAAATAATGATTATGTAATAATGGTCCTAACTACTAATTATACATTACTAAAAACTATCCTAATACTAATTATAAAATAGTAGTAAGTGCACTAACACTAATTATATAGACTAATAACTATACTCATGTAGAAATTAATGGTACTTTTAGTATTTTCTAGGTCTAAAGATGTAAAATGAAATGCAGAAAAGAAGGACAAGCAGTCTGCCTTCAACTTTAGCTCCCACACTTGTCACAGTCACTGAAGGTTAGAGAGGGAGCTGAGCCAAGGCTTCCAATACTGTCTAGAGAGAGAGAGAGAGAGATTGGCTGCATATATTGTCTAGAGAGAGAGAGAGAGAGGCAGTTGATTTTGGTAGGTTTACCGAAATATACTTAACGGACCCAGGATTTGATCCTGGAACCTACCATCGAGCAAGTCAGTAGTAGTCGATAACTTTATTCTATAGTCTACGTTCAGTGCTAAACTATATAGGGTTTGACAAGTATTTAAAGATGTACGTCTATATTAATTCATTTAACGCCGAGAACATACATGTAACATAGATACAGTTAGAATATACGTACAGCTTACGGTACTTCTAGAATAGAATACCGCGCATTTGTTTCGACGGCAAAACAAATACCGTGCATTGATTTTCGACAGCTAGAATCAAAAGTCGGTTTTGATCGAACGACCACGATAGGTGTCGAGATCGCGGAATAGGCGCTTTGGCAAGTTTTGGTCACCACCATATTAAGAACCACGTGGCACGACATTATTAGCTTGCGGCATCTCCAGAGAATATGGGAATTAATCCGGATATTGCAAATGTCAATATTTCAGCTATGCCGTACGATGGCAGTATAGAAAGTACTTCGGCACCTGTACCTTTATGTACGACACAGTCTTCTAATTAGTGCCATACTCTTATAGTAGAGGGTTTAGAGAGGGATATATGACTTAGAAAATCTGGTAGGTAGCTTCCTCTCTCCCAGAGTGCTTTTATACAAAAGGTCAACTTTGACCCTTTATAACTTACTGCTCAAGGTAGCAAATTTAGAGATTCTTTTTGCTATTGACTCAAGGGAGTCTTATTTTCACAAGAGTGAAGGCAGTCAGAATTTTTGTTTGCCATGGTGGCAGTTATTCTTGCTAAAACACAAAGGGGTCAGGGTTATCTTAGGGGCTTAGTGAGAGCTGCCCATTATAAGGACCTATGGAGGTCTCAAAGTTATTATTGCTGAAACACAAGGGGGTCAGGGTTATCTTAGGGTCTTCGTGTGACCTGCCCATTCTGAGATCTTTATGCAACAGCCTGAAGGATTTTTGAAGCAAGGGGAGGAGAGCAAGGTTTGTCAATTGATCAAATCTTTGTATAGGCTAAAAAAAGCACCTCGACAATGGAATGAGAAGTTGGATGAGTTTCTTAGAGGTTTGGGATACATTTGGATAAACTCACATCATTCAATTTATTTGTTTTAAGATGAGGAAGGAATTAACTTTATCGCAATTTATGTTGATGATTTGCTTATCTTAAGTAAATCTATGGATAAAATAAATATATTGAAAACGGATCTAAAAGGTAGATTTGAGATGAATGATATTGGCGAAGCAAGGTATGTTTTAGGAATTCAGGTAGAGAGATACAAAGATAGAAAGATAATCAGATTAACTCAAAAAGAGGCCATTGGAAACATCTTGGAAAGTTCCAAATAGACAAAGCTAATAGTTGTACCACTCCTATGGAACTAAATAAAAGAAGTGATGGGAGTGTGGAAGAGAGAGTTATAATCTTGGATGATAAGTTAGGCTCTGAAGAGAAAGTATTTATGCAGACAATTCCTTAAAGACAGTAGTGGGCAGCCTTATATATCATATGTATTGTACCCGCGTGGAAATATTTGCAAGTGTACGAGTCTCAATGCTCCCACTAAGAAAGATTGGGAGGCAGCTAAAACAGTCCTTAGATATCTTATAGGGACTAGAGATCTATGGTTCCATTGTACTAATGCTAATAATACATTACTACCCACCTTTACTAACACTAATTATACATGGTAATAACTGTACGAGCACTAATTATAAAGACTAGTAACTGGATTGTACTAGTACTAGTTATACATACTAATCAATAGTGCTAAAGCTAATTATACAGACTAATAACGATACTAATACTGATTACACAAACTAATTACTGTACTAATACTGATTATACATACTCAAAACTGTACTAGCACTAATTATACATACAAAAAACTTCACAAAAATTCATTATACGGACTAACAACTGTACTAATGCCAATTACACAAACCAAAAGTTGAGTTAATACTTGTTATACATACAAATAACTGTAAAAATTCTGATTATATAATAATTGTCCTAATACTAATTATACATTACTAAAAACTGTCCTAACACTAATTACTGTGACACTAATTATACAGTACTAGTAACTGCAATAACACTAATTATATAGACTAATAACTGTACTCACACTAATTATACTCACTTATAGCTGTACCAACACTAATTATACAAACTAAAACGGTGCTAAGACTAATCATACGGACTAATAACTGTAAAAATACTAATTATGCATACTAATAACTGTTCTAATACTAATAATACTGTTCTCATACTAATTATACAAACTAACAACTATGTTAATATCAATTAAACAGTATTTACAACTGTAATAACAATAATTATAGTCTAATAACTGTGACAATACTAATAATTATACAGACTAATAACTGTTCTAATACTAATAATACTGTTCTCATACTAATTATACAAACTAATAACTATGTTAATATCAATTAAACAGTATTTACAACTGTAATAACAATAATTATAGTCTAATAACTGTGACAATACTAATTATACAATCTAATAACTGTACTAATACGGATTACTGATTATATAGACTACTACTGCAGTAATACATATTATACCCTAAAACTAATTAAAACTAATTATACAGACAACCAACTAGACCAATACTGATTATACAAACTACTAACTGTAAACACTGGTAATACATACTAAAAACTGTACTAATACTTATTATTCAACTAATAACTCTACTTATACTACTGTTACAGAATAACAACTATACCAATACTAATCTTACAGACTCATATAGGTGCTCATACTGATTATATATACTCATAACTTTACCAATACTGATTATGCGTACTAATAGTTGTGCTAATACTGACCGTAATAATACTGATTATACGTACGAATAACTAGACAAACATTGATTATACACGAATAATAAACATAAATAATTAGTATTAATTCAGTTTTTAGTCTGCATAATTAGTACTAGTTTAGTCATTAGCCTGTAAAATTATTGTAAAATTGTTATGAGTACAGTAAACTTCAAAAAAAAAAGTGACTATTGCCACTATGGGCACAAAAAGACAAAACAAATTCCTAGAAAGCAACAAAAGACATATTTGAAAAGACAGAAACACATTAGAAACATAGAACGGAACATCCTAAAAAAAAAAAAAAAAAAACTGGCAAAAAAAAAAAAAAAAACACATAACTACACCGTGAATCGCTATTAGCGTACATGACGCTAATTGGGGTACCCCTTTTTTTGGGGCAAATTCTCAAATAGAATAAAGTACGCTAATTGTTTTTGCACGTTATTTGAGGTACCCCCCGCTCAATAAGGTTCATAACTGTAATTTAGTTCCCTTTTAAATAGTGTGGTGTACGGATTGCCAGATATGTACTATTTCGTACATTTTTAAATTTAAAAGTACAGAAAATATAATAATATATAATTGCGTAAATATTTTCCGGCATACGCAGATGTCAAAAAAACGCGACGGCGTACGATTTGAACAGTTTCGTACATATACATGTTTTAGTATGGACATATTATGTGCTGAAAATTTTTACAAAGCAGTTTACAAATTAGAGTACATGATAAATTAGAATCATGGTGTACCCGAAAAAACACAATTTACCGTAAAGTACGCTAATTGTTTCATTACGCTATCTATTTCATTACGCTAATAGCGATTCACGGTGTACTGACCCAAAAAAACAAAAAAAACAACGACTCCCAATGCCGAATTGGTTTGGGCCACAATGGCCTGAAAATCGACAAAAAATAAAGCCAGCCCCCCCGCGAAAATAAATAAATACAAGAAAAGAAAAGAAAAAAGTAATAATAAAAAAAAGGGGGAAAAAAAAAAACAAATCACAGCAGGTCCAGCAAAGAGAGCAGTTTTGGTATCCGATAAGTGGACAATGACGAAACAAAAAATAAATAAACAAATATATAAATAAATTTGTAAAAATGTTAAAAAAAAAAACAAAAAAGACAAAAACAACAAAAAATCAATAATTAAATAAAAACTAACAAATACATAAATCTTACCGCAGGTCCGACAAGGAGAGAAGTTCCGGTATCGGCAATCGCAAAGCATCCGGTTTTGCAATAACCTGGCGGGAGGGAAGGAGGGAGGGAGGGAGGGAGGGAGGGAGAGGGAAAGGGGGAAAGGAGAGAGAGAGAGAGAGAGAGAGAGAGAGAGAGAGAGAGAGAGAGAGAGAGAGAGAGAGAGGAGAGAGAGAGAGAGAGAGAGAGAGAGAGAGAGAGAGAGAGAGAGAGAGAGAGAGAGAGAGAAAATAAGAAAGAGTGAAGGAGAGGGAGAGGGAGAGGGAAAGGGAGAGGGAGAGGGAAAAAGAGAGAGCAAGAGAGAGAAGGAGAGGGAGAGAGGGAAAGAGACAGAGAGGGAGAGAATGAATGGTCGAAAGACGACGACGGTGGTTCAAAGTCCTGCAGATTTTTCGCGTGAAAACAACGAAATAGCCGTTTGGAACTTTGGATGTTGTTTTTGCTACGCCGGCTTTTCGGGTTACCGTTGGCCTGTTTCGGCGAAATACGCTACTTTAACCCGACTTCAATATTTTGAGGATGTTAGTTTGTACGGTTTTCCGATTTTTTTTTTAAACAAAAAAGTCAGTGCTCGGAAATCCGTACATTATTCGAACGCCCGTCTGTTGCAGATGAAATATTTTCCGGTGGGAACAAGTTATGTTATCACGTAGAGTCTGTAAACCAAGTGTTCTAAATTGACTGGCGCCACGCAAGCTACGATCCGATATTTTATATCTTTCAGATTTTTGGCACCGACAAACATAACTTCAAATCATAGAAGTCCCATGCGCATAACACGCACGGATTAAACCATAGTTCAAAAGTAGGTGAAAGTAGGCCCATACAATATGCCTATTGTATGCAATACATACAATATGCCGTTAAGACCCATATTGTATTGGTCGAAAAATGAAAAAAAATAGTTACAGGGCTGAGTTGCACATCTATAGATAGAGAATTAAACGTCATGTCAAAATTTTGAAAAAACATCGGACAAAAAAAATAATTTATGTGAGTTTTGAGGTAAAACATTTTTAAACCGTCAGATTCAGACGATCGGAGGGTCGCTGATCAAAGTAGCGATCTAAGAAGATCACATGAAAAGCCCATAACACAACTTACGAAAGGACTATCTGTCATATTAGCGTATGCAAATTTGAACGTCCGCGTGCTTTAGTTCGCTAAAAAATTTGTCCGTCGGCGTGCGCTGAACTATGATCATACGTCAGATTCGTACGTCCGTCAAAGAGTGTCCACAGCACACACCCATACAGTATGCCTACTCTACGCGAGTTTAGTGCCAAGTTTTGTGCACCTACCAAAGGCCTACCAAAAAAACACCTACTTTTGAACTATGGATTAAACTAACGATAAAGTGCGCATCAAACGATTTCGGGATTTTTAGAATTCGTACCTTTATTTTTACTTTCAAATTTCAAAAATTTTAAATATTAAATACCCTAAAAAACTGAAAAGTTCAACGCAAAGCAGCGAGCGGCGGAATTTACGGCGTCCCCAACGGCGGCTTCCTTTTGAAGATGGAGTGGAGGACATATGAAAAAACGCGCGCGCAAATGAAACAAAACGGCTCAAGGAAGCTACCGTTGGAGACGCCATAAATTTTGTCGCTCGCCGCTCATAAAAAAATACGCGTGCCAGACGCCTTAAATTCCGTGGCCCACCGCTCATAAAAAAATAGGCGTGCGAGACGCCTTAAAGTCCGCGGCTCGCCGCTCAGAAAAAAATACGCGTGCGAGACGCCTTAAATTCCGCGGCTCGTCGCTCAGAAAAAAATAGACGTGCGAGACGCCTTAAATTCCGCGGCCCGCCGCTCAGAAAAAGATAGGCGTGCGAGACGCCTTAAATTCCGCGGCTCGCCGCTCAAATAAAAATACGCGCGCGCAAATGAAGCAGAAGTGCGGCGTGCGGCGGAATTTACAACGCCTCCAACGGTTAATGTTCGTACATGTCCGTATATTTCCGTACGAAAATTACGAATTTTACGAATCAAGCGAATATTACGTAGTTTTCGTAAAAAAATCCAAATCCGTACGAATTGGACTTCTATGCTTCAAATCTTCACTTGCGTGCCATGTATCTGCGTACGAAAACATCATACGACAAAGCTTTTATATTTTTTGCAAACGCCAGTGTGTACGCCAACTCATTTTTGAGGGTTTATGTTTTCGAACATAAAGAAAGTCCTTTAAGACAAATAGTGTGACGAACAAAAGTTACCGAAAATAGCGTGACGGGTGTTCAAAATACATTTTATTTTCGGTTATATTTTTGAAAACGCGTGTCATGTGCAAATTTCGTCAATTTTCATTGGTTTTACACCATGACACGTAGCTTAATCGTCCAGCGTGTCACGTTTTATTTTCTGTATCTGCCAACCAACCTCGATACAGCCCAACTCCTCTAGGTGGGATTGACAGTTACAGAAAAATGAAGCGAACACCTCACAGATGAACATCCGACGGTTAGTATTACCTCGTAGACCTTCAAAGAGTATTGGCAAGATTCTCTTTAATGTTGTTTTTCGTATAAAAACAAAATAAGCGGTATGGTTTGGTACGGATAATCGCGGATTTCGGTAAAACTACACCGCGAATCGTAATTAGAGTAAATAACGCTAATTCGGTCGCCCTAAATTTCGACTCTATTACCTTAAATAGAGTAAATGATTCTATTTTTTTCATTATTCTATTTAAAGTAAGGTTTAATTAGCGTAAAAAATTATAATATAGGTTCGTTTTAAATAGTGTGGAGTATGGACGACGTCCGACCATGCAAAATTGTACTTTTATAAGTAAAAAGGTACAAATAATGATTTAATAAAATCACGCTTGCACGTGAAATCGCACTAAACAAAAAATCAATCACATCGAAAAAAAGCCGTTCACATAACTCTCGTCCGTTGACAGCATCATCGTTAGTGTGAACATTAACTGACATTCAGCGCGACAAATAGTTATAACGTCATAATGACGTTAAAACTACACGGACTGACAAAATTTGTGCATCTACGTAATTTAGTGTTCATAATTTTAGCGCGGATAATTATTGCCGAAATAACCCAAAATAGAGTACTTAAATAAATTAGAGTAAACTTCCTTTGTGAAAAAGTTATATCACATAAAATTGATTTCATTACTCTTATTGTTTTTTTTTGTCTAATTTTTTTACTACTCTAATTACGATTCGCCGTGTACCCCACTTGTTGTCTGATGGAACGTCCCCCTAAGTGGGTGGCCCGAAAGGCGCCACCTTCGATAACATATTCTAGTATGTCTTTAATAATACATTGACGCTAATAGCGGTGGTCGGTGTAGTGCTCAAATTTAATACGAGTCGCCAGGCGTTGTGGTGACACGTTGAATTGTAATGCGAGGAAAATTATACATATCATTTTTTCTTCGAAGTGGGGGAGTTGATGACATCATACGCGCGCCCTTCAGTCTATACCATTTTCGAATTCGTAAGCGCGAAACTCGCATGCGACTTGATGTTACTCGACTTGGAAAACGTCACTTTGTTGACACAAATTGGCGACGACTCTAACTGGTTTTTACATTTCCACTACAGTACACTGCCAATCGTTATTAGAGTAAATAATGCTAATTCGGTGCCCTTTTTTCAAAAAAAAAAGCCTGAAATACAATCCATAATTATATATTTTTCCATAATTATAATTAGGGTTTTTTTTCAATTTGCGTTAATAATGGAAGTACAATGCGATGGAAATAGTGTGGCGTACGTAGAAGGTATCTCCGTATGAAATGGTACTTTTTGAATTACAAAGGCATAAAAAGACACTTAACATTATTGCGCTCACATGTGAATGTGCACTAGAAGAAAGAGACTCAAACTCGTTGACAAAAATCGCGTTCTCATATGTTCGTCCGTTGACCGTGTGAACAGCGCGACGGCGTACGAATTGTCAGATTTTGTATGGTTACACATATTACTGTAGACATCGAAAGGGCGGGTATTTATTATTTAGGACAACCCAAATTACAGTTAGGGATTAATTAGTATATATATTTTTTTTCAAAGAAGAAAAAATCCCGATTAGTGTTAATAACACTATTTTTTTTTTACGCTATTTATTCCTTTACTCTAATAGCGATTGATGGTGTAGCGGATGTTCTTTCACGCGTTTGGCTCATAATCGATTATTCGCAGCATAGTTCAAAAGTAGGTGACCGTACGCCCATACAATATGCCTATTGTACTCAAAACATACAATATGCCCTTAAGACCCATATTGTATTGGCCTCAAAATGAAATAAGATAGGGACAGGGTTGAGTTGCACATCGATCGATAGAGAATTAAACGACATGTATAAATTTTGAAAAAAAATCGGACAAAAACAAATATTTATGTGAGTTTTGAGGGACATTTTATTAAAACCGTCAGATTTGGACGATCGGACGGTCACTGATCAAAGTAGGCGATTTTAAAAAGATCACATGAAAATCCCATAACACAACTTACGAAAGGACAATCTGTCACATTAGCGTCTTCAATTTTGAGGGCCACACTAAATAAAGCCTCAAATTGACCAACCAGGCAGTATGGGACGATAAAAAAATAAAAATACCACACTGCCAAAAAAATTACCAAAACCTACGGACCAACCCCGTTGGCGTTCACACGGTCGAAATGCGGCTTTCAGACGAATGTGTGTGAACGGGAATTTTTACGACATGGTTTTTTCCCTTTTTAGAACGCACATTCTCATGCGTCCGCGGTTACTAAAACTAATTTATTGTACTTTTTAACTTAAACAAGGTACATTTATGTACGGTTTGAGACTGACCGTACACCACTCTATTTAAGAGACAACGTACTTTCATTTTTTACGGTACTTGGAAAATAACCCTAATTAGAGTAATGAAAAATATAGAGTAAACTACGCTATTTGAGAATTTTCCCGGTTTTTTTTTTCCCGGTTTTTTTTCCCACGGAATGTCATCCTACGCCGTGTCAGTTCGCTAAAAAATTCCGTCCGGCGGCGTGCGCTGTACTTTGATCTTACGTCAGATTCGGACGTTCGTACAGGAGTGTGCACAACGCACACACATACAGTATGCCTACGTTGCGAGAGTTTTGTGCAAAGTTTTGTGCGCCTACCAAAGGCCTACCATAAAAAAGCCTACTTTTGAACTATGATTCGCAGAGCTATTTCCTCCAGGGAACGCTATGTAACGAGCGTGGTCGTTTGTTTACGTCCAGGAGTGCCAAGTGTGCGTGCGACTGTCGCGTCTCGCATATGTGATATTGTGATCCTTCGAAGATTAAAAATGTCGATGGATGGCTGAGATCACATTTCCAAACGTTGGGGAAGATAGCTCCTCTCAACATCGTACTCGTGCTGCCTCCGTCGAACGCGGCGAAAAGAATTTGCTGGAAAGATGGCCAGGGGACGGTGTCCACGAACTCTGTACATCAAAGTACTTTGTTTTTTTTCGTACATGATCTGCGTCGTCCAATTCTCCAACGCTGACCAATCGTGTCCGTCGAAAGTCCATCGTGGAGGGTTCAGCTTCCTCCCAGCCTCAATCTCAGTCGCACCAACTCTATTAAGCTTTCTCGAAGTCACTGTTGTCTTCAATGTTTTCAGCTTTCTTAACATGAGGTAAAATGTTATCATGTCTCCGTTCTTTCTCCTCGCTTCGCCCGATGGACCGACTTATGTGCTATGGAAGCTGAGGTAATGTTTCTTATTTTTTTGTTCTCTTTGTTTATCACTTAAGTCCGTGAGCGTCTATTGTTGAAGTTCCCGATTTGCTTTCCGTCATTTCTAGTCGGGCGGAAACGGAGGCCGGATGACGACCACCTTCATAGACCTGTTCTGAGCTCAGAATGCGGACTAAACACAATGCATCACCAGCTGACGGCCTCCGATCTTGCTGACTCCGAATTGTCGTGTTAGGGTTCTATCTTGTGTGTACTTGCGCACTCCGAAGGTTGGTCATACAGGTTTTTTCTTCTGCTACTTAGGTTTTACTGCTCACCTCAGAGGGTTCTAGAATATATTGCTTTGGCTCGGTGTTGTATGTCAGAACGATTCTAACCCACAGTAGTTCTGCTGTTTGTGGAAATGCCGTTTTCCAGGTTGGACTAAAAAATGTCTGACTTGGCCAAGAGGCAGGATTCCTTTGAAGGGCTTCTGCGAACGTTCTCTCAAGGTATGCTGCTATTGATGCTTACTACTCTCGTGTCTGGATATCATTCCCTTTTGTGTCCTTGGACGCATTATTTTCTCTCATTATGCTCTCTTTGAATATGTTTTCTTAAATAAAAGTCCTTTACATGTTTTAGATATCGTATTTTCATTCCTGTTTCAGGTGTCAATATGAAGCCTTGAAATGGGAAGTTGGATTCAGGATTTTTCAGTCTCGGAGCCTGAAGTAATTAGGTGAGGCGGAATTGTGTACTTTGACCTGTAATGTCTGACATTGGCAATTGACTTACGTGAATGTAGAAAATTGACGCTTGATTTTAGTTTGCTTCTCCTTGAACATGCATTCTGTGTATAATTTGTTTGCTAATAAACATTTGTAATATAATGTTTTCCGTATATAGTTTTTGCTACTTCTGGTTTTGTCTGATGTTTTCCGGGAAAATGTGTGAAGTCTTTTTTATCTGACTGTCTATAAAACCTAATTCACGAACTCAACTTCTGTATTTTGTTTTTGTTTCTTGTCCATCAGCATCCGACTGAAACTGACTCAGCATTTCAGTTCCACCGGTGGCAGATTTTTAATGCTCAGTTTTTGGTGAGCTAGGTCTTTCTATCCTCATTTTTATGCTGTATGTTATTATCCGATCAGGCAGTCTATTGGAATTCAATCATTACAGTCTCCGTTTCGGTTGGTTTGGTTATTAATATTCCTTAAATGTAAATTTGCCCTTTATTTGTTTCTCTTACTGTTTTTGTTTGGTAGGATGCGGCTGTAGCCAGTGATGAAGATAATATCCGAAAACTAATGATCTCAATGATTATAAACTTATCACCATCTTTCGACTGAGGCTCAGCCGTAGTTTTTTCTGGCTCTGTTATTTTTTTTCCTCGTTCCTGTTTCTTGTAATTTGTGCTCGGTCGTCAATGTTCTTTTCTTATGAAGCAAATTAGTAATGCAATACCCTCTTTGCAGCAGCTGTTTACCAAGTTTTGCTGTTTTGCATGCGCTGTTTTGTTGTTGAAAATTTATGGCCCACCATTGCTGGCTAATTTGTTTTTTATGGATTTAGGCAGCCTGTCACTCAGACTATGGGCCTAGAGCAAAGTAGGTTGTGTGATCGTTCCGGAGGGTAGGTCTGAGAGGGCCTAGGATCCGTCCGATTGTAGTGCTCCCACATGATTTTTGGCTAAGAGATTTTTTGACTTTTAGGTTGCTTGATTGAATTGCGTCTTCCTCCATTTATCACTCATTTATTTGTTCAGTGAAGGTGATACTGATCTGCTGCTAGTTGGACATGTATTTTCTTTGGAAATACAGGTATTGAGTTGTTCGTTGTCTCTCGAAACCTGAGTGGTCAACTGAACTAATCACTTCCAGTTTTTGGACAATGCAAGGACAAAGATAGTCATATTTGACCCCAAAGGAAGATGTCTGGTAGTCGAAAAGCTGAACTCACCCTTCTGTACAAGGGATATTTAGAACTCTTGGAAGATTCACAGCTCAGGTTGGTAGGAAACAAGGCCAGCAGAAAAAGGGAAGATTAGCAGAACCGGAAATAGCCTTCAGAATTGTAAATGGCAGCTGATTCCAGTCTGTTATATGAATCAAAGCTCTTGCGATCTACTATTATGTTCTTTGACAAATGATCATATATTTACATGCTTGCTCTCTGTACACTGTCCAAATCTTGAATGCTTCGCAATCTTTTGCCCCATGAAGAATATTAGCATTATTTTTTCAAGTCTTTCACTACTTTTTCTTTGAATCATTAGAAATGAAGGGGAGTGTGGTAAAAACGTTTCTTTCATTACCAAATGTCGGAAAGTTAGAAAGAAACGAACATACATCCAACTTCTCTTACATGAAGTGTCTTTTAATGAAATATCATGCATATAGTAAAATCTGATGTATCTTTCATGCCCAATGTGGAAAATTGGGAGGAATATGCAAAAAATGTTTAATATCACTTCGCCAATTTGCCACTTTTCTTTGACCGTGATGTGATATTGTGACATATAATTTGCAAATTTTTTTTCTCCCAAATACGATTATAAGTATCTACACCACAAATATCGGAAGGGGAAAGTGGATGAAAATAATAGCTAGAAAAAGCAATATTTAAAATTATTAGCATATTATCATTTAATGAAACTTTTCCACGTGAAAACGAACAAGATAGGCAGTTTATAAACATTTTTGTCAAAGTCGTACATTTCAGCTCCATCTCCATTATCATTAAAGTCCGCTGGATTCTCTTCATTTTATAGGAATATTATACTGAATTAAAGGCATTACAGCTCCTTCTCCACATTGCCAAAGCAATCGTCAGAATTTTCATCTAACCATAGATAAAAAAGGAAAAGCTGCAAAATATGCACAACTTTGGACAGGATCAACGAATAATGTGAAATACATGAAGTACAAAATTTTCCATGGGAAAAAAAATGCAACAAGGTGATTATTTATTTAGCAACACTCTCAACTCGATGGAAAAAATGGATGTTGTGTAGATTAATACCATTTTTGGTCAAGTACTTTCAAAATCATCTTTCTGCTTAATAAAATTTAGTTTGTGATCAATATATTGCTCTGTTGTTGCCAAGCTACGCACAGGATGTCAATTGTCTTCACAGACCAGTTGACACTATATTACTGACCAACAAAATACCTCCCGGTGGCTACATCCTTTTTTCTCTACTGAAAAAGATAATTGGTAAAATTGCTGCCCTCATACGATGGAGGATACACAAAGCAGAATGAACAGAGTATGACAACATTTTTCTTTACATAAACTTCACCTCCATTTGGATTGAACAGAAACCTGACATGCTGCCACTACTGCACAACAACAAGTTTACATTTCACTAGTATGATTTCAAAATCTGTAAGTCAAAGAAAAGAAGACCAACAGAGGAAACAAAAAAAAAATCAGGCTACCTACACATCCTTCATAGAGATCACCAGACCCACTGATAGTAAATACAATACATTCCTTTTCACAATTCCATGGAACAGAATTGCATACAACTTTTTCTCCCCAATTCCCCTTGAATGAAGGTGAAATTGCAGTTTCATGTCCCACCGTGAAGCTTAAGGCCAGCAGGACATAGACTACAAAATGATTTGGGAGTACAAGCGAGTAATACAAGCCCATCATGTGCAAAAAGTAGCTTAATGTTGCACAGAAAAAAACAACTTTAAATCATTTCCAAAATATGTATAAGCAACATTATTCCGTTCGTCCCCTTGTTCACCTTAACGACAACTCTTTGGTCAAAACATCCATCACTGTCGCGAAGTCGTCTTTCACAAGCTTGGGCGGATTTGCATATGTACTCGCCATGTTCTCTATCTCCTTGGAGTGGTATGCCACCTGGAAAAAATACAACACATGCAAAAACATAAGCCATGATGTAAGCATAAATGACCATATCATTA
>JBBHKE010003179.1:0-17330 GCA_037447655.1 Zygnema cylindricum
AAATTTAGCAATAACAATATCAAATGAAAGATTTTTTTTTTTTTGTCTTAGGTAGTTGGCATATCGAATGATAAATAATAAAAAAAAAAATCGGGAAGCCATGTCGGAAAATCTACGTTCTAATGACGTCACAAGGTAGCATGACTTCGCAGTGTCACAAAACCCTAAAAATCCACAATGTCACAAAAAAATCGACGTCTACAACCGTCGCCGTTTTTGTAGACGTCACTAATTTTAGGAAGTTTCGTACTCTTCTACATTTTATTTTGTGGACTGTCGCACATTTTGTAAACATCTACAATTGTTACGTATTTAAAGTACCAAAGACCTACGTAACGATTGACTGGTGAACAATTTGAAAAGTACACTAAAAAATGCCTGAACATCCAAAGTAACGTTCTAAAGTATCAGATACATAGGCACACGACCTTACTCACAAATATAATGTTATTAACCGATTTTTGTATGCTCGAAAATTAAATTTCGTACTTTTAAATGTAGATTAACTCTCCTCGCCGATGTCCGTATGCGGTTATATTGAATTGCGTACTCTCTAGTATAGATTAACTCTCTGCGCCAAATTCCGTACGCTCCAATGTGAACCAACTCTTTTTCAGTATGTATCGCAAATGATTACGTTTCAGATTGTATTGTTTTGAAACGTAAGTAAACATGGACCTATATTAATCTATCTTTTACGTACAATTTAAAGTTAGGTTTTGACTTATATTTTAGCGTATCTGGATTTGACACCTACAGCTAAATCCTATAGTTAACCCTAAATCCTACTGCCTAACCCTAAATCCTACAGCCTACAACTTACAAGCTAAAAGTAATTTGTTTTTTGTTCCAATATTATTATTTTTGTCTTATTTTTTCTTTTTGTTTTCATTACTATTGCCTTGGTCTTTTTGGTTTTTTTTTTTAATTATTGTTTATTGTTTTTTTTCTCTATTTTATTTTCCTCAAAGATAAGAGCTATACCACACTCATACAATGGGTGAAAGGACTCCAATATAAATACAAAACTCAATTAGCCATAAAAAGATGAGGGAGTGAAAACCTTGAAGAAAACAATATCATTCAAAAACTTTTACAAGACATATAAAAAAGATACATCAAATATTAAAAATGATATCCATGAAGATCGCCAAGAAGGTATACGGGAAGCGTATTCTCTCAAATATTACAAAGGGTTTTCAACATTTTGGTTGGAGTTGGTTGAAAGATAGCGCAAAGAAAAAAAAATGGGAATGGAAATATACACCAATACTCAAGTGAGGTATGTATTGACAAAAATACTAAATCTTGTATTTCGTTGTTTCGATTCATGTTTGTTTTTTACTTTACACTTTATTTTATTGGATATTAAAATGGATATCTTGTTTTTTTTGCCTATCACACTGTGTTTTTTGCTAATTGATTTTCCATGTGAAAAACTAAGATTTTTTTTTTAAGCATACATAATAATAACTTTACCTCTTTTGCATAATTGATGACATAGCATCGTAGTCGAAAGAAAAACTGTCCAAAAAATGTAGCGAACAAAATTAGATTTGCAAGAGAATTAACATTAATATAAGAGTTTAAACATTAATCTAAGAGTTACACTCAAAATTAAGAAAAAATCTCGTGGGAGGTGACTGTCGAGGAAAATTAATATTTGTCGAGAGAGATTGCAAAAAGACAAAATATTAAAAAGAAGAGCGACACGAACTGTTTTTTTGCAAAGGGAGATGTACCACTACACCGCTCATTGTTATTAGTGTTAATAAGTCACTACTATTTATAGCCAAAAATCACAAAATAGAGTTAACAACGTTATTTAAAGACGTGGACTACAACCTGCCACGTCTCCTTGCGTTAAATAGTATTATTAATCATAATTTTATATCAACACTAATAAATGCTAAACGCTAATAACAACGAGCGTTGTAGTTTTGTACTTTCCAGGTACGGGCGAGTACGGGTAGTTGCGAGAAATCGAGTTCCGGTTAAAGCTTTTATCGTTGTAAACACTTTTCGCGCAACGGTTAACAATTTTGGAGCGTGACATAACCCGGTCTGGCGTCGGGTACTTAGATTTTGAAAAAGAATAAATTTGTCGGTTTCGGTTATCTAAAATTTTGACTTAAATTTGACTTTTGCGACCTCTGCTGTAGCCTAAAGCAGGACAAAATTTTGGCGCTGTGTTACACAACCTATCGCTATTAGAGTTAGGGTATGTCCCCATGTACTTGTAACTTAGCGAACTTACTTTGTATTTTAGCGCGGATCCGCCGGACCCGGTTTTCAAGTGTCCCTATGTCTATAAGGACGAAATCGCAACTTACGCTTGTGACGATTGTATACGTCGACAATGCCTGTGACGGTTGTCAACGTCTACAATCTGTGGTCGCACGTTATTTCTTGGAACTGCTTTGTGACGTCGCATGTCTTACCGTGACATTGTAGACGTACCTTCACGGTTGAAGAAGATGCGTTTTGCCCTTCGCGTCGCTTGTCCGCTCGAGGTGAAATGACATCGGAATTTGAAGACCCTTGTAAATAAAAATTCCGTACTAGACGAAAACGGACAAAATCAAACAAACTGTGTACTTTTTTTTGTCTTATTATAACGCAAACGGACAGAACATAGCGAACTATGTACTTTTCTTTGTCCTTGGAAATCGTAGGAAATTTTTCGAAATTTAAGGCACATGCGAAAAAATGTTCCTATTTGTCAATCGAAAAAACCTAATTTTAAATCACATCGCGCATGTGTTTTAAACAAAGGTTTGAAGATGACGTTTTTTGTCGTAGAAGTGGGTTGAAAAGCACAAGACGACAAATTTTCGTACATCCTAAGTTCAAGGATGACGCAAATTGTACTCTACAAATTTGCGATTCCTTCGTACGGTTGCAACTTAGGCAGTACGGTGCTAAGTTTTACGGCAAAACGACAGAAAAAAAACCTTACTTATGCACATGGGGACACACCCTTATTAACACTAATTCAGCCGCCGTGTTTTTTTTGGCCGTAAAATCATAAAATAGTGCTGGCTACTTTATCCAAGCGAGTGGAGCACAATCTGCCACGGCTCCTTGTATAAAACTCATATTTTATATTCTAATTTTGGAATTTGGATCATCACTACACCGCCAATCGTTATTAGCGTTGTGTACGCTAATTCCGTCCCATTTTTTATTTTTTATTCTCCATTAGTGTAGTTCATTCTATTTTTTTCTTTTTTTCTTTTTTTCTATTTAAGGTTTTTTTCAGTACGTTGTCTCTTAAGTAGAGTGGTGTACGGTCAGTGTCAGACGGTACTTTAATGTACCTTTTTAAGTTAAAAAGTACAATAAAATAGTTTTAGTAACCGCGGACGCATGAGAATGTGCGTTCTAAAAAGGAAAAAAAACTAGGTCGTCAAAAATCCCGTTCGCACATATTTGTCCGACAGCCGCGTTTCGACCGTGTGAATGTATGATTTGCGTACGATTTATCAGATTGTGTAAGGATACCTATATTAGTGTAAGCATGTTTGCGACCGACATTTATTTTATTAAAGATCCAAATTACCATAATCAAACAATTAGAATGTATGATTTTTTTCCAAAATTTTCAAATTCTTAAATAGCGTACACCACAGTAATTATTTTTATACGCTAAAAAAACTTACACGCTAATAACGATTGGCGGTGTACTGTACTAAATAATCAGCGCTAATAATGATGTGCAGTGTATGAAATCTGCACGAAATCTGTAATTCAAAATCTGTTTGACAGATTGACCTAAGGGTGGACTTCCATTAGCGAAAAAGTGGGGTTTTTTACTGAATGCCGTACCGTTTTTTACAAGTTCGTACATAAATTTGTTTTTTTCAACGAAAGCAACATTACAGAAAATTGTCCAGGGTTGTATGCGTAAATTAGGACCGTCGGATATAATTACACTTTTTATGCGTGACGCCACGTCACTAGCCGTTCAGTTTGTTAAGACCGAGCACAGGGAGGACAGTTCTCGAATACAGAACGTGTAAAAGTTAGCCGCGTGGAAAAGATCAATGCACATACATGATGGGCGCGCGCATTTGTGCGTACACGTCGCAATGGCCATGTGCCTTCCGCCACGGTGGCTGCGAATCCGCCGAAATCATCTCGTCACGCTCCCACCATCAAAGTTTGCCGCCGCCTTTTTGTCGTTGCGTTTTGAAATTTTGGGTAGTACATTTAATGCGCTCTGTACGAGTCATCAATTACCTCCGCTGGTACAGATATTATCTCCGCCGGTACAGATATTACCTCCGCCCGTACAGACATTGCGTTCTGACATTGCGTTCGAAGATTCTTTCAAGATTATAAACATCGAATATTAACCTCGTGTTACCAACCAGAATAAGCCACGCGAATAAAAAGTGATTTACAAACGCGACCTAATGGAAGGCACGCCCTTCAGTAAAATGATCCGTACAATTACTGAGGCGTATAATGGAAGTCCACCCTAATACTCTAATAGTCTTTCATAAGAACTTCCGAGTGTCAGCTTTTCTGGAAGCTTCTCTCTCCTACTTATTTTTTTCAGTTGTCTTTGATTTGGTTATTTGCCTACACAATCTTTTCAGGTTTTAGTTGCATCGCCTTTTTTTCTTCTGCTCTCTCTATGGCTTGCGCCAATAGGGCGGCCGAGCGGCCCTGCTGCGCTCACGGAGCAGAAAATGAGTTCGGATGCGGCGACGCAAAAAGTGAAACCAGATCTCACGAATTCGACGGCTTGCAGGGAGCCATTTTCCGCTCACTTACAAAACTGCATACTCCTTTTCTGTGGAAAAAGGTGATCAATCAAAGTTATCTTCGAGTCACAGAGACTGTCAGTAGACTTTCAGGTAACTGTCATTTAACATTTAACTGTCATTTCATTTAACTATCATTTAACTATCATTTAACTGTCATTTAACTGTCATTTAATTTTAATTTCATTTAACTATCATTTAATTGTCATTTAACTGTCATTTAATTGTCATTTAATTTTAATTTCATTTAACTGTCATTTAACTGTCATTTATTTTAATTTCATTTAACTATCATTTAATTGTCATTTAACTGTCATTTAATTGTCATTTAATTTTAATTTCATTTAACTGTCATTTAACTGTCATTTAACTGTCATTTAATTGTCATTTCATTTAACTATCATTTAACTGTCATTTAACTGTCATTTCATTTAACTATCATTTAACTGTCATTTGGCTGTCATTTAACTGTCGTTTTTTGAGTTATATGGACTGTCATCTTTTTCTATCAAAACTGGATGCTCCTTTTCTTTGGAAAAATGTGATCAACCAAGTTGTTATGAGTTGCAAAGTCTGTTGAGTTATTCGTTTTTGACTTTTGTTTTTTGCTCTTATGAAGTACGCTACAGAACATAATTTAGGTTGTTGACTTTTTTGTTTGTTGTTATTTGCTGCTATGATGTACGCTACAAGTAACATAATTTTATATTTGATTGAACTGCGTTAACCTGTACGGCCATGTTGTACGGTCGGATTTTAACAAGCTTGTTTATGAGGAATTATGGAAGCGCAATTGCAATTCGTAGGGTAATTACACTATCAAGTTGCACCCTAGTTTTGTAGGCAAATCGTACAATTTGTAGGGGTATATGGGTAAAATTACTTAAGTTTTGTCCAAAAACTACAATTTACCTTCAACATCAGGGCAAATTTCGTTACTGTATTACATCATCACTATCATTATTTTTGCTTACAGCCATAAGTCTTGATGTAATTCTATGACATAGATACTATTTTCATGGAGCTTGGACTTGAAAGTAATTGCACTCGGTGACACATGTAACAACATGTTTATTGCATCATAATTTAGTTGAAGTCTTCACAAGATACTTGAAACGTGCATCATATTTTATAGGATTATGACTGCATTTATTTACAAAAAGCATTAAAACATGGACAAGCTTTAGATTCTGCTTCTGATTGCGGTTTCCGTTTTTATGAGGTTTTGGCAGTATAGATATATATATATATATATATATATATATATATATATATATATATATATATATATATATATATATATATATATATATATATATATATATATATATATATATATATATATATATATATATATATATATATATATATATATATATATTCTATGTTACTGTTTCGATGTTGTTGGTTTTTTTCCGTCTTTATCAATGCGTCTATAAGATTCGTCAGTACATAAATGAATTATGTTTCTGATTATGTTGTCCTTTTCCTTTGTTTGTTTTAGACGCTTCTATAAGTTTTGGCAATATGTGAATGAAAAATGTTACAGATTTTTTTGTTGGTCTTTTTTTTTTTGGGTTTTCAGATGCTTGCAGAGGCATTCGGAACTTTTTCTCTTGTTTTTGCAGGCTGTGGAGCCATTGTTATTAATAAAGACACAAATAATTCCATAACACATGTGGGCGTCGCGATCGTATTTGGTCTAGTGGTGATGGCCATGATTTATGCCGTGGGACACATTTCCGGGGCACATTTCAATCCAGCTGTCACTGTCGCTTTCACTACTGTCGGTAGATTTCCTTTGAAAGAGGTATGTGTTGATATCCTCGCCTTCCGTGCCTCTCTTCCTCTCTCCCTTACTCTGTTTCACCCTCTCTTCCTCTCACAGTCACATACTTTCGTGGTGATATCGTCTCTGGCTCCACCTCTCACTTATCACAAAAAACACATTCATGCTTATGTGATCATATCCTCTCCTCTTCTCTCTGTCCTTATCGCTTACCCTCGACCTCGCAAACACGTGTTTACACTGTGGTGATGTCCTCTCCTCTCTCTCTCCCACCCTCTCTCACCTCCTCCCTCCCTCCCTCCCTCCCTCCCTCCCCCCTTCCCCCCCTCTCTCTCCCCCTCCCCCTCTGTCACCTACAAGGTAATCACACACGCAATTACTGGCGTTACTGGCCAGTAATTGCAGTAATCAGACAGAAAAATGTACCAACTGTACACTTTTTTGTACGATTTCTTGGATTACTGGGAGTAACTCCAGTAATTGCGGATGTGTAACTTTCTTCTTCACAATTGCATTCATATTGTCAAAATTGTGTTATCCTCTCCCTCCTCTTTCTCCGGCCCGTCCCTCTTCAAAATTACATTCATACTGCTGAGAGTGAAAAGTGTACTTGCAAGTAATTCATACATTTGTCTCTGTGACTCTCTCTCTCTCTGTGACTCTCTCTCTCTCTCTCCCTCTCTCTCCCTCTCTCTCCCTCTCTCTCCCTCTCTCTCTCCCCCTCTCTCTCCCCCCCCTCTCTCTCTCTCTCTCTCTCTCTCTCTCTCTCTTTCTCTCTCCCTCTCTCCCTCCCTCTCCTGCAGGCCCCAGGTTATATTGTTTCTCAAATTGTGGCTGCTACTGCTGCAGCCTCTTTACTTCGGCTCATAATGGGGAATGTGGCACACTTGGGAGCCACAATTCCAAATGGAAGTGCAGGACAGTCACTCGGTTTGGAAATTGTTACCACTTTCTTCCTTATGTTTGTTATTTCTGCCGTTGCGACAGACAGTCGAGCAGTAAGTGACATAAACCAAAATTGGAACTTGGGTTCGGAAATTGTTTCCATTCTTTCTGAAATCTATTATGGGGAGTTGGCTTGAATACTGTCGCCACTTTCTTCCTTATGTTTGTTGTTTCTGTCTTTGCAACCGACTGTCGAGCAGTAAGTAACATGACTGAGATAAGTAGTTGCGGAGACACAAAATGATCCTTGCTTGGATGTAGGTGTTTGGAAAATGGGAAAGAAAATAAAGATAGCACACCTATTATTTTTTTGTCTTTGGGAAAAAACTCGATGCGCAGGACACCGCTACTGTGAAGTTTTTGAAATTGCAAATTGTTATGTAATTGGTGGGCGTTTGGAGTATATTGGCAGACACTAAATTTGTCACATGTTTCTTTTTGCCTCCCCCTTGTTTGTGAATTGTTTTTGCTCAAAACATCCTGTTTTGAAGGGAACAAGAACAATGTTTAATCAATTCTCTGTAGGAGGTCCTCTCACTATGTTCAAATTGTATAAAATGCCTTGTTGCAATTGGAGAAAATGGGTAAAAATGCTACAAGCAAAACTTGTTTCACTTTCAATAATGTTTTCCTTTCTTTTCTTCAATTTGTTTTTTCATATCAACTTTCCTTTTTTTTCTATGTATTTGTTTTTTGATTTTGTCTGTGTTTCTTTATTTGTGCTTAAACTTATCTCTGGTTTTCAGAAACAAGTGAAGGGAATTGCAAGCACAATTATTTGAGGTTTTTATGCAGTAGATGAATGTCTTCCTGGAAAGGAACTAAACATCACAGAACTTACTCGACAAAGAGTAAAATATACTTAGTAAAGTAGCACATTTTAGTATGGTATAACACACTTACAAAGGTACAACACAGTTAGATAACAGAGTTAGTAAAATGACACACTTACAAGATGATTGGCTTAACTACACAATTAGTAAGATAACACACATGGTGAATTTGAATGCAGGAAGGAATGATGGCTGGTATTGCCATTGGAGGTACGGTTTTGTTTGACGCCATGTTTGCCGGGTAAGTTTCTTAACTCTCATCCAATGTTATTTTTGTATCTATTTTGGTAAAAGTTGTTGCCCGCGTTTGTTTGAGGCTCTTAACTCGGAGTGGGATCTTACCCATATTAGTTGGTATCTTAGTGCCTTTGTATCCTGTGTGAGGAGTGTATTAGATTACGCGAATCGTTTTTTTTGCCTTTGTTTTTTTGTGTGAGATGTGTTTATAAACTATAAGAATTGTTGTTTATTATTACTATTTCTATTATCATCAATATTATTATCTTCATTACCGATATCATCAGTATCATTATCATTATCTTTATCGCCATTATTATTATCGTTATCATCATTATCGTTATCATCATTATCGTTATCATCATTATCATGATGATCATTATCATTAACATTATTATCATTATCATCATTATCATCATTATCATCATTATTGTTATCATCATCATCATTATTATCATTATCATTATCATCATTATCAATTGTTATTATTGTTATTATTATCATTGTTATCGCCATTATCTTGATCATTGCCAGTATTATTATCATCATTATTATTATCATTACATTATTGTTATTGTTGTTGTTATTATTATTATTATTGTTATTATTATCATTATTGTTATTATTATTATTATTGTTATTATTGTCGTTTTATTATTGTCTGGTCTTTGGATCCAGGCCGATTTGTGGGGCATCAATGAACCCGGCTCGATCATTAGGACCGGCGTTTGCCAGTGCAACTTTTGACGACATTTGGGTATATATTCTTGGTCCGTTAATCGGTGCGGTTTTAGGTTCAGTATCTTATGAGCTTATCCGGTGCCATTCGGATGTCGATTTTAAATCTGCACACGGGTGTTGCAAATAGACATTCTGTGAAGAAGTTCGATATGGTTTTAATTTATAGGTGTGGGCTCTAATATATTAAGGTGGGTTTTAATTTATAGACGTTGGTTATATTTTATAGACGTGAGCATAAAGGACAACAATCCAAAAGCAGTTGTATATGATTTATTTATTTTTATGTCGAAAATATTTTTCAAGAATTCGCTATCTAGTTGTTTGCAACTTTGTAGCATTGGAATCTATCTCCTGCAACGATTTTGAGGTCGAGAAAAGTCACTTTTGTTTAAAAGATAAGCAACAAAGTGTAAACTTAGTTGCCAGATTAATTTAAAAGTGGATTCTTTTCTTTTTTCTGCACACAGTTTTGTTTCAGCTTTTCCTTCCTTTTGTTTCCATGTACTTGGAAGGCTTTTCGTTATACATTTTAAGTTGAGCTTGTTATTATTGTTAGCTTATTTTTTGTTTTCACTGTCAGCCTCGTTTGGTTAAGCTATTCATGTGAATTTTAGGGATGGAAGTTAATTTTCGAACACTCTTTATTTTACTTTTTATTCACTCGTTATGCCGAAACTCGTGGCATTCATAACTATGTCAAATATGCAAGGAGTAGAGCCGGTACGCCGTGAATCGCTTAGTGTTAATATTTGTTTCGCTGTTTAAAACACCATTTCTCTGTGCACACTTATCGGATTGGAAATCCGATGGTTCCGATTGAAAGACAAGGTTCTCACCTCTCGATTGGTGGTCTCCAATCATAAATCGGACAGGTGTGGATGGAGAAATGATGTTTTCAGTGGCGAAAAAAACATTAACACTAAAAGCAATTCACGGTGTAGTTGCGGTTTCTAGACTACAACGGGAATAAACATCGAAAATTACATGAGAAAAACATAAACCGAACCAATCGACAATAACACAACTCAGTCTACAAATAGCGGTATGACGGTTGGTTTAGGTTGTTTTAAAGTGTTTTACTAATTTTTCTCAAGAGTTCTATGCGTCAAAACTTGTCGACGGCACATTCTTCATGGTTTACCACTCGTGAATGCAAAAAAGTGACTTGAGAAAAAATAAAGCATGATATCAAAAGATGTCAAAAATACAACATTGCTTACTTGGCACTAAGGTGTAGCTTTTCTAGGATTTTTTTACAATTTGTACGACCTCTTTGGTTATGTTCGTGACGCGTTTGATGATGTCATTTGACGTCCATAGTTAGTCGGTCGATGTCAAAATAAATTTACCATTAGAAGTTTCTTATCCTGGAAATTTAGTGCGAATATTGCAATTTTTATTTGAATCCATAGGTTCCAAACAAATTTGGACTACTGAAAGGTACTAATTCAGAGATTTGGATCCCCTTTTTTTTCATTTTTTGTTGGTATGCCGTCGTGGGTCACACAATAGTCATCGTTACATAGTGAACCTAACAAAATCAAATTTATAACAATTAAGTGACCCATGTCGCGTTTTTAGACAAACAAAGAGGTCAACATTTTCCAGTTAAGCTGATACGCCAATAAAAGCTATGGAATAAGCAAAAAAAAAACGGCGACGAAATGTTCAAAATATTGATAGTGTCGAAACACACATAAAAACATAAAGCATTAAACCCCTAAATGCCGGAGCATGACATTAGCCTTAAATCCACCTAAGGTGCTTGGTTGAGATAGTCGTTTTTGCAAATACGTAAATCTTTCGAACGAATTTAATCCAAATATTCACAGTGTTAGATTTTGTCTCTTTGTACATGTAGACCTTAATACGAAGTTTTGGCGCCTACTTTTCCGTTTAAACCACGGCGTGCGATGTTTCAAAACCTGACATAGTGACATGGTTTGCAGAGCCTCTGTGAAACATCCCACAGCATGGTTTAAACAAAACGTGATGTTTAAACGAGAAGTACGCTGCCAACTTTTCGTATTGACGGGTACATTTGTGGAGTGACAAACGGTAACGCTGGACGATAACTACACCGCCAATCGCTATTAGAGTATATAACGCTAATTCGGTGCCCCTAAATTTTGACCTCAAAACCTGAAATAGAATTAATAATGCTATTTAAGTACGTGGACCATAATCTGCCACGTCTCAGGCACTAAATTAGAATCAATAACGCTAATTTTTATTTGACGCTATTTAATCCTTGACTCTTATAGCGATTGGCGGTGTACACTACACCGCGAATCGTAATTAGAGTAGATTACTCTAATTCGGTCGCTCGAAATTTCGACTCTATCACATGAAATAGAGTAGATGATTATAATTTTTCATTATTCTATTTAAGGTAAAGTTTAATTAGCGTTTTTAATTCTAATATAGGCTCGTTTTAAATAGTGTGGAGTACGGACGACTTCCGACCGTGCAAAATTGTACTTTATTAAGTAAAAAAGTACATATAATGGTTTAATACAGGCCGTTATCGTGTATCTGCGTTTTAACAAACCACGTAGTGCAAACGTCATAGTGACGATAAACTGTACGTTTTGCCAAATTCTGTACAAATACCTTATTTACAGTAGAGGATATTAGCGTGCCAAATTAGAGTACTTACCGTGTATCGTTACTAGTGTAAATGTTGTTTTTGTCGCTTAAAAACATCGTTTCTCCGTACACGCTTGTTGGTTTTGGATCTGACAGTTGCGATTGAAAGCCAAGATTCTCACCTTCCCATAGGTGGTCTCCATGTGAAAATTAGGCAAATGTGTACGGAGAAAATATGTTTTAAGTGGCACTAATAGCGATACATGGTATACTACCTGCGAAAAGAAAGATTTTAAGATTTTCATCAAATGCGTCGGGGCGAAAAAAAATCAAATGTGAATTTAACAATTTGAATTCTAGTACGGCAAAAGATTTTATTTGCTAGCCCTAAATTTCATGGCTAAGGGTATGTCCCCATGTACTTGAAACTTAACGAACTTACTTTGTTTTTTAGCGCAGGTCCGACGGACCCGGATTTCAGGTGTCTCTATGTGTAAGGGTGCGTCTCTATGTACTTCAAACTTAGGGATTTTTCCTTGGTTTTTAGCGCAGATCCGGCGGGCCGGATTTCGGGTGTCCATATGTGTACCAAACGAAGTTGTTACTTAAGGGCGTGACGATTGTATACGTCGACAATGCCCGTGACGGCTGTCGACAGTGTACAATCTGTGATGACGCACCAAATTGTGAAAAATTGCCCTTAGAACGTCGCGAGAATGCGAGGCTGCGTGAGAGAGGCGGCATGTGCGACTTGCTAGGGCACCCTCAAAGATTTCTCAGGATTTCGTCAAATGGCATCGGAATTTTCAGACCCCTGGAATGGAAAAGTCCTTAACAAACGAAACGCGACAAAACATAGCAAATTGTGTACTTTGATTGACGCACACGGAGAAAACATAACGAATAGTGTACCTTTCGTCGTCGCTTGAATTCGTTTGAATTTTTGTAAAAAAAATTACACGTGCGAATAGGTGTTCCTATTTGTTTCTGAAAAATGCTTTGTTTTAAAACACATCGGCCCTGTATTTTAAAGAAAAGTTTGAAGACGACGTTTTTTGGCGTGGCCGTGGGTCGAAGAACACAACACGAAAACAAACAGTACATCTTAAACTCGATGATGACGCAAAATGTACTTCCCTTTTTTTGTATTACATTTGAATCTTACGCGGTACGGCTCTAAGTTTTACAAGAAAACGACAGAAAAAAAAATCCTTACTTTGGCACACAGAGACGCACCCTAACACCGAAATTCTAACGTAAATGTGTGACAATTGTATACGCCGACAATGCTCGTGACGGCTACCAACATCTACAATCTGTGATGACGCACGTTAATTTTTGAAACTGCTTGTGACGTCGCATGTCTTACCGTGACATTGTAGACGTACCGCTTTCTAGCTTGCGACGTTTCATGGTTGAAAGAGATGCGCTTTCAATTTGATCCTCCTGCCTGGTCGACGTGAAATGGCATTGAAATCTTGAGACCCTTGCAAAAAAAAATCCGTACCTGACGGAAACGGACAAAACAAAACAAATTGTGTACATTTGCTCGTCGCTTGAAAATTGTTTGAATTTTTTTGAAAATTTTGAGCAGTGAGTATATGTGTTCCTATTTGTTTAGCGAAAATACTTTGATTTAAAAGCCATCGCCGATGTGTTTTAAAGAAAAGTTTGAAGCTGGCGTTTATCGACGTGGCCGTGGGTCGAAAACACAATACGACAACATATAGTACATTCTAAGTTCGATGATGACGCAAATGTACTTCTACTTTTTTTGATTTCTTTCGGTGTATTCCCATGTGTTGAAGTAAGGGTTTTTATTTGTCTTTGTCTTCCAAAACAGAGCCAAAAAAAAATATAAATAAATAAATAAAAATCAATAGTACAAAACCATGTTGATTTCAGAAAGCTTTAAGTCTTAGTGAATTAGTAGGACAACAGGAAGACAAATCTACAAGGACACGGGTCATCACTTAAAGCACTTCTACAAGTATCTTGGATTGGCACTTACATCCACTTCACACATCAAGGGGAGACAACGCAGTTGCGATGCAGCAATGCAACTGCGATGCGATGCAGCAACGCAGCTGCGATACAGCAACGCAGCTACGACGCAGTCAAAACAACACAGCTGCGACTAAGTTAAGACAACGCAACTGCGATTACATTTGATATGTTCCGTACGGACGACGCAGCTACGGATACTTTGATATGATTCAGTATAGTACAGAGCAGTTGCGATAGATATGAATATAGTTATATCAGCGGTAGCTTAGTGGTAGCTCAGTGGTAACTTGATAGATTAGTAATAGCTTGGCGGTTTGGCGTACCTCTCAGGTACACTGGTATCATCGGTACAACACAAGTATAAGACTTAGGACTCAGAATAGAAAATGTATCCAGACTTCCAAGTAGTAAACTGCAGACATTTTTTGGGAAACTTCTGAGTATTATATCTTGAGTGTTTTCGAGTCAATTGTGCTGAAACTTTAGGAGTTGTTAGTGTTTATGCTACTCTATATTTTGATAGAGTTTTGTGAGGTTTAGTTGCTTGTATAAGATTTGGTGAGCACTTTAAAACAGCTGTTTGATAGGATTCTTGATAGCTTCTGAGAGTGTATCATGTCTACTTCTACTACTACTACTGCTCCTCCACCTGCACCAGTGGTCGTAGAACAACAGGTTATGGGCATGTCATCGAGAATTCCTATCTTTTCCGGGGAAAAGTATGTTTACTGGGCGGATATGGTGTAGACACACTTTGAGAATGTCAATCTTTTGGACATATTGGATGGTTCGCAGAATGAATCTGATCCGTCATAGTCTAAGAAAAATACGCAAGCTCGGTCTATTCTGAAATTTTGTATATCTGAGGACTTAGCTATGTCTCAGATAAAAATGAAAAAAACAAATGATATCTGGAAATCTCTTAAACTAGCTTAGTGAAGAGGTGCCTGTCACGACACATATGCATTGATGCACCTGAGTCGATGATCCATCCCTCCTCTGGAGCTTCCCGAATGGCTCCAAAGGCACACTTCTGTTTCCGAGGGATCTCTTTCTTCTCTAGATTCTCATCAAGAAGGAGCTCCCCATCCTCCTCCTCAGAAGACTCGTCCTCCTCGGTCTCTTCTTTCACTCGTGTGAACACAAGTGCTTTCTTCTTCCCTCCGGAAGTACCCCCTCCACGGTTTTCTTAGAGCCTCAGCTCCGATAGCTTGATGCAATCAGCTATGAAGTGTCCTGACTTTTCGCAGAAATGGCAAAGACCCTTTGGAGCCCTCGGTTCTCCGGACTGGTCCTCCTCCCCTTTGAAGCTGTTCTACGGCTTCTTTGGATCCTTCCTCCACCTGTCAGTTCTGGTAGCTAGAGCTTGAACGCTGTTTCCTCCTCTACGGATCTCAATAGTGTTCTCCTGCACGAGTATCATTCGGACCATTGTGTTCCACTTCCAAGAACTGTCATCCATTTCTTGCACTCGATACACTATGTTTTCATACTCGTCAAGCGACTTCATGATGAGGGTGTTAACTTTCATCTTCATTGTGCCTGTCCATCCGACACTTTCCATCTCCATGTACAGACAAGAGAGATCATTGCAGTAGTCTAACATCTTCCCTCCTTTATAAGTATAACTGATTAGCCTTTGCTCAGCCAGCTAGAGCTCTTGTATGGTACCAACTTTGTAGATCTCGACTAAAGTCATCCACAGTTCCTCGGCCTTGAAGATGTGAAGATGATAGGTCGCCAAGGCTTGAGTAAGGTGCCTCAGAATGAAATGCCTGACATTCAAGTTGGTGTTCTCCCACATTTGATTATCATTTTCCTCGGTCTTCACGGCCATCGCTCTGGGTGACGTGGCAATAGGAATAAGAGGTGTCTCCTATCCTTTTCTGGACCCACTGTTGTCCCCATCATCTGTCTCATCTGTTGGAGTAGATGCTGCTGCAGAAAACCTCACTCCTCCAAACCATGGTGGAGTTCCTTGAGATGGACGTTTCACTTGTCCACTAACAATACCCTAGTATCGTTTTTCACACAATGCCTCTGTCATCATGGCTTCCCAGTAAATGAACCTAGATCTGTTGAATATGGGCACCCTAGAGGGTGAGCCTATAACCTGCAATTCTGTGACCCCCATTATGGATCAAAATTGAGGAAGCCTCTAGGTAGTTTTACAATAACCCAATTTCTACTAGAGCAACTGCCACCCAAGCAAACAAATAGACAATCTGACTGCACCCTTGACTCCCTCGAGTCCACAGCAAAAAGAATCACTGAAAACGCCCAACTAGGCGATTAATTATTAAGTGGCAAAGACGCCAATATTTATACAAGCTTGTTGGGAGAGAGGCGGCTACCTCCTCAATCCTCTGAGTCCTAAACCCCTCTTACAACCCCTATCTACTGATGTACGAACAAATCAGAAGACTGTACAATACAGAAAGGTACTAAGGCCGATGTACTTTCTGTACGGCTTGTTTACGACAAGTCCATGGAGTGGATGCCTGTGTCTTTCAGACTCGTCCTCATGCTCCCCGGGATTCCTGATTCCGAAATATATCTTGCCACGTGTCGCGAGGTCATGTTACGTCCGAAAACCGCCAAGGCGGCTATTCTGGGATCTTGGCGATGATGCGGGCCGTCTGATCCAAACCGGCTTTTAAAGCTGGCCGTGTAAAACAAATGTCCGGTATATTTGTTTCGTGCGCACTATATAATCCAACTGGTTTCTATGTCATCTAATAGTATTTGCGTTAATCGGATTATTACTCTAGTTACTGTTTAAATAGCAATCACACCCTATGTTTCCTAACGGACTACTACGACAGACTGGTAAGGGCTGACGGCTACGCCTCGCCCTGCCGGTCGGAGGTACGAGTCCTATCGGACTCAACCTTTTTGGTTGAGAGTGACTTAGGTCACTCTTTAGCCCTGCCTAAGGAGCTAAGGCAGCCATGGCTCCACCGCCCTCTCTCTCCTTCAGTGACTATAACAAGTATGGGGGCTAGAGAGAGAAGGTGGAGGCAGGCTGCCTGTGCTTTTTCTTTTAGCTAATTTAAATAATTAAGGCATAGAAAATACCTCCCCTAAATCTAGTGATTTCAACATCGCTTACTGTTGAAATAAATAGTTTTTGTATTTTCTAGTTTAAAATAAATTTGCGAATATATATATATAAGAAATGATGGCAGCCTGCCTCCATCTCTTCTCTCTTTCCCCCATACTTGTTGTAGTCACTGAAGGAGAGAGAGAGCGATGGAGCCATGGCTGCCTCAGCTCCATAGCAAGGACTAAAGAGTGACTTAAGTCACTCTCAACAAAAAGGTTGAGTCCGGCAGGACTCGAACCCCCGACCGGTAGAGCGCGGCTTAGCCGTTAGCTCTAAACCAGTCTGTCGTAGAAGTCCGATAGATTATATAG
>JBBHKE010003179.1:17340-28975 GCA_037447655.1 Zygnema cylindricum
CGCCAGCACTTTCATTTTCACGAACTACTAACAGGATATAAACGTCGAAACAAGATAAGCACACGTTTGGTTTTCGAAACAAACATGACTGTTATTACCACATTTTGTAGCGCCAGCACTTTCATTTTAACGAACTACTAACAGGATATAAACGTCGAAACAAATTTGCTTATAACAGAGACAGAAAAATGGAGATCCGGAGGTACATAGTTACAGGAAAGAGGTGTTGTCGCGTAGTGCAGCCGGAAAAGACAGAAAAATGGAGATCCGGAGGTACATAGTTACGGGAAAGAGGTGTTGTCGCGTAGTGCACCCGGAAAAGCCAGTACTCACAGCAAACGAAAGGGCAGATTACATCTATTCTATCTATTCGTTTAAACAAAGCTGCAAATATAGGACAATCATCAAGCAATTTTACTTTCACGACCGCGATGTTTTACACCATTATTGTCAGTACAAACAAAGCTTTTGGTTTGCACACGAATAGAACAAAGCTGCAAATATAGGACAATCATCAAGCACTTTTACTTTCACGACCGCGATGTTTTACACCATTATTATCAGTACAAACAAAGCTTTTGGTTTGCACAATGACAGAAAATGCATTCATTTATGCAAACTTTTTACAACATGTCAAATGACGTGTACCGAACACCGTGTCAAAGAAAACAAATCTAAAACAACTAATGAGGCTAGTCCCTGAACCACGTACCACGTATACAAACTATATACACTATGCAACACCGAATCCAAAAAAGTAGCATGCGTTATTCCTCACATAACGAGCTATGTACAACATGACCTGTGGTGAAAAAGTTACAAGGCTAATTCCATCACCACATACACAAACTATGTACACTCTGTAGCACCGACGAGGATGTCCATGTAACATTTCTATTGCAAAAAGAAACTTATGCACACTCTGAATCATTGTCTTTCATTGTCTTGTTCTACAGTTCACTTTGATTTTCTGACTTTACTCTCTCCCTTTCACATTTTGAGATGATGACGACGAGGATGATGTGTTCACTCATTTTTTTCTTCTCGTCCCATTTTGCCGAAGATGCCTATTGTTGAAACCTTTCACTTGACAGATATTGGATAGTTTTGACATTCACCCAATGAGTCCTACACCGAACATTAAGACTTACGTATCTTCAGTAAATGACAAAAACAAATATGAATCAACATTTGAGATTGTAAACATGCAGTATCTAGAGAATTGAAAAGACAAGGATTGGGATATTTCAATAGGGTAAATGATATAATGCCCAATGTATATAAGACTAGTCAACACCTTTGACAGGACTACACAAAACATTTGAAAATACTTCATATTGTAAGAGCTCCATTGATTAAAAATCAATGGAGAAATAACATCTCCATTCCATATGTGGTATTAACCAAGAATAGGATAGCATACTAACGAACCTAGTTTTTTATCGTGGGAAAATGGTGGGAAAAAATAGGCTTTTTATGGTGAGAAAAAGGCACGAGTTCAAACCTCCATGTCATTTTGAGGCTTTGTTGCTGAGGGTTCACAATGGGTCTTCTCAATTTGACCTTCTATATCGTGAAGTTGTGATGCCAATTGAAGAAGGTCGTTTCGAGTGTAAGTCCCTTCACCTTTCGTTTTATATTCTCGAAGTTGGTCTCTACATCACATCAAAACCACCGCATCAAAAAGACACTCCAAAATTCAATTACACTTGAGTAGCAAAAAAGATGATATTGTTTAAACGTACGAAAGGAAATATACTTTTTTTGTCCCGCGCACCATCTTTATTTGTAAGGTTTGGTAAACTAAAAGTTCGAAAAGTTTATGAAAAACAACTTTGTTCTACAAGTCAAATGAATATAGCGTTTTAGATTCAACCGTCAATTTCTGTCATTTCGTCATAAAACCGATATGGCCTTTCGACAAGTTGTTTTTTTTATATATGCTCACAAACACTGCATGCAAAGGACTGGTACCTAATTCCTGAATCATAGTTAAACGGTGCGAAACAGCATGGAAAATGTGTTTCCGATTACCACGAATTATACACAAACAATTCAATTTTACAACTATAACACGTACAATACGAGTTTTTCGGGTATAACGCGTAGAGTAGAGTTTATTGGGGGTTATAAAAGGCATACAAAATGAATTTCCGGGTATAATATGCGGACAGTATGGATTACCACTCTACCACATATAGCACTTCCATAGGTGCACATTAAAAAATGTATTGTACACCATGTAGCGTTACTACTGTAGCGTTAATGTTTTTTACTTTTTTCCGCCACCTAAATCTACTTACCTTCCTTGCACACTTGTCGAATTAATAATCGGACGGTTGAGATGCAAAGGCAAGAATCATTACCTTCGGATTCGCAGTCTCCAATCGGAAACCATACACGTGTGCACGGAGACAAAGTGATTTACGTAGCAAAAAATATAATTAGGTTGTACACGTCGTAATGTAAACGTTGTAAACCATAGTTCAAAAGTAGGCGTTTTTTGGTAGGCCTTTTGTAGGCCGCCTTTAGCGTAAGTTGTGTTACGGGCTTTCCATGTGATCTTCTTAGATCACTACTTTCATCAGCGACCGTCCGATCGTCCGAATCTGACGATAGTCCTATCGAAATTTGTGTTATGGGCTTTTCATGTGATCTTCTTAGATCGTTACTTTCATCAACGACCGTCAGATCGTCCGAATCTGACGGTTTAAATAAAAAGTTGCTCAAAACTCACAGAAAAATATTTTTTTGTCCGATTTTTTTTTCAAATTTAGACATGACTTTTAATTCTCTATCGATCCATGTGCAACTCAACCCAGTTACTATTTTATTTCATTTTGCGACCAATACAATATGGGTCTTAAGGCCATATTGTATGTTTTGCATACAATTGGCATATTGTATGGGCGTACGGTCACCTACTTTTGAACTATGTTGTAAACTTACAATACCTGATACGCAAAAGATGTGTGTACGGCATTTGATTTCCGGTTGAGAGCTCCTCCAACATCTTCTCTGTCTCTTTTGATTCGGTTTCCTTCTCTCCCATAGTTGAACTTGTCGTCCTCTCCAATTGTTTCACAAGCTTGCGGCAGTCTTGTATCATTTCCTGTTCTAATTCAAAACAAGGATATTGCCAATTTTGAAAATGAGGAGTCAGTTAAATCAAACAAACCAGAGGAAAAGCTTCCGTCTGAAGGTCTGAAGCTCGTGAGGAGATGGACGATGTGATTTTTTTATGTCATTGAAGGAAACATGGAGAACTATTCTATCTCCCCCCTCCCCTCCCTCTCCCTCTCCCTCCTCTCCTAATCGAGTTGATATGCCCAAATTACTTGCTGTAAATGCACTTGGCTGGCTGTTTGAAAAACAGACTTTCATTCCCTCACCCTCCCCCTTCCCTTGCCCTCCCTCTCCCTCTTTACCTGCAGTAAATGCACTTGCCCGGCTCTTAGACAACTAGGCTTCACTAACTCCCCCCACCCCCCTTTCCCCCCTCCCCCCTTCCTCTCCCTCTCCCCCTTTACCTGTACATGCACTTTACTGGCTGTGAGAGGAGTGGGCTTCAGTTTATCTCTCTCTATGGCGTCCAGCTCATCGCCGATACAGAGAAGGTCAAGGGCAGAGATGTCACGCTCCATTCTACCCCGTTTGTACTCCCTCAGGTTGTCCCTAAAAGAAAAAGTTCCGTTGTCAATGCTTATTTGTACGCTTGTTTTGTCTTATTAGAAGGAGAAAATCTTCACGCTCCTTGGTAACGCACTTGTATTCCCTCAGATTTTTAATTGAAAGGAAAAGAGAAAACAAGAGAGAAACACATACTGTGGATAGTGTTTTTTCTTATTCGAAGAAAACCAAAACACTTTACACTCCTTAATACACTCCCCCTCTCTCTCTCTCCCTCTTTCCCTCCCCCTCTCCCTCTCCCTCTTCCTCTCTCCCTCTATCCTTCTCCCCTCCCCCCTCTCTCTCTCCCCCTCTCTCTTTCTCTCCAATGTTAGTTGGACCCTACCGAATAATCTCGAGTCGGTTGAACATTTGAAGGACATCTGGCGGCATATGGTGAGCTGTCTGCTTCATCTCTGTCACAAGATCTGCAACAACCAAAACACTAGTTCTTGTGAATTACCAACATTGAAAACGAAAAAGAAAAAACGAAAAGAAAAGAGACGCTCTTTTTGCCATCATCTGAAAAACAAAAAAAGAAAAGATGGCCTACATCTACAGAAAAAATACAGATAATTACCGGACCCTGCTTTATCATACCAGAAAGCAGAATGTAAAGTTTAAACACTCCCAGGTTAAAAGAGTAATACGTTCTAGAGTTTGGAAGTCAATAACTCACTGTAATTTAAAGGACTTATAGTATTGATGTAAAGACCTGAGATAGTTTTTGCAGGTTATTGAATTACCTTTTCCTGAAATTTGTTAAAGAAAGGCTAGAGTCCACAACCTTACAGGTTTGCAACTGCTATTAATTTATTTGATTCGGACTCTTAACACGGTATTTAGAATCCATTCAAACCAATCACGATGAGAAGTATACTGATGACCACTTACCATAGGCCTGAGCTAAGAGGTAAGAGCAACGGCCCTGTCCTTTTGGAACTTTGGTTTGGGGAGAGCCCGCAAAAACCCCATCAACACGAGCACTATCGATAGAATTTAACATCTGTAAACAGAGGAAACATGTCATTTGAGGAAACATGTCATTTTAGATTGACTTGACAAGAATCTAAGCTCCAACGAAGCACTTAACAAAGAAATCCACACAGATTCAAAATAGCTGTATACGCAAAGCCTTTCTCCACAGCATTTAGATTTTTCTTTGTTATTGATTTACACTTCCCTTTGCTTTCGATGCTTAATGTATTCAATGCTTATCCCTTTTCATGTGATAGTCATAAGCTAAACATCAATAACATGCATAACATGGTGCTACAACCAAATTACGCCCAATATTTGCCATTTTCGTTTTGATATTCCTACATGATAAAGTCCATGTCCTAAATTTGCTGGCAAGAATTGTTCCAAAATCTAACCCACCTTTGTGAACTTTTGTTTTTACAATATCTCAACGGACCTTTCACGGAGGCGACAGGGATTCAAATTCCCCTGTATGCTATTTTTAATGATTTTAGATTATTGGATTCTTCATTTCATTCATAATAATGACAACACTAACAATACTAGTTAAAGTTAATGATACAGTTTAGAAGTGTTTATTTCATTTTTTCAACTATTCACAGATGTTTGAGTCTTACCTGCTCATAATGCCGAAGCTCTTCAAAAGTATAATCGCCTCTTGCTTTAAGCTGTGAAAGAGTGCGAGTGATTCCCATGAGCTGTGAGTGGATCCTCCTAATAGCTTCATCCTCCATTGGCTCAGCCTTCTCGAAGAGGCTTTCTAACAGGTTAGTTGCTTCCTCCATCATCTGAAAACACAGCCCACTTTCCATTGCTATCATCCATGTCTGAGAGATACCTCTTGTTTTGCCTTGGAACTATTTGCTTAAACATTTAATCGGCTTTTGTAAACAGAGCCCAGCGTGCTATGCACATTTCATGTTAAAACATACTGTTTAAGAGTTAAATTGGCTTTTCAAACAAAATCTGTTTTGATACGCAGAATTGATGCTAATAAAGCTGTAACATTGTAGATAAGGTTTTATTCTGTACAGACCTGGCAGCACATGGCCTCTTGTGTAGGAGTTGGAAGGGACATATGAGAACCTCCAGAAATAGCATCGTCACGTTTGCTCTTAATATTTTGGAGTTTACTGCTCAGCCAGTACAGATCTTCTGAATCAAGCTTTTCCTCCGTTCTCATCTCCTGCAGCTTCCGTCTAAAATACCCCGCAACCCAGAAAGTAATATCTCATCAATCACAACATGCATTTTTCCCTCGACTTTAATAACTGATCAATAGGAAATATATTATCAGCAGCATTTACGTATTCTTTAATTTTTTGGACTTTAGGTTCACAAAAAAGAAAATATTAGCACACATCCCAATTTCAATCTTCACAAAATACAGACACTCAAAACGTTAAGTTCTTGATTCCTCCCAAGGGAAACCCATTTGAAATCTAAGAAATACCTGACATTCACAAGGTCTCGGTAAACCCATTTAAGTGACTTTGGCATTTTTTTCCATTCACTGGGCTGGTCATTCTCTGTCATGTCTCGATATCCCATTAGACTCTCGGCACGCATTGTTTGTTCCCGACGCTCATATTCCCTTAAGAGCTGTCTTGCAAGTTTGCGACAGGTGGCCATTATGTGCTGCAGGAAAACACAAAACATACACGTTTTACAATTCAAGTAAGGCAAATTAGAACAGTATTGGACGCAGCCATTCATTTTCTGACTATTCCAACCAGTCGAAAATGTAAGTGGCAAGAATTTTTTTAGTCGATAACAAATATAATTGATTGAGAAGCAGATGAGTCAACAAATCACAACTATCTTGCTCATTAGATTTTTGTCCATCATGCTGAGATACTTGAAGACCATAATGCCTTAGTACATTTGTTACCAAGACAGCAGCATATGTTTCCCCTTACAATTCACTTTGCAGCTTGTTACAAAAAAACCTTCAAACTGACTACAGTCAAAGTTGAAGCACAAGTGCTCTAAGCATTTGTTACCAAGAGCAAAAAAATGAAGTCCCGTGCATGCTGCTATACTGTCTGGCGGAGCAATAGAATGGCATTTCATTTTTTCTGATGTATAAAACACATCGATAATTAAACCATTCCTACAATCAAAGTCTTACCTGCACAACATGTTGGCCTGCAGGAATATGGTGGCGAGTCCCACCATAAACACCGTCCACCTTTTGGTCATCTATTGTGTCAAGTTCTCTTTGTACATCATACACATCAATTGGAGAGAAGAGCTCTATTGCTTTCTTCATATCACGCAAATAGTCCCTGTGAAACACAACAGTTTCACACAAAAATAGTCAGTCAAGCGTTTTTTATGTCATGCAAATGACTTCGTTTAAAAGATTATATGACTCCGTTGATCAATTGATAGCTTGGTCGACGTCAAGCACCTCCTTGTATTTCCTATCATCACCTGCCATTTTCTGTACCAATCCCTGCTATCAGAAAGACTACAATAACAGTCAATCAAAAAGAAAAACTACACTCAAGGGTTCTAAAGATTTGTCGCAGTATGTAAAACAACAAGAACCTTCCGGTTGAAGGTTGAGTAAAAGATTTTCGATTTCACCTTAGGCCCAGTAAATGATCATGTATTTCGAGCAATGGCTGTTCCATGTGTTGTGCCGCAGGCTTCAGTTCTTCGACAAGCTCTGTATCAGCAAGCAGCTCACAAAAAGCGTAAACTACAATACATTCTTCATTACCAGAACAAACGACAAGCAAATTTGTGAGTCTTTAATCACAACACATAAGTAGAAAAACGGAATGGTGACACACAGTTAATACTACTGCTATAGACGTCCTTAACATTTTGTTGAGTTATAAATGCCTTAAATTTCATGCCTTTCTTTGCAATCTTGAATTGCAATCTTCAACCTTCCTCGTTTGGAACTCACCAAAACAGCGAGCAAGAAGCTCAGAACAACGAGCCTGTCCTTCAGGAATTTGAGCTTTTGGAGAGCCACAGAAAATTCCATCCACACGTGCGCGATCAATCGCATTGAGCATCTGACAAATAGGCAATACATGTATATCAAAACAAAATACTTCAGGTCAGAAGACTACACCGTGAATCGCTATTAGCGTACATGACGCTAATTGGGGTACCCCTTTTTTTGGGGCAAATTCTCAAATAGAATAAAGTACGCTAAATGTTTTTGCACGTTATTTGAGGTACTCCGCTCAATACGGCTCATAACTGTAATTTAGTGTCCTTTTAAATAGTGTGGTGTACGGAATGCCATATCTGTACTATTCCGTACCTTTTTAAATATAAAAGTACAGAAAATATAATAATATATAATTGCGTAAATATTTTCGGGCATACGCAGATGTCAAAAAAACGCGACGGCGTACGATTTGAACTCTTTCGTACATCTACATGTTCTAGTGTGGACATATTATGTGCCGAAAATTTTTACAAAGCAGTTTACAAATTAGAGTACATGATAAATTAGTATCATGGTGTACCCGAAAAAACACAATTTACCGTAAAGTACGCTAATTGTTTCATTACGCTATATTTTTTATTACGCTAATAGCGATTCACGGTGTACTGATTGAGTAAATTCTCGTAACACGTTAGATGTTATATCCCAATAAAACAAGAATATCTTTTTGCCGCTGAGGAGCAAGCAGCTGCAAGAGTAAACAACAAACCAACCGATTTTACCTGCTCATACTGACGCAAATCCTCAAAGGTGTAATCTTGTCCTTTGAGTCTTGAAAGTCGACGGGCAATGCCAGTAAGCTCTGATTGAATTGAAAGGATTTCAGGTTGCAATGGAAGAGCGGTATTAACTAAATGATCCAAGAGATCATATGCTTCATCCATAACCTGCAAAAGTAAAGTTGTTAGATGATTTTTTTTTATCATTCATCGACATTTATTTTAATATCAATGCTTCATGAATGTCCAGAACACATGCAAAAAATGGATTGTCTTATTCATCTCCAATAACAGGTTTTCAATTCCACTTTGCTTCACAAAAGGGGAGGTGAAAGAAGAGGTGGTGAAGATGGAAGTGAGAGAGGTCGGAAAGGTGGTGAATGAAAAGGTTAAAGAAAGATTGGCATTTTCTTCTGAGTTTATCCAAAATAGTTGCTGCGTCACCGCTATCGTAAATCACTGCTACATCAACACTATATTTGAACCCTGCGTCAGCATAAAACTACTTCCATAACAGAAAACAGTCAAACTTTTCGGTTTTGGAAGAAAAATCCAATATCAAGATTCTTGTCCATTACATGGAATAGATACAGCAAAAAAACAAGTACCATACATCAGCAATATCAAATCCTTGGGAATTTTCCATGCAGCTATGAAAGTCCAGCTTAAAATTAGCACAATGCCATTCAAAATAGATATAAGTCAACCTGAGTCAAAATGGCCATGTAAAGAACAAAACACAAAAGGCGTCCAACCAAATATTAGACAAGCTTGGGTCAAAATCGCATGTAAATTGCAAAAGACAGAAGGCCTGTAGACATGTACCAGATGTAAGAAAGTGAGAGATAATGTTCGCAACAACCATGCAATTTAGCTATGTTTCAAAAACTAGTAACTGCTACGAGTGACCCCTGGTCATCGTAATATTATGAAGCGCACTTTATTATTGATGGAATGCAAACAAGTGTGGAACAGACAAAGGTTTGGTTAGACGCCAAAGCTAAAATTAGATTCAAACAATATGATTTCAAAGCTCATTCCAGGTTGTGAAGTGCCACGAACCTCATAGCAGGCAGCCTGTCCAGGTGGAATAATTCCTTTTTTAAGATCTCCTCCAAAAACCCCATCTTTTCGCCGACTGTCAATGGCATCGAGCATTTGTTGAGAATGTCGGAGATCATTCATTGTGTGTGGTTCACTGCTATCTTTCAGATGTTGTAGCTTGTTCCTGAAATGGAAAGAAAGAAATTTTCAAACCAAGAAGATTTGCAATACCATACAAACTTCGATGTTAGTGAATATTTTTGAGGTGCTTCCTCATAAATCAACATAGAAATAATGAAATACATCCTTCCCGAAACAAGATTTAGCATAAAAAAGTGTCCTAGGAAGAAGAAACAAAAACAACTTCGTCAAAGACGTAGAAATGTCACAATGTCATTGCTTTTCAATTTTAAAAAGCAGGTTTCTAGAGAATTTTCCACCTTATGCAAAACACAAAAGTTAATGACAAAGATACTTGGCTCTGACGTCACAAACGTCACAAACCTGATGCCAGTAAGATTACTGTAAATGTCCTTTATCTGAGGGGACATTTGTGTCCAATCTTGGGGCCTGTCGCCGTTACTTTCATCACTTTTGTTATATTCCACTTTCGACTTTTCTTTTGTCATGGTGCCTTCATGTTGTTTCATCTCGTGAGATTCTTGTGACTTCGGCCTCATCATTTGTGCCATCCTTTAGAGATTTTTTCTTCACAAGTTTAGCTGGCGTAGGATAAAATTCGAATTTTGTGCAAATTCGAACGATTTCCTCACGAGCCTAATTCAAGTAAGTTGAAGTTTGTACAACAGAGGATTAGGACGGAAAGTGTAAGACATGAACAAGACACGCAAGCTTTTAGCTCGCAGGAAAGTAACAAAGAACGATGGCTACTTTATATATGCTGGTCAGAAAGCCCTTGTCAAAGTTGAAATGATCGAGCAACTGTTGACTCTATATAGGTTTATACATATTGTGCTCGTTCCATGCATGTTACTTTGCCGTCGTTGTGAAGGTTCGCCGGAGTACCTGCTTCTGGAACGGAGATTGGCGGCCGGAGGTTAAATAACATGCAAAATGACACTTGCCGCAAAACTGAGCTTTTCCAATGTTTTGGCTTTGCTGACGCACTAAAATTAAGTCGCATGGTTCTAGAAGGAGCCGCCGTATTAACAGTCGTCAAACTACCGTACAGTACACAGAGAACCGCTATCAGCGTTAATGAACAAGATTCTGACCGGACAGTTTTTGCCCTCGGACCCAAAATAGCGTTTCTTAATGAATTTATTATTAATATGAGGCCTGTTTTGGTGCTGGTACTTCTATTTCCACAGTGTGGTGTGTCAGAGGAACTCCATGTTAGATGCGTATTATAGATGATTAATAGCGTGTATACTGTATCAATACTGTATTTTACTGCACTAGGAGCCGCAGTTTAGTTATTGTCTGATACGGCGGTCGTGCAAGTCGGATAGCTTCGTCTGACGACAAAGCCGAAATTATGTCGTAACATACTCAAGAGTTAATGCCTGCACAATTTGGACGTGTCGGTTCCTTCAGGGCCAAAAGCTGCGAGACGTCTCCTTCGACATACGACAAAAAACAAAGGAATTTTTTCCACTGTGCACCGACTTCTACGGAGAGAATTTGGATCTGACGGTCGATTTGCCCACCTTAGAATGCGCCGTGGAATATATTTCCGTGCATTTAGTAACGAAAATTCATGCTTTAGTAATTTCGTACATGATAGCGGCGCCAAGCGCGCTGTCTCCCCTGGATCGCGTGCACGAAATCGTTCTCCTGACAGGGTCTTTTGTCCGGATGCCAATGCATGTAAGACTTTAGATACCCGTACAAAAAGTGACAGGCGTTACCCAGACATATGCACTATTTTGTACGGAATTGGACGCTTATTTCAAATTTCACCTACATAGAGCTCCGTTATTTCCTGTTACCCGGAGCTCAGGGCGGCATGGATTCCCTCGCAGATGCTCCTATAAACACGTGGCATTTGTCAGCGCGACTAGAGGCACAATGCTCTCTTGCGACACAGAAGGCGTAGAGGAGATTGTCTGCTAAAGTTTCAGAGGATGAACAACGTCGAAACTTAAGCAAGAAGACAAGCAAAGGGATCAAAAAGAGAAGCAAACAGTTGAAGAGAAATATTGCAAATCATCAACACGGAGATGTAGCAAATAGTTGACAAAAGAAAAACCGCGAAAAGCAAAGCGATCAAAAGTGAGAGGGAAGA
>JBBHKE010003180.1:0-69287 GCA_037447655.1 Zygnema cylindricum
AAAAAAGCCGTTCGCATAACTCTTCTCCGTCGACAACATCGTCGTCAGTGTGAACATTAACTGACATGCAGCGCGACAAATAATACTAGCGTCATAATGACGTCAAAACTATACGGACTGACAGATTTTGTACATCCACGTAATTTAGTGTTAATTATTTCAGCGCGGATATTTATTACCGACAAAACCCAAAATAGAGTACTTAAATAAATTAGAGTAAACTTCGACTGTGAAAAGGTTCTATCACATAAATTAGAGTTCATTACTCTAATTGTTTTTTTTTGTTTTTTTACTCTAATTTTTTCATTACTCTAATTACGATTCGCGGTGTACAATACCGCAATAAGTTCATTGTTTGATTTACCGAACGTCTACCGAACGATCAAAGGGCTCAATATATCGCTCCGCGACCAGCAAAAACCATCGCGATATATTTGGTAAGAGGTGTGGGTCCGTACACATTTAGCAAGGTAAACTATACACTAAAATATCACGGATAATCGTACAAAAAATCCCGCAGTTTTTTTCCCATTTCGACGCCGTTATTTTATTATTTGACACTTTCTTGTACTTCCGTACGACATAGGGAGCACATATCGTACATTACGCTATTTAAAAAACTCGCGCATTGGAGTATAACAGCTGACATATTTATAATAGCGCGGAGGAAAAACAGGACTATCGATTATATTTTATGTTTATGCTTCGTAATTCAGGGTGGGCGTCATAGTTTTATTAACAATAATAGCATTTTTCGGCGCTCCCAGTAAGGTTGAAGTTCCATTTAAGGAAAAAATGAGGTTGTTAACTATATGTCTTACTGTTTCGTACAATCTCGTACCATTTTATTTTAACTTGTAATAAAAAATGCTACTAATTGACTGACTTGATTCTTTAATGTTATGGGCGTAAACCTTGACCGTCAAACGCAAAATCAGATACACCATCGGGTTGAAAGTTTCAGTTTGCAACAAGTGACATGTATGAGGTCAATTTTGAGAACCTGTACGTATTGTTGATATTTGAGTATTTTCTAGGTCTTTATTTAGGATAGGAAAAGAGCAGAAGCAGTCTGCCTCTGACTCCCTTCTCTAAGCCCCCACACTTGTTGTAGTCATTGAAGGATGGAGAGGGAGCTAGAGCTATGGCTGCCTAAGCTCTCCAAAGAGACACGAGTAGACAATGGTGTGTACTAAAAAGGTATTTGACGGACTTAGGATTTAATCCTGGTACGTACCGTCTGCCAAACGACCCGTAGCCGGTAGCTTTATCCATTTAGTCTAAGACTAGTGGTGAGACATTTACGGTTTAATAATTATATAAACTTGTACACGTAGACAAATTCAGTTAACGGCACGAATAAATTCTTAGTACATAGAAACAGTTTAGAGTAGTACGGTTTACGCAAAGCTAATACCGCGCATTTGTTTCGACGGCGAAACAAATACCGCGCACATGTTTTCGACAGGTAGAAATGTTCGGATTTAATCGACGGCCGTGGTGCGAGATGAGATTCCGGAATGGCCTCCTTGGCGTTTTCTGGCGCCGCCACTCCGGATGACACGTGGAAATGCGTTGGAGGATTGCGGAATCTCCGGAACGCAAGATAACAAGTCTGGATGTGACAGTTGTCACCTGTATTGTCTTATTTTACAGTTGCCGTACAGAAAGTACTCCGGCGCTTGTACTTTTTTGTACGGTACAGTCCTGTGATTGGCGCCGTACTTCAGTATTACGGGTTTAGAGAGGGACTAGAACTTAGAATATTTCTGGTAGGTAGATGCCTCTCCCAGAGAGCACCTTGTATAAATGGCAAACTTTGGCCAGCCATAACTATCAACTTAGTTGACCAAATTCATTGATTCTTGTTGCTGCGGACTCAAGGGATTCGAGGCTACATAGGGGTGTAGTCAATCAGAGTCTTTGCCTGCCTGGGTGGCTGTATTTCTAAGGGAAAGTCAAAGTGGGTGAATGTGTCCAAATCTCATATTCTAACTTTACATTATGTGGTGGAACTGAACACATTGAAAGTGTTATTTCACAAGGGTGAAGCTATATAGGGGTTCTGATTGTCAAGGGGGTCAGTCATTTTGGTTTATATCAAGTTGGAGTCGGCACTATCTAGATTAGCTTTCTTTGAACCTGCGAATTCTGTGTGGCAATCGAGCCCATAGAATTTCACGTATAGCATTGCGCGTCGTGTAAAAGTGATGAAATATCCACGATGAACGCACAATCAGGTGCCTACACGTCGCATAGGCCTTGTGCCTTGGGCCAAGGTGGATGTAACGCCACCGGAAGCCGTGAGAAAATATTTGACGGAGGTTATTATTTCATGCTCCTGTTGCCACCCACTAACCATTTGACATTTTCGTACGATAGTTGTCCAATTCGTACGAATTTTGAATTTTTCCCGAAAACTGCGTAGTATTTGCTTGTTTCGTAAATTTCGTACGTTTCACACTGTACGAAAATTTGTACGGACAAAAAAGAAAATGTTGCTTCATTTGCGGGGGCGTATTTTTATTTGTCCTACACTCTGTTTTTAGAAGGAAGTCGCCGTTGGAGACGGTGTAAATTCCGCCGCTCGCCGATTGTTTGTTGCACTTTTCTCTTTTTTAGGGTATTGAATATTTAAAATTTTTGAAACTTGAAAATCAAAATGAGGTACAAATTTTAAAAATTCCGAATTTTTTTGATGCGCACTATACGTAGTAATCGTTAGTTTAATCCGTGCGTGTTATGCGCATAAGACATCTACAATTTCATCCGCTCGTACAGATTTTATTCTATAAGTCGTACGATTCACTTTCCCTTCGGTGGAATAGAGATTGCGTTATCACCTATTTACTGTCAAAGATTATATATAGGTTCGAACGATCAGAATAGTTTCCTACGAGGAGCCAACCAACATGTGCCACGCAATAATATAGTCGGTTACCGACCCAACACAATGGAACGATGGCCTTCACAATGGAAGGAAGGGCATTAGTAAACGCATTTTTACGTTTACTGGCGCCGCCTAATAGAACCACGGTCTAAATTTCTGGTTCAATTGAGAAGAAGAGGTACAATTTCTTGCAACTCCCGATGGAGCGATTTTTTTGGCGATTTCGAAACTTATGAGATTTGTTTCTTGATAGGAAACATCTAAGAAAGTGCTAGTTCAAATCAATACAAATCAACATTTTTAACCTTTTTTCTTGCTATGGTGTTATTTCTAGTGTTGGGTATCGGGTAAATTCATATTGCGATAATTTTGATATTCGATATATCGAATATCGATCGAGCAAATTCCTCGATATATCGTACCGGGACCAACATAAATTATCGCGATATATATCGCAAAAACTGGGTGTCCGTACAGTCCTAGTACGAAAAATCGTACGGTTATACCCCCCCCCCCTGGCGCGCGCTCGGGGGGGGGGGGGGGTTTGAAAAAAAAAAAAGGAAAAAAAAAAAAAAAAAAAAAATTCAGAAAGCCTCTAGATAGTTTTTGGCTAACCTTTTTTCAGTTAGGATCACAGATACTCAAGTATGTAAACAAACAATCTTACTGCAACCCTATGCAGTCTGGACTTCCCTGAGTCCGAATCATAAGAAATCACTCAAAATGCCCAACCAAACGATTAATTCTCAAATGGCAAAGATGCCAAAATATACACAAGCTCATTGGGAGAAAGGCGGCTACCTCCTAAATCTCCTAAGTCCTCAACCCCTCTCACAACCCCTATCTACTAATGTACGAACCTATCAGAGAACTGTAAAGTAGTGAAAGGTACTGTGGCCGGTGTACTTTTTGTACCGCCCGTGTACGACTTGGCCTTTGAGTGGACGTCTGTCTCTTCCGGACTTGCCCTTATGCTCACCGGGATCCCTGCTCTCTAGTGTTATCTTGCCACGTGGCACCATGTCATGTTACGCCTGAAAACCGCCAAAGCGCCCATTCCGGGATCTCAGCGATGACGCGCGCCGTCAGATAAAAAATAACTTTAAATGCTAGCCGTTGAAAATCGATGTTCGATAAATTTGTTTTGTGCGATTTCGCGTTCACACTGTATTTCAATTTTGTTTCTATGTGACTTATCTGTAATTCCGTTAATCGGATTAGTGAGCTCAGACACATTTAAATACTTATCGTACCCCATGCGATCTAACGGACTTCAACGAAGACCGGCTAAGGCTGACGACTATGCCTTGCTCTGCTGGTCGGAGGTTCGAATCCTGCCGAACTCAACCTTTTTGGTAGAGGTGATTTATGTCACTTTTTCTGACCTGTCTAAGGAGCCAAGACAGCCATGGCTCCACCACCCTCTCTCGCGTTCAATGACTACGAGAAGTATGGGAGAAAGAGAGGAGAGGTGGAGGCAGACTGCCTAGGTTTTTTTCTTTTCTATTTCCACTAAGCTATTCAGACTTAGAAAATACTTTATAATTCTAAAAATTCAACACTCCCCTTATTTTCTAGTCTAACTTAAGCTTTTTTTTTAGTCCACACTTCTCTCTACAATATTTCGATTTGGGTGAGGGCACAGGTTTTGTCATCATATCTGCAATCATTTCTACATCTGGTTTATAGACAAGATTAAGAATTTTGTTTTTCGACTTTTTCCCTCACAAAACTCAACCTTATGTCCATGTGTTTAGCATTGAAATGATGTTTTGGGTTGGCTGCAATTGCAATTGCAGCATGATTATCACAAAAGACTTTATGCACCCCTTTCTTCATGTACCCCACTTCTTGTAGCAAAGACTTTACCCACATCAATTCTTTCACAGCAGAATAAGAGGCCATGGACTCAGCCTCCATAGTGGACTGAGCAACCACTTTTTGTTGCTTGCTACTCCAACAACAAGCACCTTCCCCCACATAGAATACATACCCAGAAGTGCATCTTCTCATAGGTGCATCCCCACAACTGACATCACTCCAAGTGGTGATGTCAGTGTGCTCCCCTCCCAAATGCAACCATAATTCCCTTGTACCCACCAGATATCTCATGACTCTCTTTGCTTCCTCCCAGTCTCTGTGACTAGGATCATTAACACTCATACTGAGAACTCCAACTGCTGCTGCTATGTCTGGACTAGTGGAATTCTTAAAGTAGATTAGACTCCCTACAAATTGCCTGTAAGAAATAAACTTCATAAACAGTCTTTATTTGGGACTCATCTGATCCTCTAAGATTATCACTTTCTCTTCTACACTCCCGTCACTTATTTTCTTCAAGTCCATGGGAGTAGTATAGCTGTTTGCTTTTCCATTTGGAATTTCTCGAGAATATTCCTTATAGCTTCTTTTTGAGTAAGTCTGATAATCCTTTTTCCCCTATCTCTTTCCATTTGTATCCCCAAGATGTATCTTGCCTCTCCTAGATCTTTCATATCAAACCTGCTTTTAAGATCTTTCTTCAACTTTTTGATCTTTTCCATAGATTTACTTAACACCTGCAAGTCATCCACATAAATTGCAATAAAAATAACACCATTCTCATCCTCAAACATATAAATTGAATGGTCAGAACTAATCCGGATATATCCCAGGCTGGTAAGAAACTCATCTAGTTTCTTATTCCATTGCCTGGGAGCATGCTTAAGTCCATACAAGGACTTTAAAAATCTGCACACTTTGCTCTCCTCACCTTCCTCTAAAAATCCTTCAGGTTGCCACATAAAGATTTCTTCCTCTAGTTCACCATTGAGGAAGGCAGTCTTAATTTCCATCTGGTGTATCCATGTCTTCCGCTGCTGCTAGACTAAGGAGAGTCCTTACTGATGGGAACCGTACCATAGGAGCAAAGGTCTCTTCATAATCTATCCCTTCTTTATGAGTGAACCCTTTTGCTACCAACCGAGCCTTATATCTTTCAATGGTGTTATCTGGGTTCAAATTCAGTTTAAACACCCATTTGCATCCTATCGATTTTCTGTTGGAGGACAGTCCACCAGTTCCCAAGTGTTTGCTTCCATGATGGAAGCCATTTAATCATTTATGGCTCTAACCCATCTATCCTTCTCCGGACTGTCCATTGTCTCTGAATATGACTGAGGCTCATTTGGGTGAGACAACTTAGTTACCTTGTGAGCAGTTTGTCTTTCCTATAGCCTTTTGCTGCTCCTTCGTCCTCCTTCAAAGTCCGAAGCTGGAATGGAGGGAAGTCTCGTGTTCCTCCTCATTGTCTCATCAGCTCCCCCATCCATGGAAGCCGTTTCCATCTCCTCCTCTTTTGTCTCCCCAAAGTGTATAGGGATATGGGAAGATTCCGACTTCTCTTCTTCGTTGTGGATCTCCCTTGAATGTGCAACCATTTTTTCACCCATGTCTCTTCTTGGAAGATCCGAGTCTTCCTCACTCTCGGACTCAAACCTGATTTTTATCTTCTAAGTGTATTTGAAAGGGTCAAATGGCTTCCTTTCATCCATGACAACTAGATGTTTTACCAAAATGAAATCTTGTTTAGCTAAGTCATAGACTCTATATCCCTTTACATCCTCATCATATCCCACAAAATATCACGGTTTCCCTTTATCATCTAATTTCTAGTTCTTCGTATCTGTGTCAAGTCTGTAAACTTGACTGCCAAATACTTTTAGATGCGAAATATTTGGTTTTTTTCCAACCCATCTCTCATAATGTTGAAATAAAAGGTATTTTCTAGGTTAGTTAAAAGATTTAAATAAGAACAAGAAAAAGCAGAGGCAGCCTGCTTCTAGCTTCTCTCTCTAGCCCCCATACTTGTCGTAGTCACTGAAGGCTGGAGAGGAAGCTAGAGCCAAGGCTGCCTATGCTCCTTCTAGAGTCAGAAGGTAGATCCTTGGTAAACTTACCAAAAGGATTGACAGACCCAGAATTTTATCCTGGTACCTACCATCCGTCAAAGTAGCCGTTAGTCTTACCCTGAAGTCTAAGACCAGTGCTGAAGTATCTAGGGTACGATAGCTACTTAAAGATGACGAAAAAGAGAAGTTCGATTTATTGACAAACGGACCACAATCACACACACACATTTAAAAATAGAATTACACCGGAAATGTACTACTTGTATTTTTAACGACTATAAATTAAGGCTGACATTAATCTAACGACGGAGAAAGAAGCCGGCATCGAGGAATGGTCGATTTGGCGGTTTTCGGTCACAACCACAACGGGTGACACGTGGCAGCATGACATTGGATGACGACATCTCCGGGACATATTATGGCGAACCCGGATATGGCAGGCGTCGTCTTTCTGGCCATATCGTACAATGGCCGTAGAGAAATTACTTCGGACCAAGTACCTTTCTGTACTATACACTCAATTGAATGGTTCCGTACATCAGTAAGAGAGGGTTTAGAGAGGGGTTAAGGACTTAGAAAATTAGAGGTAGCCGTCTCTCTCTCAGAGAGCTTTTGTATAAAAGGGTCATCTTTGACCATTGATAATTAACTGCTCAGGGGAGCAAATTCAAGGATTCTTTTTGTGGCAGACTCAAGGGAGTCAGCCCTTCTAAGGGGTGCAGTCTGGTCAGTCTGTATTCTGTCAGGGTGTCAGCAATATTCAGACAAAGCTTAAAGAACTAAGGTTATCCTAGAGGCTTCTTGCAAGCTGCCTACTCTGAGTACCTATGGAGGTCTCAGAGTTGCACATAAGGTGTCATTATTTTCACAACTGAGGTAAGGACTCTATTCTTGATGTAGTTAGCACAGTTCATGACCTTAGCCCAAAACCTTTTTCCTATCCTTTTGTCGTCCAACATACTACGTGCACTATCTCATAGAGTTCGGTTCAACCTCTTAGCTACCCTATCTTGTTTTGGATTATAAGGTACCATTTTTTGATGCTGAACCACCTCCTCCCTCTGATATTCCTCAAAGTGGTTTGAGGTATATTCTCCCCCATTGTCACTTCTTATTCTCTTAATGGGGGTTCCATGTAGCTTCTCACTCCAGGCTTTATATTATTTGAAGTAAGTAGGTGCTTCAGACTTTGTTTTTAGAAAGTAGACTCTAGAGTATCTGGACCAGTCATAGGTAATTGTCATCATGAACCTTTTACCTCCTACAGAAGGTACTTTTGCTGGTCCACAGATATTTGTGTGGACCAGATTTAGTACTTTCTCACCTTTGTATGTGGCAGTTTTGGGAAATGGAAGTTTGTGAGCCTTACCTTGGGCACAGCCACTACAATCATCCACAATTTCATTGAAACTCTGAGACCTCCATTGGCCCTCAGAGTATGCAGATCCAAAAGAAGCTAATCTAGATAGTGCCGACTCCAAGTTAATATAAACCCAAGTGACTGACCCCTTGACAGTCAAAACCCCAATATAGATTCACCCCTGTGAAATAACACTTTCTGTGTGCTCAGTTCCACCACAGAATGCAAAGTTAGAATATGAGATTTGGACACATTCACCCACTTTGACTTTCCCTTAGAAATACAGCCACCCTGGCAGACAAAAACTCTGACCGACTACACCCCTGTGTAGCCTAGACTCCCCTGAGTCCGCAGCAAAAAGAATCACTGAAAATGGTCAAGTAAATTGATAGTTATGGCTGGCCAAAGTTTGCCATTTATACAGGGTGCTCTCTGGGAGAGGCAGCTGCCTACCCAAAATTTTCTAAGTCCTATTCCCTCTCTAAAACTCTATCTACTGAAGTACGGCACCAATCAAATTACTGTGTCGTACAGAAAAGTACAGGTGCCGGTGTACTTTCTGTACGGCCATTGTACGACATGGCCAAAATGTCGACACGTGTCAAATCAGGATTAGTTCCTGTAATCTCCGGAATTCCCGTAGTCCAATGTTATCACGCCACGTGTCACTTGACGTGACAAAGACCGTAAAACGCCAAAAATGCCTTTTCCGTGATCGCGGCGCCTATCGTGGCCGTCCGATCAAGACCGGCTATAATCGTAGCCGCTGAAATTCGACGCGCGGTATTTGTTTCGCTATCGAAACAAATGCGTGGTATTTGTTTCGCTGTCGAAACAAATGCGCGGTATTTGTTTCGCTATCGAAACAAATGCGTGGTATCCGTTCTGCCCCCATTCCGTACTTCGTACTAAACTAAACTGTATCTATGTACTAAGTATCTATTAGCCGTTAAACGGATTAATCTACATATAACGATTTATATATTTGTCAAACCCTATATATCGTAATATCTGTTCTAGACATAACGGCTAGAGCTAACGGCTAACGCGGATTGATGGACGGCAGGTACCTGGATCAATTCCTGGGTCCGTCAACCAACTTTTGGTAAGACTACATAATTTACCCCTTGTCTTCTCTAGAGAGCCTAGGCAGCCATGGCTCTAGCTCCCTATCCAGCCTTCAGTGACTACGACAAGTATGGGGGCTTGGAAAGGGGAGTTAGAGGCAGACCGCCTCAGCTCTTTTTCTATCCTAATACAGACCTATAAAATACTCAAATATCTGTTGTTCTTTGGTCTAAAATAGACCGCAGAAGCGACCCAAACTATCATGCAAAAAGCTAAGCCAAAAATAGGTCGACGAACAATCACTTCAAATGCATCCTCCATTTAACATACAACAACATTTAGGGTTTCATGGAATAATCAACATAAATAAACCCTATGACAACATCTAAGGTTTGATGGAATAACCGACATAAACAAACCCTAGGACAAATGCATTAACAATGCAAAACATATATAAAATAACATAAATAATAAAAACAACTGCATCACACATAAACAAGAGTATAATCAAGGTATAATCATTATATCATTCAAAGTGCATGACCTAATCGGCAACCCTAAAATACTACATCTTCGGTCCCCACTTTACTAACCAGCATTGATTAAAGTTCTAATGAAGCTCAAACCTATATATACACCTGTGAGCTGTTAACAAATCACTAAGTGTCAAAATAACCAACGTAAATTACATAACTGTCATTAAATAAAACTAATCGTAAGCGTACACCTGAAAGTCAAGCAATCGTAAGCGTACACTTGTCTGCAAATACGACACATAAATTAAAGTGTCGATATCCTCATTAATCACGTAAAATATAACTATTTTAATCAACACTAAATCATTAATTCAAATAAGACAAAACATTGATGCTTCAAATATTTACACCGACGCATCCAAAAATCCGCGTCATAAGTGACAACTTGCTTAGTCACTTGTCGATAAGTCCACGTAGTGAACCGACATCGCATATGTACGGTCCACTAGATAATGTGTCATAAAAACAATGTGGTCCCTTAAAAAATCGGCGGACGCCATCCGCCTTCCACGTGTACCACGAACCACTTGTCAAACAATCCGTACCATACAAATCTTGTCCGTACCGAAATCACGTACTTCGTCATAAATGTCGCGTGTCAAATACGACGCTCCGTACCGGCGGCGTCACATTTAATAAATGCGGTCTGTCGCATTATGTTTCATATGGCCGGCGTACTTTTCAAATCCTTCGAATATTTCAAATCGAATCGCGAAGCGATCCGCCGTCCATTTCCATTTCGTATTTTTCGTACGCTTCTTCGCGTCACTTAATTTGTACTTTTTCGTCACCTTAAATTCATATTTCATATCGGATCGCTTCGCGATCCGCCGTACATTTTCAAATGTTTGTTCGCGCCACTCACACTTAACTTTAATTTTGATCGTACACTTACTCCCCCAATCCACAAATCCTTTCGAACCTCCTCAGTATATAACATAAATATATACGCACGAAACGTCGCGTGCGCATCAAATTTCACATACGCACGAAACTAAATCTTCAAAAACAACACTCCCCCGAAAATTTAGTTTTGTGCATCCATTATGCCACGTCATCATCTGTCACACTTCATGGAACTACGTCATCAGCTGTCATCAATGTCACCTTCAGCTGCCTCCTCCATTTGAATCCGCCAAATGCCTCCGCCAGAATTTTCCCACTTGTTCCACCAACGCTTCCGCTGCCTTCATATACCATCCAGATTTCATAATACATAATATATATATTTTCAATTTTCAATTACAACAATTTTTCTTTTTCTCACCAATATCTAAATCTGAATCTACTTCCCACAATTCTATCTCAAGTCAACTAAATAATTAAAGCCAAAAGATCACACTAACAAAATATCCCCACTTAAATAACTTATACCTTAACTAAAACAAATATAGATTTCAATATTTTTCTCTTCATTTAATAATTAAATCTGAAAATTTCCCATTAAAAATACATAAATTAAAATCTATTTTCCCAAGAACAATTCTAATAATGTCACATTTCCCAAAAATTTCCAACAACTCAAAATCTACATTACAAATCAAATTTTCAACAATCATCGATCCACAAAATTTGGATCTCTCCACCACATGTAAAAACTCCACCTTCCGGATCTCTCTCCCCCAAACGTCGAATCTCCACCTTCCACATCTCTCCATCAAACGAATATGTATTTTCCAAAAATAAAATATCATTTATCATAATTAATCATTTTCATTGAGGGTAGACATTTCGGCACTCTCACTAAGTTAACCCTTGGGGCGATGCAAGATTAAACTCGGCACATACCAACACTATGATAAGGCCGATCTCATGGGTACATAGACACCATTACTGCAATACAACCAGCAAGGACAATATTAACCCGCTACAATGCGTGTGACACAAACCTATCTCGACTTAACGTAACATATGATAGATGGGGTGTGGGCCCATAACCTGTTGTTCTTTGGTCTAAAATAGACCGCAGAAGCGACCCAAACTATCATGCAAAAAGCTAAGCCAAAAATAGGTCGACGAACAATCACTTCAAATGCATCCTCCATTTAACATACAACAACATTTAGGGTTTCATGGAATAATCAACATAAATAAACCCTATGACAACATCTAAGGTTTGATGGAATAACCGACATAAACAAACCCTAGGACAAATGCATTAACAATGCAAAACATATATAAAATAACATAAATAATAAAAACAACTGCATCACACATAAACAAGAGTATAATCAAGGTATAATCATTATATCATTCAAAGTGCATGACCTAATCGGCAACCCTAAAATACTACATCTTCGGTCCCCACTTTACTAACCAGCATTGATTAAAGTTCTAATGAAGCTCAAACCTATATATACACCTGTGAGCTGTTAACAAATCACTAAGTGTCAAAATAACCAACGTAAATTACATAACTGTCATTAAATAAAACTAATCGTAAGCGTACACCTGAAAGTCAAGCAATCGTAAGCGTACACTTGTCTGCAAATACGACACATAAATTAAAGTGTCGATATCCTCATTAATCACGTAAAATATAACTATTTTAATCAACACTAAATCATTAATTCAAATAAGACAAAACATTGATGCTTCAAATATTTACACCGACGCATCCAAAAATCCGCGTCATAAGTGACAACTTGCTTAGTCACTTGTCGATAAGTCCACGTAGTGAACCGACATCGCATATGTACGGTCCACTAGATAATGTGTCATAAAAACAATGTGGTCCCTTAAAAAATCGGCGGACGCCATCCGCCTTCCACGTGTACCACGAACCACTTGTCAAACAATCCGTACCATACAAATCTTGTCCGTACCGAAATCACGTACTTCGTCATAAATGTCGCGTGTCAAATACGACGCTCCGTACCGGCGGCGTCACATTTAATAAATGCGGTCTGTCGCATTATGTTTCATATGGCCGGCGTACTTTTCAAATCCTTCGAATATTTCAAATCGAATCGCGAAGCGATCCGCCGTCCATTTCCATTTCGTATTTTTCGTACGCTTCTTCGCGTCACTTAATTTGTACTTTTTCGTCACCTTAAATTCATATTTCATATCGGATCGCTTCGCGATCCGCCGTACATTTTCAAATGTTTGTTCGCGCCACTCACACTTAACTTTAATTTTGATCGTACACTTACTCCCCCAATCCACAAATCCTTTCGAACCTCCTCAGTATATAACATAAATATATACGCACGAAACGTCGCGTGCGCATCAAATTTCACATACGCACGAAACTAAATCTTCAAAAACAACAATTTCAACACTCCCCTTATTTTCTAGTCTATTTTTCTTTTAACTTCCACAAACAAGTAAACAAACACCCCCTCCCCTTTTTCTTTTCTTTTTCCTTTTTCCTTTTCCTTTCATAAAACTTAAGTATTTAACACAGTGGATAAAATGAACTGAAATGATAATTGTATCACATATTTTATTTAACATCCCATTTTTCTTAAACCCGAGCAAAGATTTTATCCACCTCTTCCTTTTCCATCCACACTAAATCCACTTTCCCTCTTGAAATTCAAACAACCAGCCCCATCCCCAACCTTCAACACATACCCGGATGATAACCCTTTTACAGGCACATCTTCACAAGAGACATCACACCAAGTAGTGATGTCAAATCCATCTACCTCCAAATATTCCCAAAAACCACTAGTCCCCACTAAGTTCCTCATAAGATCTACATCTTCCGTAATCATATTTTTATCCATGATAATTACCCCATTTTCTGAACTTCCCTCACTGTCTCCCATGGAATTCTTTCCACTATCACTTTCTATTTTAATTCCCAATAAATATTTCTCTTCTCCCCTATCTTTTAAAACCCCCTCTAGAATTAATTCTCCCCTTTCCTCGGAATCCGTTGAAGTCTCCCTTTCCGACCAGTTTTCTGTTTCCAAAATATTTATGAAACTATCCTCAATATTTTGAACTTCTTCAAGTATCTCCTCTCTCTTTACTTCCCTTATACCTCCAAAAGCACACTGTTGCCTTCGTCCTATTTCTGTGTACTTTTCTCTCTTCCCCATTCTACCGATGTGAAGAAGCTCCAATTTTTCTTCATCCTCTTTCTCCTCTTCCTCTTCGTCCTCCTCATCCACATTCCAACTTCTAAGTTTTTCCAAACAAGGGCATTCCTCCATATAATGACCCGGTTCCCTACAAAAGAAGCAAACCCCTTTTTTCAAAGCTCCCGTGCCTTTTCCTCTCCCTCTCTTTCCACCAAAGTTCTGATAAGGTTTACCTTTGTCTTTCTTTCTCTCATCACGCTTCCGCTCGTCACCACCGTTCTTCTCATCACGCTTCCGCTCGTCACCGCCGTTCCTCTCATCACGATTCCGCCAATCACCACCAGCTGAAAATGCATTGACCCTGTCCTTTCCCCTACGAAGCTCCAAAGTGCTTTCCCTCACAAGAATTATCCCCATGGTAAAGCTCCAAGTCCATAAGGAGCCATCCATTGCCTGCATACGACAAATTATGTTTTCGTACTCATCTGGGAGTTTCATAATTAGTGTATTAATCTTACTCTCCTCAGATTCTACATATCCCGCACTAGTAAGCTCAACATATAACGCAACAATATCATTACAAAACTCTATCATGCTACCGCCTTTATAAACGTAGGCATCTATTTCTTGTTTTACTAATTGCTGCCTCTGAATAGTCTCACTCTTATAAATCTGAGTTAGTGCTTCCCATATCTCCGAAGACTTGGTTAGACTTAAAAGAGTGATAGCTATCGACTTAGACACATATCTAAGTATGAGATGTTTTGCTATAGTGTTTTTGTATTCCCATATTTTCCTGTCATTTTCTTCAGTTTTAATCCCTACATGTGGTACCATAGCTGAGAGCCTAGCTCCCCTCACCATAGGTGTCCCTTTTTCCTTCTCCCCTATTTCCCCATCCACGGAAAGGTTTTTCCCTTCACCTTCCGTTGCATCTGAACTCCGGGTGATATTCTGGACAGTCTCAGATGATTCTCCGTAGTAAGCTCCTCCAAAGCTAGGTGGCGGACATCTCACTTGTCCCGCAACAATTCCCCATAAGTGCTTCTCGAAAAGCAATCCCTCCATTGTAAACGCCCAATACGTGAAGCCTGTTCCATCAAACATAGGCACCCTAGATGGTGGGCCCATAACCTGAAACTCTGAGACCTCCATTGGCCCTCAGAGTATGCAGATCCAAAAGAAGCTAATCTAAATAGTGCCGACTCCAAGTTAATATAAACCCAAGTGACTGACCCCTTGACAGTCAAAACCCCAATATAGATTCACCCCTGTGAAATAACACTTTCTGTGTGCTCAGTTCCACCACAGAATGCAAAGTTAGAATATGAGATTTGGACACATTCACCCACTTTGACTTTCCCTTAGAAATACAGCCACCCTGGCAGACAAAAACTCTGACCGACTACACCCCTGTGTAGCCTAGACTCCCCTGAGTCCGCAGCAAAAAGAATCACTGAAAATGGTCAAGTAAATTGATAGTTATGGCTGGCCAAAGTTTGCCATTTATACAGGGTGCTCTCTGGGAGAGGCAGATGCCTACCCAAAATTTTCTAAGTCCTATTCCCTCTCTAAAACTCTATCTACTGAAGTACGGCACCAATCAAATTACTGTGTCGTACAGAAAAGTACAGGTGCCGGTGTACTTTCTGTACGGCCATTGTACGACATGGCCAAAATGTCGACACGTGTCAAATCAGGATTAGTTCCTGTAATCTCCGGAATTCCCGTAGTCCAATGTTATCACGCCACGTGTCACTTGACGTGACAAAGACCGTAAAACGCCAAAAATGCCTTTTCCGTGATCGCGGCGCCTATCGTGGCCGTCCGATCAAGACCGGCTATAATCGTAGCCGCTGAAATTCGACGCGCGGTATTTGTTTCGCTATCGAAACAAATGCGCGGTATTTGTTTCGCTGTCGAAACAAATGCGCGGTATTTGTTTCGCTATCGAAACAAATGCGTGGTATCCGTTCTGCCCCCATTCCGTACTTCGTACTAAACTAAACTGTATCTATGTACTAAGTATCTATTAGCCGTTAAACGGATTAATCTACATATAACGATTTATATATTTGTCAAACCCTATATATCGTAATATCTGTTCTAGACATAACGGCTAGAGCTAACGGCTAACGCGGATTGATGGACGGCAGGTACCAGGATCAATTCCTGGGTCCGTCAACCAACTTTTGGTAAGACTACATAATTTACCCCCTGTCTTCTCTAGAGAGCCTAGGCAGCCATGGCTCTAGCTCCCTATCCAGCCTTCAGTGACTACGACAAGTATGGGGGCTTAGAAAGGGGAGTTAGAGGCAGACCGCCTCAGCTCTTTTTCTATCCTAATACAGACCTATAAAATACTCAAATATCAACATTCATTTCCCCCAAACTGAATGCCCTCTACTACACCAAGCTTCTTCATTTCCCTCAACCTATCAAAGTGCACATGCCCCAATTGCTTATGCCAGATCATCAAGTTTGGGACACTAACATAATAAGCATTCTTATTTTCATTACTTAGGTTAAGCCTAAACATTCATTGGCTACCCTTATCTGCTGTGAAGTAGACTTCATCCCCATACTTAGTCTTAAAGATTCCCTTTCTAGTGAAGGTATCAAACTCTTTATCATCTAATACAGAAGAAGAGACAAGATTTCTGCCTAGCTGAGGGATATAAAGTACATCTAAGAAAGTGAGTATGGAAGTCTTACCCTTTACTAAGACTTTTCAGATCTACCGATCCAACTAGATCTGTGTAACTACTCTCCTTTCCGTATACTATATCTCTACAGTGAGGATCTTTCTTAGCTTGATAAAGAGGTGCTTGTCACGACACATATGCATGGATGCACCTGAATCGATGATCAATCGTTCATGTGGAGGTTCCAAAATAGCTCTGAGGGCACACTTTTGTTTTCGAGGAATCTCCTTCTCCTCCAAGTTCTCGTCAAGGAGAAGCTCTCCATCCTCCTCCTCGAAGGATTCATCCTCCTCGGTCTCCCCTTACACTTGCGTGACCAGAAGTGCCTTCTTCTTTCCCCCGGAAGAATCTCCTCCACGGTTTGCTTGAAGCTTCAGCTCTGACAGCTTGGTGCAATTAGCTATGAAGTGTCACGACTTTTTGCAAAAATGACAAAGGCCCTTTGGAGGCCTCGGTCCTCCAGTCTGATTTTTCTCTCTCTTGAAGTTGCCGTATGGCTTCGTCGAATCCTTTCCCTGCCGGTCCGTTCCGGCAGCTAGAGCTTGAAAGCTCTTTCCTCCTCTCCAAATTTCGATAGTGTTCTTCTGCACAAGTATCATTTGGGCCACTATGTTCCACTTCCACAAACTGTCATCCATTTCTTGCCCTCGGTACACTATGTTCTCAAACTCATTAGGTAACTTAATGATGAGAGTGTTGACTTTCATCTTCATTGTACCGGTCCACCCGTCACTCTCCATCTCCATATACAAACAAGAGAGGTCATTACAATAGTCTAATATATTTCCCCCTTTGTAAGTATACTCTCCTAACTGTTGCTCGGCCAACTGGAGCTCTTGAATGGCACCGACTCTATAGATCTCGACTAAGGTCTCCCACAACTCCTCGGCCTTAAAGATGTGATGATGGGAGGTTGCCAAAGCTTGAGTGAGATGTCTCAGAATGATCTGCCTAGAAGCCATGTTTGTGTACTCCCAAATTTGAATATTGTTTTATACGGTCTTCGCGACCACCCTTTCGGGTGACTTGGCGATGGGAGTAAGAGGTGCCTCATTCCCTTTCCCCTTTTCGGACACACTACTGTCCCTACTGTCCCCACTGCTGCCTTCTCCGTTGGAACAGATACAGATGCAAAAAACCTCACTTCATTGAACCGTGGTGGAATTCCTTGAGATGGACGTTTCACTTGTCCACTGATGATACCCCAGTATCGATTTTCACATAAAGCCCCTACAATCATGGCTTCCCAATAAATGAACCCAGATCCGTTGAAGATGGGCACCCTAGAGGGAGGGCCTATTACCTGCAATTCTGTGTTTCCCATTGGACTAGAGAATTCAGGAAGCCTCTAGATAGTTTTTGGCTAACCCTTTTTCAGTTAGGATCACAGATACTCAAGTATGTAAACAAGCAATCTGACTGCAACCGTGTGCAGTATAGACTCCTTTGAGTCCGCAGGAAAAGAAATCACTGAAAATGCCCAACCAGGCGATAAATTCTAAAATGGCAAAGATGCCAAAATATATACAAGCTCATAGGGAAAGAGGCGGCTACCTCCTAAATCTCCTAAGTCCTAAACCCCTCTCACTACCCCTATATACTGATGTATGAACCAACCAGATAAATGTAAAGTACAGAAATGTACTGTGGCCGGTATACTTTCTGTACGACATGTGTACGACTTGGCCATTGAGAGGACGTCTGTCTCTTCCAGACTTGCCTTATGCTCTCCGGGATTCCCGCTCTCCAATGTTATCTTGCCATGTGGCACCATGTCATGTTATGCCCAAAAACCGCCAAAGTGCCATTACGGGATCTTGGCGATGACACGCGTCGTCGGATCAAAAAAGGTTTTAAATGCCAACCGTTGAAAATCGATGTCTGGTAAATTTGTTTCGTGCGGTTTTGCGTTCGCAGTGTATTTCTATTTTGTTTCTATGTTACTTATCTGTAATTCCGTTAATCGGATTAGTGAGCTCAGACACATTTAAATACTTATCGTACCCCATGGAATGTAACGGACTTCAACGACAGACCGGCTAAGGCTGACGACAATGCCTCGCCCTGCCAGTTGGAGGTTCGAGTCTTGCTGGACTCAACCTTTTTGGTAGAGGTGATTTATGTCACTTCTTTTGACCTGCCTAAGGAGCTAATGCAGCCATGGCTCCACCACCCTCACTCTCCTTCAGTGACTACGACAAGTACGGGAGAAAGAGAGGAGAGGTGGAGGCAGACTGCGTATCTTTTCTTTCATTTCCACTAAGCTATTCAGCACCTAGAAAATACTTTTAAAATTCTAATAATTCAGCAAGGGGTGGTGGGGGGGGAGGGGGGGTGGTTTTGAAAAAATATCGGAAAAGGAAATGTCACATAAATATCTGGTTTTAGGTAATACGATAGTTCAATATATTGATCATCGGTACCTCAAATTTGATATATATCGAATATTGGTAATAGGTCTTGGATACCCAACAATACACCGCGAATCGTAATTAGAGTAAATACTCTAATTCGGTTGCTCGAAATGTTCGACTCTATGATATCAAATAGAGTAAACGATTCTATTTTTTTTATTATTCTAATTTAGGAAAGTTTAATTAGCGTAAAAAATTGTAATATAGGATCGTCATAAATAGTGTGGAGTAATGACGAGGTTCAACCGTGCAAAGTTGTACTTTTTTAAAGTGAAAAGGTACAAATAATGATTTAATAGAATCGCGCTCGCACGTGGAATCGCACTAATCTAAAAATCAATCACATCGAAAAAAAGTCGTTCGCATAACTCTCGTCCGTCGACAGCATCGTCGTCTGTGTGAACATTAATTGGCATTCAGCTTGACAAATAATACTAACGTCTTAATGAGGTCAAAACTATACGGACTGACGGATTTTGTTTGTCTACGTAATTTAGTGTTCATAATTTCAGCACGGAAAATTATTGCCAACATAACCCAATATAGGGTACTTAAATAAATTAGAGTAAACCCTCTGCAACTCTGAAACCTCCATTGGCACTCAGAGTAGGCAACTTACCAGAAGCCTCTAGGATATCCTCAACCTCTAGGTCTTTGTTTGAGTATAGTAGACACCCTGACAGTATACAGACTATTCAAAGTGCACCATTTGGAAGAGCAGACTCCCCTGAGTTTGTCACAAAAAGAATCATTGAATTTGCTCCTCTGAGCAGTTAATTATCAATGGTCAAAGATGACCTTTTATACAGAAGCCCTCTGGGAGAGAGGCGGCTACCTCTAATTTTCTAAGTCTAAACCTCTCTCGAAACCCTCTACTAGTGATGTAAGGAGCCAATCAATTAAGTGTACAGTACAGAAAAGGTACTTGGTCCGAAGTACTTTCTGTACGGCCATTGTATGACATGGCCAGAAAGACGACCCCTGCCATATCTGGGTTCGCCATAGTCCCGGAGATGCCGTCGTCCAATGTCATGCTGCCACGTGTCACCCAGTGTGGCTATGATGGCAAACCGCCAAATAGATCATTCCGCAATGCCGGCTTCTTTTTCCGTCGTTGGATTCATGTCAACCTTAATTTATTGCCGTTTAAAATACAAACAATACTTTTAGGTGTAATTCTTTTTAACTCTGTGTGTGTGATTGTTGTCCGTTTGTCAGTAAACCGAACTTCTTTATTTCGTCATCTTTAAGTAGCTATGGTACCCTATATACTCCAGCACTGGTCTTACACTATGAAAAAGACTAACGGCTACTTTGATGGACGATAGGTACGAGGATCAAATCCTGGGTCCGTCAATCCTTTTGGTAAGTTTACCAGTGATCTGCCTTCTGACTCTAGAAGGAGCATAGGCAACCATGGCTCTAGCTTCCTCTCCAGCCTTCAGTGACTACGACAATTATGGAGACTATAGAGAGAAGCTAGAAGCAGGCTGCCTCTGCTTTTTCCTGCTCATATTTAACTTAATTAAATAACCTCAAAAATACCTATAATTTCAACACTCCCCTTATTTTCTAGTCACTTTTAATTTTATGTCCACATCTTTCTCTGCAAAAAATTAATTTAGGAGACGGTACAGGCTTAGTCATCATGTCTACCACCATCTCACTGTTTAGTCTGTATTATAGACTTATTATTGTGTTATCCACCTTTTCCCTAACAAAGCTAAGTCTGATGTCCATGTGTTTTGCTTTAAAATGATGTTTGGGATTAGGAGCAATTGCAATTGCTGCTTGATTATCACAGAATATTTTTTGAATTCCACTCTTAAGATGCCCCTATTCACCAAGCAAGGATTTGACCCACATCAATTCCTTCACAGTAGAGCAAAATGACATATACTGTACCTCCATGGTAGACTGAGCAATGACCTTTTGCTGCTTACTGCTCTAGCAACAAGCACCATTCCCCACATACAACACATATCCAGATGTACATATTCTCATCGGAGCATCCCATTGCTGGCATCACTCCAAGTGGTGATGTCAGTGTTTTCCCCACCCAGTTGCAGCCATAGATCCGTAGTTCCTATGAGATATCTGAGGACCCTTTTAGCTGCTTCCCAATCCTTTTAGGTAGGAGCATTCAGACTACTACTTAGCACCCCTACAGCTGGTGCCAAATCCGGTCTGGTACAATTCATAAAATAAATCAGACTGCCCACTACCTGTCTGTTTGGAATAGTCTGCATAAACTTCTTTTCTTCTGGACCTAGTTCATCATCTAGAATTAGGATGTCCCCTTTCTCACTTCCCTCACTTCCCTTCTTTAGATCCATGGGAGTTGTGCAAGTGTTGGCTTTGTTCATCTGAAATTTTTCGAACATGTTTCCAATTGCCTCTTTTTGAGTTAGTCTAATTATCATTTTTTTTCTCTCTCTGTACTTGTATTCCCAAAATATATCTAGCCTCCCCCATATCCTTCATTTCGAATCTTCCATTTAGATCTGTTTTTAGTTTGTTAATTTTCTTTAATGACTTTCTTAGAACAAGAAGATCATCAACAGAAATCGCAATAAAGATGACACCTTCCTCATCTTCAAAAACATAAATTGAATGATCTGAACTAATGCGGATGTATCCTAGACTACTAAGGAACTCATCAAGTTTCTTGTTCCACTGTCTTGGCGCGTGTTTGAAACCATATAGAGATTTGATCAGCTGACATACCTTACTTTCCTCTCCTTGTTCCACGAATCCTTCGGGCTGTAGCATGAAGATCTTCTCCTCTAGTTCTCTATGTAGGAACGCTGTCTTTATGTCCATCTGGTGTACTTCTATGTCTTCTACAGGTGCCAGACTGAGAAGTATCCGGACGAAGGGAAATCTGACGACCAGAGCGAAGGTTTCTTCGTAGTCTATTCCCTCTTTTTGAGTAAAGCCTTTCGCCACTAATCAGGCCTTATACCGCTCAATAGAATTGTCTGGATTCAATTTTAGTTTGAAAACCCAATTACATCCAATTGGTTTTTTATCGAGTGGACAGTCCACCAACTCCCATGTGTAAGCCGCCATGATTGAAGCCATCTCTTCATTGATGGTCGTCTTCCACCGGTTTTTTTCCGGGCAGTTCATTGCCTTTTCATATATTTGAGGTTCGTTCGGGTGAGACAGTTTAGTTACCTTGTTGTTAACTTGTTTCTCTTAAAGCCTTTTGCTGCTTCTTCTCCCTCCCTCAAAATCTGCGGCCGGAATAGATGGTTTTGGTGGATTCTTTCGAATCACCACGGCTTCTCCCCTGTCCCTCGGATTCATATCCGTTTCCACCTTGTCTTCCTCTTGTGCATAGGTGTTTCCTAGTTCAAGTATTTCTCTGTCTATTTTGAATCTGTAGGGTTTGAAGACCCGGATAGTTAGGAAGATGAAAGTCATCAGAATTGTCTGACTCAAATCTGATTATGACTAACTTTGAGGATTTAAAGGGATCTACCGACTTCCGTTCATCCATAGCTACCAGATGCTTTACTAAAATTATATCTTATCTCTTTAGATCATACACTCTATAACCTTTTACATCCTCATCATATCCTAGCAAGTATCCGGGTTTCCCTTTAGGATCTAGTTTCCAGTTTGATTTATCTGTATCTAAACTGAAGACTTTACTACCGAAAACCTTTAAGTGAGATAGATCTGGTTTTTCGGCCGGTCCATTTCTCATATGGAGTTTGGCCTTTCACCGCCGAAGTTAGTACTCTGTTTCTCAAATAATTAGCACAATTCATAGCTTCGGCCCAAAATCTTTTTCCTATCCTTTTATCTGACAACATACTTCGGGCACTATCATTAAGTGTCCTATTCAATCTCTCGGCAACACCATTCTAATCCAGGTTTTGTGGAACTGTCTTTTGATGTTGAACACCATCCTCCGTTAAGAACTCCTCAAACTGATTGGAGGTATATTTCCCTCCATTGTCATTTCTTACTCTCTTTATTGGGGTCTCTTGAAGTTTCTCGGCCCATGCCTTATAATGTTTGAAATACTACGGAGTTTCTGATTTGTTTTTCAGAAAGTATACCCGGGAGTACCGGGACCAATCATCAGTAATGGTTAGCATAAAACTTTTGCCTCCGGGTGATGGCACTCTCGCCGGTCCCCAAATGTCCGTGTGTACCAAATCAAGAACTTTTTCTCATTTATAAGTTGCTTCCTTTGAGAATGGTAATCTGTGTGCTTAACCTTGAGCACACCCACTGCAATCACTCACATTATCATTTTCCCCAAAGCGTATCCTTTCAACTACTCCCAACTTTTTCATTTCTTTTAACTTTTCTAGATTCACAAGCCCAAGTCTCTTATGCCACGAGATAATATCATTGACACCAGCATAGTAAAGTTTGAGTTTTTCATTGCTTAAAGCAAGCCTAAAATTCCTTGGCTACCTTTCTTAGCAGTGAAATACACATCTTCCTCAAAGGTAGCTGTAAAAACTCCTTTTCTGGTGTAAGTTTCAAACCCTTTATCATCTAATACAAATGTAGAGATAAGGTTTTTGTTTAACTCCATAATAAACAATACATCGGAGAACGTAACTATTGAGGTTTTTCCCTCCACTATAACTTTCAGATCCACCGATCCTACATAAGTAGTGGTCACTACCCTCTCATCCCCATATTCAATCTCTACTGTAGGAATCTTTCTCAGCTTAGTAAACAGATGCCTATCCTTGCACATGTGCATGGATGCACCTGAATCAACAATCTAGCCTCTTTCACCTTTCAGTCCACCGAAGGCACATTTTTTGCTTTCGTGGGATTTCGACTTCTGTCTTTGCCTCCAACTCCTCATCCAAAAGAAGTTTGTCGTCCTCCTCATCGGACTCCTCCTCGAGTACCTGCGTGACAAATGCATTTTTCTTCCCTCGTGGATGACCCCTTGTCTGCCCCTCCTTTATCCAAAGTTCGGTCAGTTTGGTACATTTCGCCATGTAATGCCCGAGTTTCTTGCAGAAATGACAAAGCCCCTTTGGTCCCCTTGTTCCGGATTCATCAGAGTGATTTTTCTGATATTCCCTTTCATGACTTCCAAGGGGTTTTCGTGAATCTTTGTTTCTCCAACTTGCTCTGGCCGCCAAGGCTTGTCCACTCTTAACTCCCCTCCGGATTTTGATTGTGTTCTCTCGGACGAAGATCATACCAACTACTAAATTCCATATCCACTTGGAGTTCGGCAGATCCTGTACCCGGTTCACAATGTTCTCATACTCGAACCCGGTTCACAATGTTCTCATACTCGTCTGGTAGTTTCATAAGTAAGCATTGAACCTTTGCTTTCTCGGTTTCAACTTTTCCAGCACATTCTAACTTGATGAAAAGTATAGCCAGCTCATTGCAGAAATCGAGCATCTTCTCTCCTTTGTGAAAGTATCCATTGATCCTTTGATCTGCTAGCTTTTGTTTCTGAATAGTACCGCTACGGTACATCTCTATAAGCGCATCCCACAGATCGGATGCCCTTTTCACCTGCAAATGAGGACCTGCGAGTCTTTGTGTGAGATGACGGAGGACAAAGTGCTTTGCCGCCATGTTGTTGTAGTCCTAGGTATCGATGTCATTCTCCTAATTCCTAATTCCTCGGAATAGAAGACATGAAAGCAGACCCGGTTGCTAAAGGTGTGGTTTTCTCTTTTTCATTCCCTTTTTCAATCACGATGCTTTCTCCGTCCTCTAAGTCCTCTGATGACGCTGGATCTGGTTTCATACCAATGTGCTTCGTGCAAACCTTGGAGGAATAGCAGGACCGGATGGGCGCTTTCTTCGCCTACTCACTATTCCCCAAAATCTTTTCTCACATAGGGCTCCTATCATCATACTTTCCCAGTAGATGAACCCAGTCCCATTGAATATGGGCACCCTAGAGGGTGGGCCCATAACCTGCAACTGTGAGACCTCCATTGGCACTCAGAGTAGGCAGCTTACCAAAAGACTCTAGGATATCCTCAACCTCTTCGTCTTTGTTTGAGTAATCTTGACACCTTGACACTATACAAACTGACCAAAGTGCACCCCTTGAAAAAGCTCCCCTGAGTCTATCACAAAAAGAATCCTTGAATTTGCTCCCCTGAGCAGTTCATTATTAATGGTCAAAGGTGACCTTTTATACAGAAGCCCTCTGGGAGAGAGGCGACTACCTCTAATTTTCTAAGTTCTGAACCTCTCTCTAAACCCTCTTCAACTGATGTACGGAGCCAATCAATTTAGTGTACAGTATTGAAAGGTACTTGGTCTGGAGTACTTTCTGTACGGCTATTGTATGACATGGCTAGAAAGACGACGCCTGCCATATCCGGGTTCGCCATAGTATGTCCCGGAGATGCCGTCTTCCAATGTCATGGTGCCACGTGTCACCCCGTGTGGCTATGATCGCAAACCGCCAAATAGATCATTCCGCGATGCCGGCTTCTTTCTCCGTCGTTGGATTGATGTCGACCTTAATTTCTAGCCGTTTAAAATACAAACAATACTTTAAGGTGTAATTCTTTTTAACTCTGTCTGTGTGATTGTGGTCCGTTTGTCAGTAAACTGAACTTCTCTATTTCGTCATCTTTAAGTAGTTATCGTACCCTATTTACTTCTGCACTGGTCTTAGATTATAGGAAAAGACTAACGGTTACTTTGACGGAAGCAGGTACCAGGATCAAATCCTGGGTCCGTCAACCCTTTTGGTAAGTTTACCAATGACCTGCCTTCCGACTCTAGAAGGAGCATAGGCAACCATGGCTGTAGCTTCCTCTCCAACCTTCAGTGACTATGACAAGTATGGAGACTAGAGAGAGAAGCTAAAAGCATGTTGCATCTGCTTTTTCCTGCTCCTAATAAATTTCATTAAATAACCTAGAAAATACCTACAATTTCAACAACTTCCTCTGGGGAAAAGTTATCAGTATATAAATAAGAGAACGTTGTTCGACTTCGGGGAAACCCTTATATAGGCGTTGTGTCTGTGTGGATTTATTTATGTCCGTCCCTAGTAGGAACGCGGTACCGCGGGCACGATGTAGCGTTGTCGTGCGACCGCTTGCTGTACAAACTGCTCTAACCCTGGCGTAAGCTAACGTTGTCGTGCATCACTGTGCAGACCGCCGTACGGATGGCGTAATTTTAGGTTGTCATGCGTCGTTGTGCAGACCGTCGTACGGATGACGTAATTCCACATTGCTGTAGAAATTTAAGGTTATTTTAGTATTTTCTAGGTTTTGTAAAATGCACATAAGAAGTAGAGGCAGTCTGCCTCTAACTCCTCTCTCCAGCTCCCACACTTGTCGTAGACACTGAAAGTTGGAGAGGGAGATAGAGCCATGGCCGCCTATGCTATCCCGACGGGGATATATATTAGGTTAGTAGATTTTACCAAAATAGATTTGACGGGCCAAAGATTTGAACTGGGTACCTGCCGTCCGTCAAAGCAACTAGTAGCCGGTAGCCTTAGCCAACTAGTCTAAACCAGAGATGTTTGATATAGTGTATGATAGTTATTTAAATGTTTACACATCGGCTATCTTCATTTAACGGGATATTTAGACATAGATACAGTTTGTAATTTACGGCGTACGGCGCATCCGAAATGGATACCGCGCATTTTGTTTTAAAGGCGAAACAAATATTGCGCAAGTATTTATGACGGCCACGATTGTAATCCGGCTTGATCGGACGGCCACAAAGCATGCCGAGATCACGCAATAGGTTTTTGGCGGTGTGCGGTCGACGTCATAACAATCACCACGTGGCACAATCACATTGGATTACAGCATCTTTAGGGACTCCAGGAACGAATCCAAAAATGACATGTGTCGACTGTTGGCCATGTCGTACAATGGTCGTACATAAAATACAACGGCACGTGTACCTTTATGTTCGATACACTATTGTGATTGGTGCCGTACTTGAGTAGATAGATTTTTAGAGAGAGATAGGACTTAGAAAAATTTGATAGGCTGGACCTTCTCTCCCAGAGAGATGCTGAACAAAAAGGTCAACTTTGACCCTTCATAACTTACTGCTCAGGGGAGCAAATTCAAAGATTCTTTTTGCTATCGACTCACGGGAGTCTTCCCTTTAAATCGATAAAGGTGGTCAGGGTTTTTGTCTGCCAGGGTGGTTGTTATTCTTGCTGAAACACAAAGGTGTTAGGGTTATTCTAGAGGCTTAGTGTGAGCTGCCTACTCTGAGGTCCTATGGAGGTCTCAGAGTTGCAGGTTATGGGCCCACCATATAGGGTGCCCATATTCAATGGAGCTGGCTTCATATACTGGGAAAGTATGATGACAGGAGCTTTATGTGAGAAACGGGTTTGGGGAATAGTGAGTGGACGGGTGAGGCGTCCATCCAGTCTTGGGATACCTCTAGGCAGATTCACAAGAGATACAGATCCATCTTCAACGGACGAGACAAAAGAAGGAGAGGTGGTGGACAAAGGAAACGAGAAGGAGATAGTCACACCAATAGCAACCGGTTCGGCATTCATGTCACCTATTCCGAGAAAGCGAGGAGAATGATATCGATACCTGGGACTACAACAAAATGGCAGCTAAACACTTCATCCTCCACCATCTTACTCAAGGGCTTGCATCTCCCCATTTGTAGGTAGAGAGGGCATCCGATCTTTGGGTGGCTTTCATAGAGAAGTACCGAAGTGGTACGATTCAACAAGAACAGTTGGTTGATCAGAAAATTAAGGATTATGTATACAAAGGAGGGAAGATGTTGGATATTTGCAATGTGCTTGCCACACTTTTCATGGAACTAGAGAGTGCTGGAAAAGTATTTAGTGAAAAGGAAAAGGTTAATTGTTTACTAATGAAGTTACCCGATGAGTTTGAGAATATAGTCAACCGTGTGCAGGACTTGGCGGACTCAAGGTGGATTTGGAATTCAGTGGTAGGGATGATTCTCTTTCGGGAGAATACAATTGAGATCCGAAGGGGAGGAAAGAGTGGGCAAGCTTTGGCAGTTGGGACCAATTGGAGAAACAATGATTTTAGAAAACATGCTGGAAATTATCGAGAGGAGGGGCAGAAAAATCAGACCGAGGAGTTCGGACCAAGGACTCCCAAGGGTTTGTGCCATTTTTGTAAGAAACCGGGGCACTATATGGTTGAATGCACTAAGTTAACCGAACTGCGGTTAAAAGAGGGGCAGACCGGTGGATCCTCGAGAGGAAAGAAAAATGCCCTTGTGACACATGTACATGAGGCGGAATCCGAGGACGAGGACGATGAACTCTAATTGGATGAGGAGTTGGAAGCGAAAAACGAGGTCGAATTTCCACAAAAGTAGAAATGTGCTTTCGGTGTATTGAAAGGTGAAGCAGACTGGATTGTAGATTTAGGTGCATCCATGCACATGTGTAAAGATAAACACCTGTTCACTAAGATAAGAAAGATTCCCACCATAGAGATGCAGTACGGGATGGGAGGATAGTCACTACTACTCTTGTAGGATCGGTTGATCTAAAAGTGTTAGTAGAAGGAAAGACTTCTATAGTTACATTCTCCGATGTATTGTTTATTCCGGAGCTGAACAAAAACCTCATCTCTACGTCTGTATTAGATGATAAGGGTTTTGATACTAGCACTAAGAAAGGAGTCTTTACTTCTAGTTTTGAGGAGGAAGTTAATTTCACTGCTGAAAAAGGTAGCCAAGGGATGTTTTGGCTGATTTTAAGCAATGAAAAGAAGAAACTTTATTATGTTGGTGTTCAAGATATAATGTTGTGGCATAAGAGGCTTGGGCATGTGAATCTAGATAAGTTAAGAGAGATGAAAAAGATGGGAGTAGTGGAAGAGATTCAGTTCGGTGAAAGTGAGAATCTAAGTGATTGTAGTGGATGTGCTCAAGGTAAAGCACACAGGTTACCCTTCCCAAAAATTGCCATTTATAACGGAGAAAAGATTCTAGATGTAATACGCACAGATATTTGGGGGCCGGCAAGAGTGTCATCACCATGGGGGAAGAGATTTATGATGACTATCAGCGATGATTAGTCTCGGTATTCCAGGGTGTATTTTTTGAAAAATAAGTCAGAGGCTCAGGAATGTTTTAAACAATATAAAGCATGGATTGAAAAACTCCATGAAACCTCAGTCAAGAGAGTAAGAAGTGACAATGGTGGAGATTATACCTCTATTTAGTTTGAGGATTTTCTGAGAGAAGATGGAGTGCAACACCAAAAGACAGTTCCTGAAAATCCTGAGCACAACGGTGTAGCTAAAAGATTAAATAGAACACTGAGTGATAGTGCTAGGATTATGCTGTCATATAAGAAGATAGGAAAGTAATTTTGGGCCGAAGCTATCAACTGTGCAAATTATCTCTAGAATAGAGTTTTTACTTCAGCAGTAAAAGGCCAAACACCCTATGAGAGATGGACAAGCCGAAAACCAGATATTTCACACTTAAAGGTTTTCGGTAGTTAAGTGTTCAGTTTAGGCACAGATCGGTCAAACTAGAAGTTAGATCCAAAAGGAAAACCAGGATATCTACTAGGATATGATGAAGATGTAAAAGGATATAGAGTCTATGGTCGTCAAAAGAGAGGATATTATCCTAGGGAAGCATCTAGTGGTTATGGATGAAGGAAAATCTATAGATCCCTTTAAGCATACAAAGACAATCAAAATCAGATTTGAGTCAAAAAATTCTGATGACTTTGAGCTTCCTAACTATCCAGGATTTCAAGAAGATGATGATCTTGCAGGTATGGATCAGATCGAGAAGGACCCAAATGTGGAACCCCTAGTATTAACTCCAACCGAAGTGGAAGACGTGGTAGAAATCGAACCGAAATCAAGGGATAGGGGAGAAGTAGAAACTGTTCGGAAGAATCCAAGAGAGCCATCTATTCCGACAACCGAGTTTGAGGGAGGAAGAACAAGCAGCAAAAGACTAGAAGAGAGACAAGTTAACAATAAGGTAACCAAACTGTCTCACCCCGATGAACCTCAAACATATAATGAGGCAATGACTTGTCCTGAAAGAAACCGGTGAAAGACAACCATTAATGAGGAGATGGCCTCAATTATGGCGGCCGATACATGGAAATTGGTGTATTGTCCTGCTCACAGAAAGCCAATTGGGTGTAAGTGGGTATTTAAGCTGAAACTCATCCCGGATATCACCATTGAGCGCTACAAGGCTCGGTTGGTGGCGAAGGGATTTACCCTGAAAGAGGGAATTGACTACAAGGAGACTTTTGCTCCGGTCGCCAGGTTTCCTTCGGTTCGGATACTTCTCAGTATGGCAGCTGCAGAAGACATGGAAGTGCATCAGATGGACATCAAGGCGGCCTTCCTACATAGAGAGTTGGAAGAGGAAATTTTTATTCGACAGCCCGAAGGATTTGTGGAGCAAGGGGAGGAAAGCAAGGTATGCCGATTGATCAAATCTTTGTATGGGTTGAAACAGGCGCCTCGGCAATGGAACAAGAAGCTCGATGAGTTTCTTACAGGTTTGGGATATATTCGGATCAGCTCAGATCACTCAATTTATTTGTTTAAAGATGAGGAAGGAATTATTTTTATTGCAATTTATGTTGATGATTTGCTTGTTTTCAGTAAATTTATCGATAAAATAAATAAATTGAAGAATGATTTAAAAGGAAGATTTGAGATGAAGGATATGGGAGAAGCAAGGTATATTTTGGGAATTCAAGTAGAGAGAGACAAAGATAGAATGATAATAAGATTAACTCAAAAAGAGTCCATTGGAAACATGTTAGAAAAATTCCAAATGGACAAGGCTAATAGTTATACCACTCCTATAGAATTAAAGAAGGGAAGTGAGGGGAGTGATGAAGAGGGAGTTATAATCTTAGATGATGAGGTAGGTCCGGAAGAGAAAAGATTTATGCAGACCATCCCTTATAGACAAGTAGTGGGCAGCCTAATATATTTCATGAATTGTACCCGTCCGGACATAGCCACAGCTGTAGGAGTACTAAGTAGGAGTCTCAATGCTCCCACTAAGAAAGATTGGGAGGCAACTAAGAGAGTCCTTAGATATCTCATAGGAACTAGGGATCTATGGTTGCATTGGGGTGGGAACAATACTGACATCACCACTTGGAGTGATGCCAGCTATGGGGATGCTCCTATGAGGAGATGCACATCTGGATATGTATTGTATGTGGGTGATGGGGCTTGCTGCTGGAGCAGCAAGCAGCCAAAGGTCATTGCTCAGTCCACCATGGAGGCCGAGTACATGGCTTCTTGCTCTGCTGTAAAAGAATTAATGTGGGTCAAGTCTTTGCTTGGTGAGCTTGGTCATCTTAAGAGTGGTGTCAAAAAATGTTTTGTGATAATCAGGATGCCATTGCCATTTCTGCCAATCTTAAACATCACTTTAAAGCCAAACACATGGATATCAGACTTACCTTTGTTACAGAGAAAGTAGAAAACAAGATACTCAGTTTGGAGTATAAACCAGATAGTGAAATGGTAGCAGATATGATGACAAAACCTATTCCTTCCCCTAAACTGATTTTCTGCCGAGAGAAGTGTGGTCTTAAAATAAAAAGTGACTAGAAAATAAGGGGAGTGTAGAAATTAAAGGTTATTTTAGTATTTTCTAGGTTTTGTACAATGCAGAAAAGAAGCAAAGGTAGTCTGCCTCTAACTCCTCTCTCCAGCTCCCACACTTGTCGTAGTATCTGAAAGTTGGTGAGGGAGATAGAGCCATGGCCGCCTATGCTTTCTCGACGCGGATATATATTAGGTTAGTAGATTTTACCAAAATAGATTTGATAGGCCCAAGATTTGAACCTAGTACCTACCGTCCGTCAAAGTAGCTAGTAGCCGGTAGCCTTAGCCAACTAGTCTAAACCAGAGATGTTTGATATAGTGTATGATAGTTATTTAAATGTTTACACATCGGCTATCTTCATTCAACGAGATATTTAGACATAGATACAGTTTGTAATGTACGGCGTACGGCACATCCGAAATGGATACCGCGCATTTTGTTTCAAAGGCGAAACAAATATTGCGCAAGTATTTATGACGGCCACGATTGTAATCCGGCTTGATCGGACGGCCACGAAGCATGCCGAGTTCACGCAATAGGTTTTTGGCGGTTTGGGATTGACGTCACATCAATCGCCACGTGGCAGAATCACATTGGATTACGGCATCTCGAGGGATTCTAGGAACGAATCCAAAAATGACATGTGTCGACTTTTGGCTATGTCGTACAATGGTCGTACATAAAGTACAACGACACGTGTACCTTTATGTACGATACACTATTGTGATTGGTGCCGTACTTCAGTAGATAGAGTTTTAGAGAGAGATAGGACTTAGAAAAAATTGATAGGCTGGACCTTTTTTCCTAGCGAGTTGCAATACAAAAAGGTCAACTTTGACCCTTCATAACTTACTACTCAGATGATCAAATTCAGAGATTCTTTTTGCTATCGACTCAGAGGAGTTTTGCCTTTAAAGGGGTAAAGGTGGTCAGAGTTTTTGTCTGCCACGGTGGCAGTTATTCTTGTTGAAACAAAAAGGGGTCACAGTTATCCTAGAGGCTTCGTGTGAGCTGCCTACTTTGAGGTCCTATAGAGGTCTCAGAGTTGCACGTGCGTCTTTGTGCAGACTGCCGTACAAATGGCGTAATTTTACATTGTTGTGCGTCGATGTGTAATGTTGTAATTTATAAATCTTTATTTCAGTAAATAGGGGTAAAAATAACTTAGAATATTTTCTAAGTAGTCTACTCTTATACCTACCTTAATTAGCGTTACAGTAGCAAAAAGTACAGTAGAGTGTATTGTACTTTTATAGGGACATGTGTCAGCAAAAGAACGTATGCAGGTTTTTCGAAGTGGCGCCGATAGTCAGCCATACGCGTCACGCAGTTGACAATTTGATTGAAAGGATTGGACGAACGAGATCTGAACCGCGTATTCCAAAAATATATGGTACAGTTCGACGGTACCATCGTCGATTGAATTTGTTCCAACGGACGTGATTCACTCAGGACCACAAGCGTGATTCACGAGGGACCACAAGCGTGATTCACGTGGGACCACAAGTGACAAAACACTTAGTTGCTTCGTACTTCACGACCACATTCGGTTGGACTTTAGCGACTACCGCTGACTAAGCTTTTGGAACGTTTTGTGTACAGTTCAATATCTGTAAATATTTGAATAACATTGTTTTGTAGTTTAGTGTAATATAAAATAATGTTCGATTAATTAGGTTTTTAGAAAATAATAATTAGTGTTTTGAGGTACAGTGACGTACAAGTAGGATGCTTTGTCATTAGTGAGGATAATAACCGTAGTAACGGTTACGCAAATTAGTGTAGTTCAATAGATACACAATGTGAGTATATAACTTAAGACTTAGCCAATTTTGTAGCATCCAGTTTTGGGAATATGATTTCGAAGGGCAGTTTTTGGGAAACTTCTAGACATCATATCTTATGGTTTACAAGGTCATATGGGCTGCAATTTTGGGAATTGTCAATTTACTATATTTTGTATCTATGTAGCAAATACGAAGCATATTGGATTTTTGAGTCATATTTTGTGTCAGTTCAAAGTTGGTTGTTGAGTAGGTACTTTGATAGTTTCTGCTGTTTTTCATGTCTACTTCCACTACTATTGCTGGTTGTCCTCCTGCAACGGTAGTTGTAGAACAACAGGTTATGGGCCTTTCGTCAAGAATTCCTATCTTCAATGGCCAAAAGTATGCCTACTAGGTGGCGATGGTTGAATCGTCGTTTGAAACTGTTGACTTATTGGGGGTCTAGGATGGCTCCCTTGATGAAACAGATCCAACTTGGGAGAAAAAAGAAATCAATGGCAAAGAACAATCAAATTCTTTTTATTTCAGAAAATTTGGCCATGCCTCGACTTGAAATGAAGAAGGCGAGCGATCCGCTTTTGAGAAAGCGAATGTTCGAAGGAGTTTTTACGGTGGCTAGAAAAATTTGGGGATACAAATACTTGGGGGGTACTATGGTCGAGTATTTTGACAATTTTAGTGCACTCATTGATGCTCACTCTTCTACTGGGGGGTCATTTCTTGAGTTTCAATAGGAAGCTTTGCTTTGAAACTTTGAGACCTCCATAAGTCCTTAGAGTGGACAACTTCCAAAAAGCCTCTAGGATAACCCTGACCCCTTGAAGTTTCAGCAACATTTACTGCCACCCTGGCAAACACAAACTCTGACCACCTTCACCCCTGTGAAGGCAAGACTCCCTTGAGTCGATAGCAAAAAGAATCTATGAATTTGCTCCCCTGAGCAATAAGTTATGGAGGGTCAAAGTTGACCTTTTGTACAGAAGCTCTTTGGGAGAGAGGGTCATATCTACCAATTTTTCCTAAGTCCTATCTCTCTCACAAACTCTATCTACCGATGTACGGACCAATCATATTACTCCTCCGTACACAAAAGTACAGCCGTCGGTTTACTTTCTGTACGAATACTGTACAACATGTCCGAAATATCGACACGTGGTATATCTGGATTCGCTCCCTTAATCCCCGGAGATGCCGCGATCCAATGTCTTTTTGCCACGTGTCATCTGATATGGCGATGACCACAAAACGCCAAAATCCTCTTCCGCGATCTCGACATTCATTCCGGCCGTCCGATTAAATGCATATTTAATCGTAGTTGTAATAAATAATTGCGCGGTATTCGTTTCGCTATCAAACAAATGCGCGGTACTTGTTCCTTGTCCGTACCTTTAATCCATACTTTTACATAACTGGATCTATGTATCCCGTACGCAGTTGTAGTCAAATGATTTATCCAACGTAATTATACATAAATAATTATCAAACCTTGTACTATGTATCGTTGGATTTAAACTTAACGGTTAGGACTACTGGCTATCGGCTATCAACCATTCCGTAGGTACCAGAATAAAATCCTGGTGCTGACTCTAATCCTTTTAGTAAATATACCAGTAAATAAACTAATCTATTTCCGTAAATCTTTGGATAGCCTAGGAAGCCATGGCTGTAGCTTCCACTCCAACTTCCCAGTGACTGCGACAAGTGTGGGAGTTGGAGAAAGAAGTTAGAGATAGACTGCCTTGACTTCTTTGTGTATTTTAATTTATGCCTAGAAAATACTTAAAAAAGAACCATTAATTTATACACTCCCCTTATTTACTAGTCACTCTTTAATTTTAGACCACCCTTCTCTCTGCAGAAAATTAGCTTAGGGGAAGGCACAAGTTTGGTCATCATATCTGCTACCATCTCGCTATCTGGTCGGTAATCTAAACTGATTTTTTTTTTCTACTTTCTCTCTAACAAAGCTGAGTCTAATGTCCATGTGTTTGTCTTTAAAATGATGTTTAGGATTGGCAGAAATTGCGATTGCTGCCTGATTATCACAAAATATTTTCTGCAGACCACTCTTAAGGTGATCGAGCTCACCAAGCAAAGATTTCACCCACATCAATTCTTTTACAACAGAGCAAGATGCCATATACATAGCCTCCATGGTGGACTGAGCAATAACCTTTTGTTGTTTGCTACTCCAACAGCAAGCCCCATCACCCACATATAATACATATCCAGAAGTACATATCCTCATCGGAGCATCTCCATAACTGGCATCACTCCAAGTAGCGATGTCAGTATTCTCCCCACTCAAATGCAACCATAGATCCCTAGTTCCTATCAAATATCTAAGGACTCTCTTAGCTGCCTCCCAATCCCTCTTAGTTGGAGCATTTAGACTTCTACTTAGCACTGCTACAGCTGCAGCTAAATTCGGTCGGGTACAATTCATAAAATAGATTAGGCTTCCCACTACTTGCGTGTAAGGAATAGTCTGCATGAACTTTTGTTCTTCAGGAGATAATTCCTCGTCTAAGACTATGACTCATTCTTCCTCACTCCCCTCACTTCCCTTCTTTAACTCCACTGGAGTTGTACAACGATTAGCTTTATCCATCTGAAAGTTTTCAAGCATGTTCCCTATTGCTTCCTTTTGAGTCAATCTTATAATCTTTGTTTTTCGATCTCTTTCTACTTGAATTCCCAAAATATATTTTGCTTCTCCCATATCCTTCATTTCAAATCTCCCCTTAAGATCGGTTTTCAGTTTATTAATTTTTTCCATTGATTTACTTAAAACAAGCAAATCATCAACATAAATTGCAATAAATATTATACCTTCCTCACCTTCAAACACATAGATTGAGTGATCTGAGCTGATCCGGATATATCCTAGACTTGTAAGAAACTCTTAAAGTTTCTTATTCCACTGTCGAGGCGCCTGTTTCAAACCGTAAAGGGATTTAATCAACCGGCATACCTTACTCTCCTCTCCTTCTTCCACAAATCCTTCGGGTTGTCGCATCAAGATCTCATATTCCAATTCTCCATGCAAAAAGGTTGTCTTGATGTCCATCTGGTTCACCTCTATGTCTTTCGTTGCTGCTAGATTGAGAAGTATGCGGACGGAGGGAAATCTGACCACCACGACAAAGGTTTCCTCGTAGTCGATTCCTTCTTTCTGTGTAAACCCTTTTGCCACTAATCGGGCTTTGTAACGCTCAATGGTGTTATCTGGGTTCAGTTTTAATTTGAAAACCCACTTACAACCGATTGGTTTTCGATTGGGTGGACAGTCCACCAGCTCCCAAGTATCGGCTGCCATAATTGAGGCCATCTCCTCATTTATGGTTGTCTTCCACCAATTTCTTTCTAGGCAAGTCACCGCCTCTCCATAAGTTTGAGGTTCATCATGATGAGATAGTTTTGTAACCTTGTTATTAACCTGTTTTTCGTGCAATATTTTGCTACTTCTCCTTCCCCCCTCAAAATCTGTGGTCGGTATAGATGGTTCTCGTGGGTTCTTTCGAACAATCTCGGCTTCTCCCCTGTCCCTTGATTCTGAATCAGTTTCCACCACGTTTTACGCTTCCGGTAGAGTTGTCACTCGAGATTCCGCAGCTGAGATCTTTTCGGTCTAATTTGTACCCGCAAGAATGTCATCTTCTCTAAAACCTAGATAGTTAGGAAGTTCAAAGTCATCGGAATTTTTTGACTCAAATCTGATTTTTACTAACTTTGTATACTTGAAGGGATCCACAGACTTTCCTTCATCCATAACTACTAGATGCTTTACTAAGATTATATCTTCCCTTTTTAGATCATAGACTATATATCCTTTCACATCCTCATCATATCCTAATAAGTATCCTGGTTTTCCTTTAGGATATAGCTTCCAATTAGACCGATCTGTATCTAGACTGAATACTTGACTACCGAAAACCTTTAAGTAAGATATGTCTAGTTTCCGACCTCCCCATCTCTCATAAGGTGTTTGATCTTTTATAGCTAAAGTAAAAACTCTATTTTTGAGGTAATTAGCACAGTTCATTGCTTCGGCCCAAAACCTTTTTCCTATGTTCTTGTCCGACAACATACTTCTAGCACTATCACTTAGTGTCCTATTTAATCTTTCAGCTACCCCATTTTGTTTTGGGTTTTCTGCAACTGTCTTTTGGTGTTGGACTCCATCTTTCCTCAGAAATTCCTGAAACTGGTTAGAAGTATACTCTCCACCATTGTCACTCTTTACTCTCTTGATTGGAGTTTCATAGAGTTTTTCGCTCCATGCTTTATATTGTCTAAAACAATCATGAGCCTTTGACTTGTTTCTCAAAAAATACACCTTGGAATACCGAGACCAATCATCAGTGATAGATATCATAAATCTCTTCCCCCCCCCCGTGAGGGCACTTTAGCTGGTCCCCAAATATCTGTGTGTACAAAATCTAGAATTTTTTCTCCTTTATAAGTGACTGTTTTGGGAAAGGGTAATCTGTGTGCTTTACCTTCAGCACATCCACTACAATCACTTATATTATCACTCTCACTGAACTGAATCCCTTCCACCATTCCCATCTTTTTCATCTCTCTTAACTTATCTAGATTCACATGCCCAAGCCTCTTATGCCACATCATAATATCATGAACACCAACATAATAAAGTTTTTTTGTTTCATTACTTAAAATCAGCCTAAATATCCCTTGGCTACCTTTCTCAGCAATGAAATAGACCTCTTCCTCAAAACTAGCAGTAAAGACTCCTTCCCTAGTGCTAGTAAAAAAACTCTTATCATCTAATACAGATGTAGAGATGAGGTTTTTGTTCAGCTCCGGAATAAACAATACATCGGAGGATGTAACTATATATGTCTTTCTTTCTACTAACACTTTCAGATCTACCGATCCTACAAGAGTAGTACTGACTATCCTCCCATCCCCGTACTTTATCTCTACGGTGGGAATCTTTTTTATCTTAGTGAACAGGTGCTTATCTTTACACAAGTGCATGGAGGCACCTGATTCTATAATCCAGCCTGCTTCACCTTTCAATCCACCGTAAGCACATTTCTGCCTTCGTGGAATTTCGACCTCGTTTTTTCGCCTCCAACTCCTCATCCAATAAGAGCTCATCGTCCTCGTCCTCGGATTCTGCCTCATGCACCTGTGTCACAAGGGCCTTTTTCTTTCCTCTCGAGGTTCCACCGGTCTGCCCCTCCTTTAACCGAATCTCGGTTTGCTTAATGCACTCCGCCATATAGTGCCCCGGTTTCTTACAAAAATGACATAAACCTTTGGGAGCCCTTGGTCCGAACTCGTCGGTCTGATTTTTTCTGCTCCCTCCCTCTATAGTTTCCGACCGGTCTTCGGGAATCCTTGTTCCTCCAATCGGTCGCAGCTGCCAAGGCTTGCCCAATCTTTCCTCCCCTTCGGATCTCAATCCTATTCTCCTGAACAAGAATCATCCCTATCACTGAGTTCCATATCCACCTTGAGTCCGGCAAGTCTTGCACACGGTAGACTATGTTCTCGAACTCATCGGGTAACTTCATCAGTAATCAGTTAACCTTTTTTTTCACTAAAATATTTTCTCGCACTCTTTAGCTCCATGAAGAGTGTAGTAAGCTCATTGCAAAAATACAACATCTTCCCCCGTTTGTATACATACTCCTTAACTTTCAGATCAGCCTAGTGATGTTGCTGAATCGTACCACTTCGGTACATCTCTATGAGAGCCATCCACAGATCGGATGCCCTTTCTACCTGCAAATGAGGACATGCAAGTCCTTGAGTAAGAGGTGGTAGGATGAAGTGTTTTGCTGCCATATTTTCGAAGTCCTATGTTTCAGTATCATTCTCCTCGTTCCTCGGAATAGGTGACATGAATGCTGAACAAGTTGCTATTAGTGTGGTCGTCGCCTTCTCCGCTCCTTTGTCCACCACCTCTCCTTCCTTTGTCTCCTCTGTTGAAGATGGACCTGCTTTCTTTGTGAATCTGATTCCTTCAAACCCTGGAGGGATTCCAAGACTTGATAGACGCCCCAATCGTCCACTCACTATCCCCCAAAACCTTTTTTCGCATAGAGCTCCTATCAATATACTTTCCCAGTATATGAAGCCAGTTCCATTAAAGATGGGTACCCTAGAGGGTGGGCCCATAACCTGAAACTCTGAGACCTCGATAAGTCCTTAGAGTGGACAGCTTCCAAGAAGCCTCTAGGATAACCCCGACCCCTTTGTGTTTCAGCAAGAATTACTGCCACCTGACAAAACAAAAACTCTGACCACCTTCTCTCGTGTGAAGGTAAGACTCCCTTGAGTTTATAGCAAAAAGAATCTATGAATTTGCTCCGCTGAGCAGTAAGTTATAGAGGGTCAAAATTGACCTTTTGTACTGAAGCTCTCTAGGAGAGAGGGTCATATCTACCAATTTTTCCTAAGTCCTATCTCTCTCACAAACTTTATCTACTGATGTACAAACCAATCATATTACTCCTCCGTACATAAAAGTACAGCCGCCGGTGTAATTTCTGTACGAATAGTGTACGACATGTCCGAAATGTCGACACGTGGTATATCCGGATTCGCTCCCTTAACCCCCGGAGATGTCGCGATCCAATGTCTTTGTGCCACGTGTCATCTGATATGGGGATGACCACAAAACGCCAAAATCCTCTTTCGCGATCTTGGCATTCATTGCGGCCGTCGGATTAAATGCATATTTAATCGTAGCCGTAATAAATACCTGCGCGGTATTCGTTTCGCTATCGAAACAAATGCGCGGTACTTGTTCCTTGTCCGTACCTTTAATCCGTACTTTTACATAACTGGATCTATGTATCCCGTAGGCAGTTGTAGTTAAATGATTTATCCAACGTAATTATATATAAATAATTATCAAACCCTGTACTATGTATCGTTGGATTTAGACTTAACGGTTAGGACTACCGGCTACCGACTATCTACCATTCCGTAGGTACCAAGATCAAATCTTGGTTCTGACTCTAATCCTTTTAGTAAATAAACCGGTAAATAAACTAATCTATTTCCCGTAAATTCATTTTAGTAAATAAAACGGTAAATAAACTAATCTATTCCCCTTAAATCTCTGGATAGCCTAGGCAGCCATGGCACTAGCTTCCACTCCATCTTCCCAGTGACTGCAACAAGTGTGGGAGTTGGAGAGAGAAGTTAGAGATAGACTGCCTTGGCTTCTTTCTGTATTTTAATTTAGACCCAGAAAATACTTAAAAAAGAACCATTAATTTCTACATGCTTATTAGAGGTCTCCCTAGTAGCATGAAAGGTGTGTCTGTTCAGTTAAAAAGTCATGATAAAGCTAGCTGGTCATTTCAGTTAGCATATAATCTTATATTGGAGGAAGAGACTAATACTAAAATCGTTCAAGGAGAAGGAAAGGTTGAAGCTTTTTCCACAGACTTTGACAAAAGAAATCAGATTAATTAGAACAAGAGTCAGTTTAACAAGAATCATAATCAGTTTAATCAGTATAATCAGAGACAGAATAGGCCATTTTCTACTACTTGCTTTTATTGTTCTGAGAAGGGTCATGGATATAGGTACTGTCCTAAGCTGAAAAAGGCTAATGAGACAAGTTTATACAGACCAGGTTGGCAGCAAAGCCCCTATCACAGAGGTTTCTCTGAAAATCCTACCCCTGGAAATGCTCTTTTTTCAGCCTGTGCAACTGATGCACATGAGTCTTTCAGCTTCAATGAGACAAATGATGCGGAGTTATTTGCTATGGCGGCAGCAAAGGAGGGTCCTAAGGATGCAGGATGGATCATGGACACGGGAGCGTCAGCCCACATGTGTTGGAACAAGGCGGCTTTTACGAATCTTCAGCAAACATCTCCAAAAAGTATTTACTGTGCTTGTGGCATGAGTGTTCAAACCTCAGCGCAGGGTGATGTATCTTTGATGGTAGATGTGGGGGGAAAGTCGGTAGAAAGAACCCTTCACAATATTTTGTTTTTTCCGGACTTTAAGAGAAATCTTTTTTCTTCATCATTAGTGTAGAGCAAAGGCGTTGAAGTCATTTTAAAATGAGCTAGACACGTTGTTAGCAAAAAAGGGAAAGTAGCAGTTACAGGATCTAGAGATGCTAGCAAAATGTATTGGATGGACATGGCTAAATATAAAGAAATTGATGTTTAGTACTCCAGTGTCTAATCTGATAATGAGTTGTGGCATAAAAGATTAGGACATATGAATTATAATAGCCTTAAGAAAATGGTGAATTCGGGAAAAGTTGAAGGAGTTTCTCTCAGTTCTCGTCCTATAAAATCATGTGATGGTTGTTCACTTGGCAAGATCCACAAATAGCCATTTCCACAAGAAAATGACCACAGATCAAAGAAAGTTGTGCAGCTAATATATTCTGATGTTCTTGGTCCTTCACAAGTGGCTTCGGCTGGAGGCGTCCACTATATAGTTACATTTACAGATGACTACTCGAGATATATCAAATTTTATTTAATGCATCATAAAAGTGATGTGTTTACTCACTTCAGACACTACAAAATGTGGGCGGAAAAGCTTTATGGAGTTCCAATCTTGGCGCTGAGATCGGACAATGGGGGAGACTATGCATCAAAAGAATTCGAAGAGTTACTCCTTCAGGAAGGTATCAGTCACAATCTTACAGTTCCATATACACCGGAACAGAATGGTGTTTCTGAGAGATTAAATAGGATAGTGACAGAAAGTGCTCGGTCAATGCTTGCAGATAAAGGGCTAGATTTGAAATTTTTGGGCTGAAGCACTTAATTGCGCTGTTTATATTAATAATATAATTGCTTCTAGATCTATTAGCACTAATCCTTTTGAGCTTTGGACAGGAAAGAAACCTGATGTTAGTCACTTTAAGGTCTTTGGCAGCAAGTGTTTTATTCTAGATACTTCACAGGATAGATGGAAAATGGATGCTAAGGGCTTACCACGAATTTTCATGGGGTATGATGATAATGCAAAAGGTTATAGAGTTTTTGTATTTGAGAAACACAAAGTGGTTATCTCTATAAATATCCAGATTAAAGATGAGATGGATTCGGTTGAATCAAGTGTCAGACAAACCGACAAAGGAAAAACATGAATATGTAATTTTTCACCATACGCAGCGAGTTTACTTTCCACAACCAAGTGGGACTACTCTTCCTTCAGTTCCCTTAGTGACTTCATAAGAGGCTTCACTACAAGTTCCAGCTCAGGCGGAACAAACGGTTACACCACAGGTCGCGGATCAGCCAAGGCTACCAAATCGAAGATTGCCGACGATTTCAGCCTCAAAATTTATGGGGGGAAAGAGATCTAGCAGCCGTCTGCAAGCAATCTCTCACTTTGCTTTTTCTGCAGCTACAAATGAGCCTTTAACAATTCAGGAGGCCTTTTCATCACCTGAGAGTTATCATTGGATCGAGGCGGCGGACGATGAAATGAAATCTATTATTGAGGCACAAACGTGGGAGCTGATGGTTCTTCCTCCAGGCAGAAAAGGCATCAGTAGCAAATGGGTATTCATAGTGAAGTTGAACTCGAACAACACCATTGAAAGGTATAAGGCCAGACTACTGGCCAAGGGGTATAATCAAAACGAAGGTATTGATTTGAAGAAACCTTCCCCCCAGTTGTTAGATTTCCTATTGTCAGAATCTTGCTAAGTCTAGCGGCTATAAAGAATATGGAAATACATCAAATGGATGTCAAAATTGCTATCTTGCATGGAGAATTAGAAGAGACCATCTACGTGAAATAGTCTGATATGTATGTAGAAAAAAGAAAGGAGGAATTGGTGTGTAAACTGATGAAATATTTGTATGGGCTGAAACAAGCCCCTAGATAATGGAATTTGAAGTTAGATGAGTTTTTGACTGGGCTAGGTTTTAAGAGAATTAGCTCAAATCATTCTATATATGTTCTACAATGGGAGGATGGGATAATTTACATTGTTGTATATATGGATGACCTATTATTAATAAGTAAGTCAATGGATGAAATAAACCGTATTAAAGCGACTTTAATGTCTAGGTTTGAGATGAAGGACCTTGGAGAAGCCAAGTATATCTTAGGTATACAGGTAGAAAGAGACAGAAACAAAAGGCTGATTATGTTGACTCGGAAAGAAGCAATTGGTAACATGCTGGAAAGATTTGAAATGAAAGATGTGAAAGGATCTATAACTCCCATAGAATTCAGGCAGAAATTGGAAGGAATTGAGTTAGCCTCAGGCATAATGGTTTGTGAGAGTCTAGAGACAAAGGAGGAAGAGTTTATGGCTTCAAAGCCATATAGATAGGTAGTTGGAAGTCTTATATATTTTATGAACTATACGTGACCTGACATTGCAGCAGCTGTGGGAGTCCTGAGTAGAAGTCTGCAGAATCCTAAAAAGACAGATTGGGAAGCAACAAAAAGGGTGTTGAGATATCTTGCAGGTACTCGAAATCTCAAGCTTGTACTCGGAGGAGGAGAGGTGAAAATACAGACATGGAGCGATGCTAGCTATGGAGACATGCCAAGCCAGAAATCTACGACCGGCTTTGTTTTGAAGATTGGAGATGGAACTTGTTGCTGGAGTAGCAAATTACAAAAGGTTACAGCTCAATCCACAATGGAGTCAGAATATATGGAAGTAGCTTCCGCCCTCAAGGAGCTCCTATGGCTCAAGTCCATTTTACAAGAACTTCGGTATATGCAAACTGGTCCTCAAGCTATCTGGTGTACAACCAGGCAGCCATTGCAATTGCCACTCACCCCATCCATCACTTTAAGAGCAAACACATGGATGTAAGACATCACTTTGTTAGAGAAAAAATACTTGCAAAAGTCGTTAAATTGTGTTATTTACCGGATGAGAAGATGGTCGCTGACATGTTAACAAAAGCTCTTCCTGCTCCTAGCTTACAATTTTGCAGAGATGCTATTCGACTAAGTGAGTAACTGATTCTAAAGATTTAGGGGAGTGTTGTAATGTATAAATCTTTATTTCAGTAAATAGGGGTAAAAATAACTTAGAATATTTTCTAAGTAGTCTACTCTTATACTTACCTTAATTAGCGTTACAGTAGCAAAAAGTACAGTAGAGTGTATTGTACTTTTATAGGGACACGTGTCGGCAAAAGACCGTATGCAGGTTTTTCGGAGTGGCGCCGACAGTCCGCCATACGTGTCACGCAGTTGACGATTTGATTCAAAGGATTCGGCGAACGAGATCTGAACCGGGTATTCCATAAATATATGGTACAGTTCGACGGTACCATCGTCGATTGAATTTGTTCCAACGGACGTGATTCACTCAAGACCACAAGCGTGATTCACGAGGGACCACAAGCGTGATTCACGTGGGACCACAAGTGACAAAGCACTTAGTTGCTTCGTACTTCACGACCACATTCGGTTGGACTTTAGCGACTACCGCTGACTAAACTTTTAGAACGTTTTGTGTACGGTTGGAACGTTTTGTGTACGGTTCAATATCTGTAAATATTTGAATAACATTGTTTTGTAGTTTAGTGTAATATAAAATAATGTTCGATTAATCAGGTTTTTTGAAAATAATAATTAGGGTTTTGAGGTACAGTGACGTACAAGTAGGATGTTTTGTCGTTAGTCAGGATAATAACCGTAGTAACGGTTACGCAAATTAGTGTAGATCAATAGATACACAATGTGAGTATATAACTTAGGACTTAGCCAATTTTGTAGCATCCAGTTTTGGGAATATGATTTTCTAAGGGCAGTTTTTGGGAAACTTCTAGACATCATATCTTATGGTTTACAAGGTCATATGGGCTCCAATTTTGGGAATTGTCAGTTTACTATATTTTGTATCTATGTAGCAAATACGAGGCATATTGGATTTTTGAGTCATATTTTGTGTCATATTTTGTGTCAGTTCAAAGTTGCTTGTTGAGTAGGTACTTTGATAGTTTCTGTTGTTTTTCATGTCTACTTCGACTACAATTGCTGGTTCTCCTCCTGCAACGGTGGTTGTAGAACAACATGCAGACCGCCGTACGGATAGCGTAATGTATCATTGCCAATCGTTGGTGTGCAGATCGTCGTACGGATAGCGTAATGTATCATTGCCAACTGTCGCTGTCTATACCGCGTATGGTTGGCACAATGCAACGTTGCCAACCGTCGCAGACCGCCGTACCGCTTGCACAATGTACACCGCGAATCGTTATAAGAGTATATAACTCTAATTTGGGTTCTTGAAATTTTGATTTTTTTTCTTAAATAGGATACATGATTTTAATTTTTCCTTTACTTTAATTAAGGTACCGTACAAAATAGCGTAAAGAACGAAATTACAATAAGATCTATATAGTGTGGTGAACGGTCGATGTTAGACCGTACAATAATGTATCTTTTCAAGTGAAAATTTTACTGAAAATGAATTAAACCAGACGTGCACGCATAGGAACGTGCGCTCTGAAAACGAGATTATTCTGACACGTAAATGTTGTTCTTTGGTCTAAAATAGACCGCAGAAGCCACCCAAACTATCATACAAGAAGCTAAGCGAAGCTAGGCCAATGAACAATCATTTGAAATGCATCCTCCATTTGACATGCAACAACTAAGGTTTGATGGAAAATCAACATAAACAAACCCTAGGACAAATGCATAAATAATGCATATCAAACAAACATAAAATAACATAAAATAAATAATAACAAAAAGAGTCCAATCTCACATAAACATTAAATAAACAAAAGTATATCAATAAACATATTACTCAAATGCATGACCTAATCGGCAACCCTAAAAGTCTACATCCTCGGTTCCTACTTTTCATGCTAAGCATTGATGATTAATTCCTAACAAAGCTCATTCCTATATATACACTTGTGAGCTGTCAACGAATGACTAAGTGTCAAAATAACCAACGTAAATTACGTAACTGTCACTAAATCCTATTTACGCATAATAACCTTCTATTAGGAGTAAACTAATCGTAAGCGTACACCTGAGAGTCAAGCAATCGTAAGCGTACACTTGTCTAAAATTACGACACATAAACACACACAATTTAAAGTGTCCAAACCCTAAATGATCACGTATATAAGACTTGTCATATTCAACGCTAATTTATTAATACGCAAAAGACAAAACATTGTTGCTCCAAATATTTAGAAGTACACACAATCTTATGCTGAGTCATGCTGAGTCACTCAGCGAAACTCCTTGATTTTCGTCAAAGAATCCGGAACGTCCAATAATACGCATCGTGTGATTTGACGCGATTTCGCGTCCTCCTTGAAAAAATAACGGCGGCCTTTGTCTACCGTCCGTAGCTCTTATTCGACACCGTCGATGTCGTGCCGCGTGGTCACAAAGTCCACTTGTCAAACTATCCAAATTAGTCCGTACCGTTACCACGTACTTCGCCATTAATGCCGCTGACCAAATAAAAAGTACAACTGTTCAAAATTGATACGCCGTACTTGCGGCGTCCATTTTCATTAATGTGCCTGTCGCATTATATTTCGTACGGCCAACGTACATTTTCAAACACTTCGAATATTTCAAAGTCGGATCGCTTAGCGATCTGCCGTCCATTTCAATTACGCATTCCGCGCCACTTAATTTGTCCTTTACGCCCCATTAAATGTATCCGTACATTTAATCCCCTAATCAATGAAACCATGCAAACCTCCACGCTACACTTGGTGAACATGTACGCACCAAAAACCGCGTACACACGAAACATGGCAAACGCACGAAACAACGGGTACGCACGAAACTAAATCTTCAAAAACAACAGTAAATTAGTCTGATATGTACGGATATTTAAATTTCACGACGGCGTACGATTTTTAATATTATGTACAAATACATATGTTAATTTATACAATCGTACGAAAAATATTTCATTTTTGTTGTTCCCAAATTAGCATTAAGCCGAAATTAAAATACACATTTAAAAAAAAAATCAAATTCTTAATTAGCATCAATTACGGTAAATTACCTTCAACACTATTTAAACTTTGACACTAATAATTCGCGATGTAACGTTGCCGTGCGTCAGCGGTACAGACCGCCGTACCGTTGGCACAATGTGACGTTGCCGTGCGTCAGAGGTACTGACTGTCGTAATGTTGGCACAACGTGACTTTGCCATGCGTCAGCAGTAAAGACCTGCGTACCTCTAGCACAACGTGACGTTGCCGTGCGTCAGCGGTACATACCGTCGTACCGCTAGCACAACGTGACGTTGTCGTGCGTGACCATCGTATCGTTGGCACAAGGTGACGTTGTCGTGCGTCAGCGGTACAGACCGCCGTACTGCTAGCACAAGGTGACGTTTCCGTGCGTCCGCAGTATGGGCATGATAAACTGGAAAGGGTACATGCCTGTGTAACGGGCGTTGATTTATTTCAAAATCATATTGTGTAACAAAACACACCAACATGAAATTTGTAGCTAAAAATAAACATTTGATTTCTGACACTTACACCTAGATATAGGCGGAGGATGGTTAGTTAAGTATAGTTAGTCAGTTAAAATTGCTAGAGCAACACACCATTGAACGTTATTACAAAGGTGACACTCAATCATCAATAAACCCATTTAATCTCAATTACAATACTCCTGTTGTGAAATAGACTAAATATGAATATGAACTTCAAAACATGTTTGTTTGCACAGAATGACATCTTACATGGGACATTCTCTCGGTTTAAAATTGTTTATATTTGTGTTGTAAACCAAAACACCCTATGGTTGTTATAATCATATATAATTTACATTTGTATAGTTCAAAAAAAAACCCACCTGTACACCGCCAATGGCTATTAGCGTAGAAGTTTCTTTAGCGTATATGAATAGTTACCGTGGTTTACGCTAATTAAGAATTTGAAAATTTTGAAATCAAAACATACATTCTAATTGTTTAATAATTCTAATTTGGGTCTTTAAAAAAAAAAAATGTCGGTCGCAAACATGCTTACACTAATATAGGTAGATGTACAAAATATGACAAATCGTACAGAAATCGTACGTTCACACAGTCGAAACGTGGTTGTTGGACAAATATGTGTGAACGTGATATTTGACAACCCGATTTTATCCCCTTTTATAGAGCGCACATTCTCATGCGTCCGCGGTTTCTAAAACTCATTAATTATACTTTTTCACTTAAAAAGGTACAAATTTGTACGGTCTAGCACGTACCGTACACCACACTATTTAAACGACAACGTATTTTCTTGTTGTACGGTACTTGGAAAATAACCCTAAATGGCGTAAAGAAAAAAATAGAATAAGCTACGCTATTTGAGAATAAAAAAAAGGGGGGCGGAATTAGCGTACACTACGCTAATAGCGATTGGGGGTGTACTTGTTCCCAAATATATAGAGTACAAAAACTTTATACAACCTATAACACAGACACCACGAACTTTGCCCGTGTAACGGTCATTGATTTACTTGTATCACATAAAATAGAGTTCATTACTCTAAGGGTGGCGTTCCATCAGGAAATTCTATAATCCTAAAAACAACATGAAACTCTGAGACCTCCATAGGACCTCAAAGTAGGCAGCTCACACGAAGCCTCTAGGATAATCCTGACCCCTTTGTGTTTCAGCAAGAATAACTGCCACCGTGGCAGACAAAAACTCTAAAGGCAAGACTCCCCTGAGTCTATAGCAAAAAGAATCTCTGAATTTGCTCCCCTGAGCAATAAGTTATGAAGGGTCAAAGTTGACCTTTTGTACAGGAGCTCTGTGGGAGAGAGGGTCTAATCTATCAAAAGTTTCTAAGTCCTATTTCTCTCTAAAACTCTATCTACTGAAGTACGGCACCGATCATAAGAGTGTATCGCACATAAAGGTACATGTGCCGATGTACTTTGTGTACGGCCATTGTACAACATGGCCAACAAGTCGACACATGTCATTTTTGGATTCGTTCCCGGAATCCTCAGAGATGCCGAAATCCAATGTGATTGTGCCACGTGGCAATTGATGTGACATCGACCATAAACCGCCGAAAACTCATTCCGCGATCTCGACATGCTTCGTGGTCGTCCGATGAAGTCGGATTACAATCGTGGCCGTCATAAATACTTGCGCACTATTTGTTTCGCCTTCCAAACAAAATGCGCGGTATCCGTTTCGGATGTTCCGTGGCCGTACATTACAACTGTATCTATGTCTAAATATTCCGTTGAATGAAAATAGGCTACGTGTTAACATCTAAATAATTACGAAACCCTATATGTCCAACCATGATGCCAGACTAACTGGCTAAGGCTACCGGCTATGATGGCGGATGGTAGGTACCAGGTTCAAATCCAGGGTCCGTCAATTTCTATTTTGGTAAATCTACCAAAATCTACAACCCGTAACTCTATCTCTAATCAGCATAGGCAGCCATGGCTCTAGCTCCCTCTTCAACCTTCAGTGACTACGACAAGTGTGGGAGCTGAAGAGAGAAGTTAGAGGCAGACTGCCTCGGCTTTTTTTTTCTGCATTTTGCAAAACCTATAAAATACTAAAATAACCTTTTATTTCTACACAACATTACAAGATGTTACATTTTGAACGTTGTTCTCTCGCGCAGAGTCTGTAATCCACGTGCTCCGAAATGAGTGGTACCACGTAAGATAAGATCATATTGAAGATCGTCAAATATTTTTTACACCGACCAACTTCAACTCGAAATCGTCATTTGTATACCATGTACATGCGGACCAGGGCATCGTACCACACACATTTTGTACTCTTTGCAAACGCTTGTCAGATGCCAGCTCATTAATTTTAGGGTTTCTGCTTTTTCGCGTGACAAAATGAGCGCTTCCACAAATAATGTCACAAATGGCCGGTAACAAAAAATAGCGCGACGAAAGCACGTTACAAGATCACTTTCGTGATTTCCGTTGAATTTTTGAATGCATATATCATGTGCAAAATTTTTCGATTTCCGTTGGTTTGTCATCATGACACGTATGCTCATTATCCAACGTGTCGCGGCGAGGTACATCACCATTTACATAAACTTTTGAAGCGAATGCTTCGTGAAAAAAAATCCAACGGTCATTGTTACCTCCCATACCTTTGGAGAATATTGGCAAGATTCCTTGTAATGTTGTTCACATATAAAAACAAAATAAGAGCTACAGCATAGTACGGATAGGTCCAGATTTCTCTAAACAACCTCACTTTTCATCTGATGGAACACCACCCTAATTGTTTTTCTTTTATTTTTTTTACTCTAATTTTTTCATTACTCTAATCACGATTTGCGGTGTTGTTATTACGCGGTAGTCCACAGATAGTCGTATGCAACTTTGAGACCTCCATAGGTCCTCAAAGTAAGCAGCTCACACAAAGCCTCTAGGATAACCCCGACCCTTTTGTGTTTCAGCAAAAATAACTGCCACCCTGGCACACAAAAACTCTGACCACCTTCACCCTTATGAAGGCAAGACTTTTTTGAGTCGATAGCAAAAAGAATCTTTGAATTTGCTCCCTTGAGCAGCTAGTTATGAAGGGTCAAAGTTGACCTTTTATACAGAAGCTCTTTTCGAGAGAGGGTCCAATCAATCAAATTTTTCTAAATCCTATCTCTCTCTAAAACTCTATCTACTGAAGTACGACACCAATTATAATATTGTATTGTACAGAAAGGTACAGGTGTCAGTGTACTTTCTATACTGCCATTGTATGACATGGCTAACAAGTCGACACATGTCATTTTCGGATTCGTTCTACTAATCCCCGTAGATGCCGTATTCCAATATGCTTGTGCCACGTGTCAATCAATGTGACGTTGAACGCAAACCGCCGAAAACCTATTGCGCGATCTTGGCATGCTTCGCAGACGTCCGATTAAACCGGATTTCAGTCGTAGCCGTCATAAATACTTGCGTGATATTTGTTTCGCTTTCGAAACAAAGTGCGCGGTATCCGTTTTGGATGTTCCGTACGCCGTACATTACAAACTGTATCTATGCCCAAATATCCTGTTAAATGAAATAGCCTACGCATAAGTATTTATGTAATTATCAAACCCTATGTCGTATAACCTTGATCCTAGTCTAATTGGCTAAGGATACCGGCTACTGGCGGCTCTAACGTACGGTATGTACCAGGTTTAACTCTCGGCTCTGTCAATAACTAATTCGGTAAATCTACCAATCTAATGTATGTCCTTGTCAGGATAGCATAGGCGGCCATGGCTCTATCTCCCTCTCTATTTTTTCGTGACTACGACAAGTGTGGGAGTTGGAGAGAGGAGTTAGAGGCAGACTGCCTCTTCTTCTTTTGTGCATTTTACAAAACCTAGAAAATACTAAAATAGCCTTTAATTTCTACACCGTACACACGGAAGGTTGTCAACAGGCTGTCAATCGAAATTCCTAAGGGATCGAAATTCCTAAGGTGTGGCCGCAGGTACAGTAGTCTCTAACACATTATTTGAAAACCGATTTGTTTTTTTTCTTAAGTATCTGTTTTTATTCAGATACGTAACTGGCTAACTGCTTATTGTCATGTTGTTAACAAATGTCCTGGGGCAACCAAACAGTCATGTTCAACCCTTTAATATCACGAAAAAAGCATTTTATTGCCGGCAAATGACAGATAGATGCCCGCCGCTAATCATGATGATAGTCTAAAAATATAGGCTGTACACCGTCAATCGCAATTAGAGTAAAGTGAAATTTTATGGGCTCCATTGCCACACATAATTCGCAGATCAAAAGAAGCTAATCTAGATAGCGCCGACTCCAAGTTTATATAAACCCAAATGATTGACCTCTTGACTATCAAAACCCCATTACAGCTTCACGCCTGTGAAATAAGACTTTCTGTGAGCTCAGTTCCACCAGATAATGCAAAGTTAGAATATGAGATTTGGACACATTTACCCACTTTGACTTTATGTTAGAAATGCAGCCACCCTGGTAGGCAATAATCTGACGGACTACACCCCTGTGTAGCATGTACTCCCCTGAGTCTGCAGCAAAAAGAATCACTGAAAATGGTAAATTGAGTTAATAGTTATGGTTGACCAAAATTTGCTTTTTATACAAGATGCTCTGTGGGAGAGGCAGCTACCTACCTAAAAATTAGAAGTCCTAAAACCCCTCTCTAAACCCCCTGTTACTAAGGTACAAACCAATGAGAAGACTGTAAAGTACATAAAAGATACAGTGTCGTGTACCTTTTGTGCGATACATCATAGACATGGCCAAAGATCGACACATGCCGTATCAAATTTGTTTCTATTATCCTCGGTTTAATTCACCAAATATTATCCCTCACGTGGCTCGGTAAAGCACTTCAGGAAAGCGATATGCAAGAAAGTACAAGTGCGGAGTAATTTAAATAAATTATACGACATCGCCATTATGCGACATTTGCCATCCGGTTATTGTCTTAGTTAGAATTGCGTAAGCAGTATGATGTTCTGTGTCCGCTCCTCCGGCCATTCTTTCCGCTCGCCATGATCCAGTTATGTCCATTCATCTGACCGTCAAACACATGTTAAACTATTTGTTTTGTCCGGTACTAAAAGAACAATTGTTTCTATGTCCTATATATCGTAATCCAGTTAAATGAAAGCCCCTACATGTAATTATTTAAATACCTAGCAAACCATGTATATTTTAGCACTAGTCCTAGGCTATTGGATAAGACTGACGACTACGGGTTATTTGTCGGACGCTAGGTACCATAATCAATTCCTGGGTCCGTCAAAATATCTTTTTGGTGAGTCTACCAAATCTACACCCTGTCTCTATAGAGAGCCTAGGTAGCCATGGCTCTAGCTCCCTGTCCAGCCTTCAGTGAATACAACAAGTGTGGGGGCTTGGTGAGGGGAGTTAGAGGCAGACCGCCTCATCTCTTTTTCTATCCTAATACAGACCTAGAAAATACTTAAATATCAACATAAAGGAATAAATAGCGTAAAAAAAAATTAGTGTTATTAACACTAATCGGGATTTTTTTTTAAAAATATATGTACTAATTAATCCTTAACTGTAATTTGGGTTGTCCTGAATAATATATACCCGCCCTTCGATGTCTACAGTAATATGTGTATTCATAAAAAATCTGACAATTCATACGCCGTCGCGCTGTTCACACGGTTAACGGACGAACATATGAGAACGTGATTTTTATCGACGAGTTTGCGTCTCTTTCTTCCTGTGCACATTCACATGTGTGCGCAATGAAGTTAAGTGTCTTTTTATGCCTTTGTAATTCAAAAAATACCTTTTCTTACGAGGATACCCTGTCCGTACGCCACACTATTTCCATTTTTGTGTACTTCCATTATTAACGCTAATTGAAAAAAAAACCTAATTAGAATAATATAAAAAATAGAATTATGGATTGTATTTCAGTTTTTTTTATTTTTGAAAAAAGGCACCGAATTAGCCTTATTACTCTAATAGCGATTGACGGTGTAGTGTACACAAAATGCTGAAAGGATTCATATTAATGATATGATTCGATACGGTTGATCCCCAGCAAATTAAGGGCGTGTCCCCGTGTAATGGATATTTTGAAAAGTTATTTTGGAATTTAGCGCTGATTTTACGGTGTACTTTTCAAAGTGTGCCTATGTCAATCGTTACTTGCGCGTTCATTATTTTGAATATGTGGCAGTTGTACACGTCGCCAATACTTGCGACACCTGTAGACGCCAACAAACTACAGTACTGACATTTGTAGACGCCAACGATCTCGGAACAAACTGCGGACATTTGTACGCCGCAAAGAGCTCCTGACATACTGTGACAATTGTCGACGCCAACTGTCATTTGTTGACGCCCACACGTGAACAACATAAGCAATCGCCTACGTCTACAAAATGACATTTGTAGACGCCCACAAGTGGACAACATAAGCAAACGGACAAACAATGTTTTTTTCGTGTATTCTCCCAACAGCAAAAAAACAAATGTAATTTTTTGACGCGTGCAACCCGGGCTTTCTATTCTTCAATAGTGTAGTATTTTGATTAAAAGCAGGTCGCGATTTGATTCTAGTGCAAGTGTGAAGATGAGCTGGAAGTGGGTCGCGATGATAATACTGCCAAATCGCCGTACCTTTCAAGTTCCAAGATGACGCAAAATGTATTTGAGTTTTTGCCCATTTTTCGTACGGCGTAAATATTTTCAAGTAGGAAGTCCCATTTTATGTGTAAACGACGGAAAAAAACCCTTACTTGAACACATGGGGACACGCCCTAAGATGACGCAACCTGTTGCATTAGAGCATAGATGTTTCATACGTACTTTGCGCACGGTAAAGTATTTTGAAAAAGAATGCATATACGCTTTATTCAAAATATCACATTTTTTAAAATGTGTTGGCCGACTTTGACTTATTATTTAATAAAAATATGAAAACTCAAAAAAAATAATCGGAATAAAATACAACACGACATCTTAAACGATTAAAGTAAATCCGTACATACCGCAGAAATGAAGTACACCGCGAATCGTAATTACTAATTAGAGTAAAGAAAAATTTAGAGTAAAAATACTACACCGCGAATCGTTATTAGTGTCAAAGTCACTAATTTGGGTTCCAAAATTTTGATTTTGTTTTTCAAATAGGATACATGATTTTAATTTACCTTGAGCGTTAATTACGGTGTCATTACAAAATAGATTAAAGCCGAGAAGTACAATAAAATATAAATAGTGTGTATGCGTCGATGTGAGACCATTACATAACGTACCTTTTCAGAGTGAAAATTTACAAAAATGAATTAAATCAGGCAGCGCGCACATGGGAACGTCGCTCAAAACAGGATTAGTCTGACACGTAAATTAGTATAGCATGTACGGATATTCTAAATTCGCGACGGCGTACAATTTCTAATATTTTGTACGGATACATATATTAATGTATATAATCGTACGGCGAATATTCCATTTTTGCTGTTCCCAAATTAGCATAAACGCATAAATTAGAATACACATTTTTTTTGAAAATAAATCAAATTCTTAATTATCATCAATTACGGTAAATTTTCTTCAACACTATTTAAACTTTGGCACTAATAACGATTCGCGGTGTAGTTTTGTGTATCGGTAAGGATTTGCCGATAACTGATATCTAACTTTTTGTCGGGTACCCGATAATCAATATATTGATAAGATATATCGATATCGGTGTTATCGCCGATAAATACCCAATATTTATCGGTATTTATCGGAGATAACACCGATATCAATAACTATCGGCGATATATGTACGGACCGTACATATAAATGTACGGCCAGTACACTCAACTGTACGTCATATTCCCTCGACGCGCCGCGGACCACCTTCCCCCCGATTTCGGTAAAAAATCGCGATTTTTCCTATATTATTTATTATTTAAGGGAGTTTTACTTGGGTTCCATGCTCCCATACCCTTCCTCAATGTCCTTTTGACTGTTAGTTACGCCCATAGATGTCAAAATCGTACGGATTAGGACTTTTCTGTTAAAATTACGTAATATTCGTCGATTTCATACTTTTCGTACAATTCGTCTAGATTTCTCTGTACGAACATGTAAGAAAATGTACGAAAAGTGAAATACTATAAAATCTTTAAAAAAATCTTTAAAATTACAAACAAGTAACATAAATGTATAAAATTATACGGAAAGTGTACCCTTCAAACCTAATAATACGACAAATCTTTGTCAACCGTACTGAAATATATAGGAACGTACGGCAATGAACCCAATAAACACTAGAATCCCCCCTTATAATAACCCAAAGTAGTACAATATGTACAAACATTGCACGTAAATATACGAAAAATGTAGCGCACCTGTATTGAAATATACGAAATTGTACGGCAATGTATCATCCAAACCCTAAAATGAATATCCCTAACAAGTACGGAAAATACAGCCACTGTACGTATATGCATGGAAAGTGTGCGGCAGTTATACTAAATATACGGAATTTAATGAAATGTACTCTAAAACCCAAAAAATCATTTAATATAACCTTAGAAATTACGGACATATACGGACACTGTATATAACTGTGCGAAAAATATACGGGTGCAATTGAAGGTACTTTGTTATACAAAGTCAATAATATAATAGAGTATGTTATAAAGTGTTATTATATGCATACTATATTTTTTTTTAAGTTATCGCGGATATGGAATTTGTTGGTCTCAGACCGATATATCAGAACCTCTGACCGTTCGAAAACCGATAACTATCGGTATCAGTGTTATCGCGATAAGGTTTTGACCGATACACAACACTGAAAATTAGAAAAAAAAATAGAGTTATGAACTCTAGTTTGTGTGATCGAACTTTTTCAAAAATGAATTTTACTCTAATTTGGGCGTAAATTTGGGCGTTGAATATATCCAGTGTAAATTAAGTACAAATACAAAATCTGACAAAACATACAGTCTCACGTAATTATGGCGTTTGCATTAGGATGTTTGTTAAAACACAATTACATGAAAATTGCCCGTACTAAATCATTATTTGTACTTGTTTACTTAAAGTACAATTTTGCAGCGTCAAACATCGACCGTACGCCACACTATTTAATAAGAAACTGTATTAGAGATATTATTAAGGCTCGTTCAAAAAGTACCTTAAATAACATAAAGAATAATTTAAAATAATGTACCCTATTTACGGTGATAGAGTCAAAATTTGGGGTGACGGGATTAGCGTACAAAACTCTAATTACGATTCGCGGTGAAACCTATATATTTTTTATAAACATTCCGTAAATACCGCCTATCCATACAATTTACACCTGTACTTTTCGTATGTCCGTATAAATATATTCGATACAGTCTGTCCGTACACGAAAACAATACAAAATTTACGAAAAGTTTAAAAAACCCTAAAAATAATGCATAATTGTTAAATTTTCAAAATTTTAACAAATCAAACATCTATGCATTAGAGTTTATCCCACCTACGTTTGTTTAACATGATGTTCTCTGCGAGCATGCGACCACGTCTTTGACGTCTAATCCAAATAAGTCAAATACTCAAATACAATGATATCGTATGTCGCAGTGAATGAAACGTCCGTACTCTAAAAACAAATTACGTTTTCATTTTTTATGCAATTTGAGCAACGCGAGCTTCCGTCCGTCACTGTACTGTACACCGCGAATAGTAATTAGAGTAATGAAAAAATTAGAGTACAAAAACAAAAAAAATATAGTAATGAACGCTAATTTATGTGATAGAGGTGTTTCAACTATGAAATTTACTCTAATTTATTTAAGTACTCTAATTTGGCACGCTAATATCCTCTATTGTAAATAAGGTATTCGTACATAATTTGGCAAAACGTGCAGTTTATCGTCACTATGACGTTTGCACTACACGGTTTGTTAAAACGCAGTTACATGATAACGGCCTGTATTAAATCATTATTTGTACTTTTTTACTTAATAAATTACAATTTTGCACGGTACGAGGTCGGCCGTACTCCACACTGTTTAAAACGAACCTATATTAGAATTAATAATGCTAATTAAACTTCACCTTAAATAGAATAATGAAAAAATTAGAATCATTTACTCTATTTCCTGTGATAGAGTTGAAATTCCGAGCGACCGAATTAGAGTAATTTACTCTAATTACGATTCGCAGTGTAGTGAATCGCTATTGGTGAAAAAAATATAGTACACCGTGAATTGCTATTAGCGTAATGAAACAATTAGCGTTATTTACGCTATTTGAGAATTTGGGGGTTTTGAGAAAAATCATTTACTCTAATTTGTTTTTTAAAGGGTTTACAAAGTTTTTAAGACTTGACATAAATTATACATGTTACTTTACACATTTGAAAATGGAGGAGGGAAATCAAGCTAACATGTTCTCACGTCTTTCAACCTCGAATATGTGAACACCAGCTATACCGGCTACAATATGGGAAAAAATTACCCAAATAAGAGTTATGAATAAGCTAGAGTTCTTTTTTCTCGATGAAAGGCCTTGAACCCAAATTTGAGTAAATAACACTAATTGTTTTTTTACACTAATTATTTCTTAACATTAATAGCCATTCAAGGTGTCGTGTAAATAAAAAAACATTGTTATCAATTCGATTTTGGATGCAAATGGCCTATTGCCAACATAACATTCACGCTAATTTACAAAGCCAACACTGGTTTAGATACCTATTCCAACGAAGTGGCTGCTCTAGCTTGTTTTCACATAGTACAGGCTTGAACATGAGAGAACAAGGTCCTGAAATTTTCTTCCGTTTTTATTGTTATTAATCAAATTTGAGCGCACTTTACAATGGCAAAACCACTAAGTTTCACGTGTCGATGCCGTTATCTAACAAATTTTTACTATTTTACGCAATATGACGAATAGTTTTAGTAAGTAATCACAATTTGTTTACACTACATTACTTAAAAACTGCCCAAATAAGTGTAATTGACATTAATTAAATCGCACCTATATTGACATAAAGAAAATATAGAAATATATTAGTAATGTTTTAGGATTGAGGGTCGAAAATCACGGGTGCAAATTAGTGTTAGTAATGCTAATGGCGGTTCACGATGCACTTGATTTGCGAAAATGGAAATTATTTTTATGTTCATACAAAATCTACAAAAAATAAATCATCGCTATTGTTATTTGCACGGATCTCATCAACTCTTATGTGTCTCACGTTTTTCGAAAGATTTGCATCTGTTCGAGGATAAGGGCTAAAGCTTTGATCGTTATAATACTAACTTTTGCTTCACTCCGTATATCTTATCGTTGGTTTTTTATGCCTTCCGTTTACGCCTCGGCTCACCGCACCCTTCGTTTTTAGGGAAACTTTATTGCATTTGTGGTTAATTTGCATATGAGCAAAGTGTCCATTTCATTTCTTGCTCACACGGTGGGGAGCATCCAAATGCACACGACATGGTACATTGCAATCGCTCTAGTAGGTTATAAAGCAAGATACACAGTCAAGTGTGAAGTGTCGCGCATACTTTCTTTACAATCTCAATATCGAGGTACACTTGTGCAACTCTGAGACCTCCATAAGACCTCAGAGTAGGCAGCTCACACGAAGCCTCTAGGATAACCGTGACCCCTTTGTGTTTCAGCAAGAATAACTGCCACCCTGGCAGACAAAAACTCTGACCACCTTTACCCCTTTAAAGGCAAAACTCCTCTGAGTCGATAGCAAAAATAATCTCTGAATTTGCTCACCTGAGCAGTAAGTTGTAGAAATTAATGGTTTTAAGTATTTTTTAGGTCTGAATAGAAAGAAAGAAGCCGGGGCAGTCTACCTCTAACTTCTCTCTCCAACTCTCAAACTTGTCGCAGTCACTGAGAAATTGGAGAGGAAGCTAGAGCCATGGCTACCTAGGCTATCCTGAGGTTTACGGGAAATTTATATTAGTTCGGGTTTATTTATTTAAAAGGTAAGTGCCGGCGGCAGGAATTGATCCTTGTACCTACCGGCCGGCAGACAGAAAATAGCCGGTGGCCTTAGCCGTTAAGTCTAGGAGTCATGATACGTAGTATATAGTTTGATAGTTATTTAAATATGTATACGTACGATAATTCATTTAACTATACTAGATTACGGGATACATAGATCCGGTAATATATAAAGTACGGATTATGGTACGGACTATAAATCAATACCGCGCATTTGTTTCGTAAATGAAACAAATACCGCACATGTATTTATTATGGCTACGATTAAATTAGATTCTAATCGGACGGCCGCAATTAGCGCCGAGATCGCGCAGGGAGTTTTCGGCGGTTTGTGGCCATCGCCACATCGGATGACGCGTGGCGAAATTTCGTTGGATTGTGGAATCCTCGGAGATCATGGCATCGAATTCGGATATGACATGTGTCGACATTTAGGCCTTGTCGTACAATGTCCGTACCTAAAGTACACCGGCAGCTGTACTTTTGCGTACGGAACTCAATTCTGATTGGTTCTGTACATCAGTAGATAGAGTTTGTGAGAGAGATAGGACTTAGAAAATTTAGGAGATAGGACCCTCTCTCCCAGAGAGCTTCTGTACAAAAGGTCAACTTTGACCCTCCATAACTTACTGCTCAGGAGAGCAAATTCAGAGATTCTTTTTGCTATCGACTCAGGGGAGTCTTGTCTTCACAGGGGTGAAGGTGGTCAGAGTTTTTGTCTGCCAGGGTGGCAGTTATTTTTGCTTAAACACAAAGGGGTCATGATTATCCTAAAGGCTTCTTGGAAGCTGTCCACTCTGAGGACTTATGGAGGTCTCAGAGTTTCATAAGTTATGAAGGGTCAAAGTTGACCTTTTTCTACATCACCTCTCTGGGAGAGAAGGTCCAGCCTATCAAATTTTTCTAAGTCCTATCTCTCTCTAAAACTCTATCTACTGAAGTACGCCACCAATCACAATAGTGTATCGTACATAAAGGTACACGTGCCGTTGTACTTTATGTACGACCATTGTACAACATGGCCAAAAGTCGACACATGTCATTTTTGGATTTGTTCTTGGAATCCCTGGAGATGCGTAATCCAATGTGATTGTGCCACGTGGCGATTGATGTGACGTCGATCACTAACTGCCAAAAACCTATTGCGTGTTCTCGGCATGCTTCGTGGCCGTCCGATCAAGCCGGATTACAATCGTGGCCGTCATAAATACTTGTCAGTATTTGTTTCGCCTTTGAAACAAAATGCGCGGTATCCATTTTGGATGTGCCGTACGCCGTACATTACAAAGTGTATCTATGTCTAAATATCCCGTTGAATGAAGATAGCCGATGTGTAAACATTTAAATAATTATCATACACTATATCATACATCCTTGGTTTAGACTAGTTGGCTAAGGCTACCGGCTACTAGTTGCTTTGACGGACGGTAGGTACCCAGTTCAAATCTTGGGCCCGTCAAATCTATTTTGGTAAAATCTACTAACCTAATATATATCCACGTCGGGATAGCATAGGCGGCCACGACTCTATCTCCCTCTTCAACTTTCAGTGACTACGACAAGTGTGGGAGCTATAAATGGAGTTAGAGGCAGACTGCCTCTGCTTCTTTTCTCCATTTTACAAAACCTAGAAAATACTAAAATAACCTTTAATTTCTACAACTTCACCCTCGTGCGTATATTGTATTATTACAGGGGGCGGCAATTATATAAGGTGGCCTAGTTTTCATATACCTCATATTACCCTATATTATTGACTTGCAACATTGCGCACTAGTGTTGCGGCTTGGGATGCAACAACTTCAAGAAACACGACTACGCGCATCGAGACCCAACCAATAGTTTTATATCATTTGCTTCGAAGAGTGTTGTGCTTTTATACTAATTTTTTGACATTTTTTTACGTGAGTGCACTCAATAAACTTTTTATGTCAAAAATATTTGGGCAACCCATTCTCCATCTCTCATGCCGAGTTCTTAATACCAATGTAAATTTTTCACCTTTAGCGTTCATAAGTTTTGAACGTCACCCGAGAGAGCACAATGGTGAACGATGGTCGAGGATTGAGAGACTTACCTTCACGCCACCTTGAGCCTGCATACGGTGTTCGTAGTTTGAACCTTTAATATGGCATAATCGTACGCGCTGGGCCGCCTGCCCCTTGTCATTTTTTTTTAATAAGTGCATCATGTCATTATTAATGCTTATACGGTTGGTTTCTGTTTTTCTTTCCGTAGTACTATATTTGTTGTGTAACATTTTTTGTGTTTTTAGTCTTAGGGTTGGAAAACTACCTTCTATGGTCATCAACGATTATTAGTTACAATCACGTTTTATACTTTGATGGTTTTACCTTCACGTTGTTAACAATATAATCATCATTTTTTTATTCATACGGAAAATCCTACAAAGGTATCAAAATGTTAGGGCCAACTTGTTTTACATATCTTGACCAATGATTACGAATTACATGACACGAGGATGTATAATTATATAACGGTGATATGAGTCGTTTTTTTTTTTAGCAAATTGTAAGGTTGTTAAATGAATCCATAAATGATTTGCAAAAGCTACATGGAAATCAATGTTGAGCGAAAGCCTCTTTGGTCTCACCTACCAAAACGGAGCTTCATGTGAATATATTTTCGAAATTGAAAGTTATTCGTCATTTTTCGTGGTGCTTATAACGAAACCACTCACGATACTTAATACGTGCGTTAAATATTTTTTTAGATATGTAACGAGCTGTGTGCATTTGTATAACCACATATTATTGGAAAATTTGGAAATATCACAATTAGGAATCATGCTGAAAACGAACGATATCTATTTGTTGGCCATATTGGGTACTCAGTTAATCCTTTGTCAACACAAAAGGATACACCTATATACGACATAAAAAAAAATATCAGGGTGACAATTTTGAAAACTTAGTACTTCACAAGACGAGTGACATCGATGTTGTCATCGCTCACGTCTTGACAACCAGATGTTGAATGATTGTTTAAATTTTTTTTAGCTTCGTTAAAACAAAGAACGATACAGATGTTAACATTAATGAACTTATAAAATTTATGAGTAATTTATTAATTAGGAAATACAAAGTAAAAGTCATAAATACTAACATGAGTGCAAACTTGAATTTTACATTTTGAATTTAAAAGTAAAAAACCAATGGTCAAACCCACAATTTAAAAGTTAGTACTTTGAATTATGACAATAAAATTATAAATTTTGAACCCTAAATTGTTGAATGCACATCAATATTAGCTATTTGGAACAGTTCTTAAAAGGGGAGTAGATACAAGAGGATAAAGTTAGAAAGGTGTACAGCGAAGTAATAAAAGACATTATATTTAGTTTGCACGAAAGACATTATATTTAGTTTTTTTTATTTTGAATTTTGCACAAGCTTTTCAAAGCTAATTTGGATTAAAACATTTCAGCGGTAGTAGTGAACTGTTTAAATGGTTGTTTAAGCGATTGTAGGTCTAGGCGTTAACGTCTACATCCAACATTGACATTTACCGAAAACCTCTAAGAGAATAAGTTGTGGATCCTAAGACGTCATCAAGCACGTCAATAAAATTGACATATTGCTGATGTACTACACAGTACAGTACTGTACAGTACACTGTGTATCGCTATTAGTGATAAATTTAGTTTTGCCCATAGATGTCTCATGCGCATAAAACGCACGCATGAAACGCCCAAAAAATAACGAATATGGGCATGAAACAAAATTCAATATATAATAAAATGCGTTGACCAACTTTGACTTTATAATAAAAATAAAATAAAAATACACGTAATAATCTAATGGAAAAGAGGCATAATAAAGAATACTACTGCAACTTAATCAACCTTATTTTTGTTTTATGTTAATATGCGTACTGTTTAATTAGCGTTAGCTACTATAATCTTGATTGCTTTTCAAAGTGTAATGTACCAATTGTGTCCGTTTGTACCAAAACCATTCATTATTTTGTACAGACGTACAAAATAAGTGTCAGGTAATGGCGTGGACAGGGGAAATTGAGTGCGTCGCCACGGAAAAACCTTCTCAGATTTGATTCCAAATTCATAAAGACGAAGGAAAATCACAAAAATATGTTCTCACGTGTTCAAGTGTCAAATATGTGAACATAGACTGTAGGTACTATTCAATTAGCGTTAGTTGGTTTATATTAAACTTTTCTAAAATTTAAATAGTGGAGTGTAAAAAACAAATGAGATCTTACCAAAATTGCGCATTGTTTTCTACAGGCGTACAAAAATAAGTGTCAAGTAAAGGTGTCGACACGGGAAATTGAATGCTTCGCCACAAAAAAACGCACTCAGATTTGATTCCCAGTCTTAAAGATGAGGGAGAATCGCGAGAACTTGTTCTCACATGCTCAAGCGTCGAGTATGTGAACAAAGCATAGTTCAAAAGTAGGCGTTTTTTATGGTATGCCTTTGGTCGCCGCCTTTATCGTAAGTTGTGTTATGGGCTTTTCATGTGATCTTCTTAGATCGCTACTTTGATCAGCGACCGTCCGATCGTCTGAATCTGAGGGTGTAAATAATTTTTTTTGGTCCGAATGTTTTAATTGGTCCAATTTTTGGTCCGAATGTTTTAATTGATCCAAATAGGTCAGAATACAATATGGGTCTTAAGGTCATATTGTATGTTTTGCATACAATAAGCATATTGTATGGGCCTACTTTCACCTACTTTTGAACTATGGAACAAGACTATCGCGGCTACATCCAAACTACTCCTTGAATCGTTGGTAGCGTATAGAAGTTATAAGTGTAAAGAAAAAATTTGCTTCATTCATTCTAATTTAATGCCAAGAGACGTGGAAGATTATGGTCCACGTCCTTAAATAGTGTGATTTATTATATTTAAGGTATCAATGTCAAAATTTTGGGGTGCCGATCTAGCGTACATAAGGCTAAAAACGATTCACGGTGTAGTGTGAGGTGTATAAATTAGCGTTAGTTTTTGACTTTTTGTTGGCGTTAGGCACTTTAACCCAAAATAGTGTTTAACCCTAATACGATTCACAGTGCACCATTCAACCCTCTATTTGAATATTTTCGTACATTATAATCGTACATTTATTTCGTAGGAAAAGTATACGCATTTTACGAAAGTTAAAAATTTATAAAAAATAACAAAATTTCGTAAAAATGTCAAAATTCGTACCAGTGAGTCATCTTGGTTTCGCCGCTTAAAACATATTTTCTCCGTACACACATGTCCGATTTTCACATAGAGACCGCCAATCATAAGGTGAGAATCTCGGCTTTCATTCGCAGCGTCAGATCCATTATCCGACTAGCGAGTACGAATAAAAGATGATTTAAGTGACAAAAAACACATCAACACTAATAGCGATACAAGGTGTCATGTACACCTTGAATCGTTATCAGCGTATAAAAATTATTAGTGTAAAGAAAAAATTAGCGTCATTCATTCTAATTTAGTGCCAAGAGACGTGGGAGATCATGGTCCACGTACTTAAATAGTGTAATTTATTATATTTGAGGTATCAATGTCAAAATTTTGGGGTGCCGATATAGCGTACATAAAGCTTATAACGATTCACGGTGTAGCATCCGCAAAAGATACATTGTCATCGCCCGAATTAGAATATCGTCACATCGCTAAGGTTATCGATAAAAATGGATAATGGGCTACGTGCCTACGTCGGTATGTTATAATCTGCCGTGTCAGAGATGTTTTCAAAGAGCGAATACATATTCCATGTTGCAGAGGTCGCAAAAGTGAAAATTTTATATAACCGAAACCGACCGTTTTTTTTCTCCAAAATTTGAGTAACCGACTCCCGACCGTGTTATGTCACGCTCCAAAATTGTTAATCGTTAACCAACCGTCGTTTACGAAAATAAAAGTCAACCGAAACTCGATTCGTCGCGACTAACCGTGCCCGCCCGTAACCGAAAAAGTACAAAATTATCTAATGTACGACGTATGTATAAGCCAATAATTACGATTTGTTGCGTTCACTTAGATTTGTGAAATGAATAGTGTACTAATGTGTCAGATTTGCGACGCTTTGTCGCGTTCCCTAAGATTTGCGAAATGAATAGTGTACTAACGTGTCAGATTTGCGACGCTTTGTCGCGTTCCCTAAGATTTACAAAAAATATAGTGTTACTACCGTGTCAGATTTGCGACCCTAATCATGATGTCACGTACTTCCACGATACCAAAGAGTACAAAGTACAATAGTGTTGGATTGTATAGACAGTACAATTTTATTTATTTTTTGTTTTTTACTTACCCGACCGTAACCGACTTTTTTCTATTTTATAGTGAATGAAACCACCGCAACTGCCCGGCCCCCAAAATTTGGCAACCGAATTTGATCACGATCAGGCGCAGGCGCAGGCAGTCAGTTAACGGTCCGTCACGGTTTCGGTTGACCGTTTGCGACCTCTACCTCCTCCATAGTTCCACGTTTCCATACAGCAAGACGGTTTAACGACTCTCAATATTCCCGATACTAGTGACAAACGATGCGATAAGATAAATTGTATCTTTAAAATAAACGAGTATCGTCATGCTATGCAAGCACTTATGTGATTTTTTTTTAATGCAATTTCACTTAAAGAAATTAATGCTTTGAGTGGCAATAAGACATCGTGCTACAAAGTTTTGGCGTTTACAAATAGGGCCTCGTGGTCACGTCAATATCTGGGTGTTGTGAATTTTTTACCGTGTTTTTAGAATTCAAACTTCAGCTTAACATCGGTTTCCACTTTGTTATAATTAAGATGACTACAAACATGGTTGTTCAACACGAAAAGTAACATCTAATAAAAACTAAATCTCGTACACAACTTCATGACTTTTTTTCTATTATAACAATAAAAAACTACACAAATGGGCAAAATAATCATAAATTCGTCGTATTCTCGAGTGTAACTTTCTTTACTTAAAAACAAAATCAAACATGAATCAACGATGTTCTTACGCAAATACCTCGTCTTGAGTAATCGCGAACAAAGCAACATTTGATAACAAAAATTCTAAATTATAAAACCATGCAATCTTTCCTCTAATAAAGGGCGTTTACGACATTAATAATATGAATCAAACAAAAAATAACAAGTAATGACTGCCTATTTTTTTCACAATTTGTCAAATTTTGTATTTTTACCTATCTTACTATGAAGACCCTAATGGCAGATCCGTTTTACCCAAATCAGCGTTATAGATCAATTAGAGTAATTTCTTTTTTCGAAATCTTGAAAAAATCTAAATTAGCGTTAATAACGCTAACTATTTTTAACACTAATAATTTATTAAATCCCGCGAGTGCACAAAGCTACATTTTTGTTCCACATATTTAGAGTGTTTCTTTTACTTTGTTGAAATAAAGTATGAAATTTGCAAGGTATGCACCAAACTTTTTTCACTAGTTTAGAGCATTAAAATATGGCACATAAGCCCAATTTTATATCATTAACCTATTTATTTATATTGGAGCCAATCACTCGACTTTAAGTATGTTGTTTTTCGAAACAGGATTAATATTTATATATGTTGGTTATACCATTTAGTTGTGTGGCCCATAATGGGCCACGTTAGAAAACATAGTTAGCTATAATAAAGTGTCCATGCTAGTAATTTGCGCCCTCTAGTACAATAAACCTGTCATTGCTATTGAGTGTTAGTTGTTTCACAATAAAATAATTACGACACATATGTACAGAATAGAGGAATTGTATGGAGGAATACAAAAATTCGAAAAAGGTTGTTATTTGTTTCTGCATATAAAGAAGAGTTTGTTTTCCAATTATTGGAAACGAACAACTTGCGCACACTATCGTTATATTATAATCCAATATGTATGTTTCATAAAATTAAAAAATCCACAAGTACGTTTCTCGTCGGATGTTGTTAAGAAAGTACATTTACACTTTAAAAACGTCGATAACCTCAACGTACAAGATAGAATATTGACACAAAAATCGACGTCAAGCATAAAAAATAATGTTAATTGTATTTTTTTTTACACTCTTTCGCAAAGTAGCATAAATAAAACTAAATTGTTGTTTACACTAATTTGTTTTTTCGATTACTAAAGATGGGTGGGGTTATGCAGTATTCATATTAAGGCTTAACGCAATCCTCAGACCAAAGTGAAGCAGTAGAGCAAAATGGGATTTTTCGCTAGAATAGAGCGACGAGAAAACTCAATGAGTATTATATCCACAAGAAGTTAGGGAAAAATTTACTAGAAAAAGTGCAATGGAAAAAACCATCAAAGTGTCCAAGGGGTAAAAAAAAAAAGAACAGAAACATTGAATACTATACAAGCCAAAAGAGACAAATGAAAGAGGAAAAAATGAAAAAATCAACGCTAAACAAAAGTCAAAAACCACCAAAACTAAACATATCTACTCAAGATAACTACACACAAAGGGAAAAAACAATAGAAGATGGCCCACAATGGTAACAAATTAAAGTCCATACCCACAAAGATTGTGCATGTAATATGGATCCCTTGGTGGAGAATAAAGGAGGCTCCGCCCATCATCCGCCATTGTGCTCCGTCGTAGAATGGTCGTGGAGTGCGTTCCTTGAAGGGCACTTGATATATTTTCACGTTGAAAAGCAAGAAGAAGGCTCAAAGGATTTGGGTTCAAATGCTTCTACTATAGATGCAAGGAGAATTGCCAAAGGACTTGTCTAAGGAGTCAAAACTTTACAAAGCAAATGGGACGAAGTATCAGTGAACATAATTTGTTAGACGTGGTTGTATCTTGAGAAGCCACGCCCTTATTCATGAAGCGCGAAAGGAGGCGTGGGTCCAAGTCGGATCCATGAGAACCAACTCACCCAAGTTCCTCCCAGCCCTGCGGAGGAAATCCAAGCCCAACAAGGACTACGAAGACCACTCTATTACGATCGACGAGGAAGTATATGAGAAACATCTCATTTCACAATTTAACTTACTTCGACACCGATCGTGGCATTACATGGCGAATCAAATCATACGCAACAGTACGTTCTTCCCTACAGGAGCAATGGAGTTAATGAATGCCTTCAGAGTCAAGAGCACAACGCGGACGCCTAAGGAGCACAAGGGTGAGGCAAACCAAAACGTAGACTAAAGGCCAACATTAATTGGATATACGTCAAACAAACTTTCTTAAAAATCGACGAGGCTACGCATTGTCCCTGACCCATAACGTGAACGTCTGCGAGCACACGATTAGGCATAAGGTAACATGTCTAATAGATTATGGAATTCATCAGCTTCAAGCTGCTCATAGCGGTCTAGTTATTTTGCTTACTGGAATTATAAAATATATGGAGTCACTAAACTTGAACGTAAAATTTCAAAAACGTGTTACGTCGTCGCAAATATTTAGATTCGTAAAAATTTAGAAGTGGATTCAGAAAAAGGTTTTGGACGCGTGTTCGTAAAAGAGGAGGGTTCTTATTAGTTTTTGTACATCTTTTAGTTTTTGGTTTGGTGCCTTTTGCCACGCGTCGAGCTATGGCTTAAAAGCTCGTCCGGGTTATCCCATGGGGCCTACTGCTTTATTTGGTCCCCGATAGTGCCCTGATAGT
>JBBHKE010003180.1:69297-187195 GCA_037447655.1 Zygnema cylindricum
ATGATGTCATGTGGCACTTAGCAATAATCTGAATACATGCGATATAGCCGTGGGGTTTTAAAACTGTAACTATGCAATTTATATTATTTAATGTGATAAATTTATGCACCTGATATTAGACGGTGCAGAGGACCGTGATTTACTCTTACTTACTGCGATTAAAAAAGAAATGTGATTATTCCTACGCCGGGGTACACCGATTCAAGCCCAAAAAAAGACAGCAAAGAAAATATTGAATCGCGGCATGACGGAAAAACGCTGGCATGCTTCTTTAACGTTTAAACATCTCATTGATAAGTTTGAAAATGACGTGACAGTGGGTCGAAAAAACGCAACACGACAAATTTTCGTACATCCTAAGTTCAAGAATGACGCAAATTGTACTCTACAAATTTGCAATTTCTTCGTACGGTCGCAAAAAGGCAGTACGGCGCTAAGTTATAAAAGAAACGACAGAAAAAAACCCGAACTTAGCCACATGGGGCCGCATCCTTATTAGTGTAAAGAAAAAATTAGCGTCATTCATTCTCATTTAGTGCCAGGAGACGTGGCAGATTATAGTCCACGTATTTAAATAGTGTAATTTATTATATTTAACGTATCAATGTCAAAATTTTGGGGTGCCGATATAGCGTACATAAGTCTAATAACGATTCACGGTGTACTGTAGTAAGTAGTAATAACTAATAAGGCTAATAACGATTCACGGTGTACTGTAGTAAGAAGTAACAATGGGCGGTGTGCACGGAGGTGTGTCCATGAGCATAATCTGCTGTAATAAGTAACATGTACGGACAGGCACCAACGAACAATATGAGCCTACCGTTTTTCCACACGTGGCCCTTTCCATCTCTTCCAATTCTATTGCCACATTTTCTCCATATGTGTCCTCCTTCCCCTTCTCCCCTAACTTTTTCTTCGTCGTTCATTCATCCTTCCCTCTTCTCTTCGTTCTATCCCTTTTTTTTCAGCCCATCCTCACTCTCTTTTTCCCTCTCCATTCTACTCCAGCCAACTCCTTTCTCCTCCCAGTTCCCTCTCAACTCCACTCCTTTCATTTCCTTCCAGCGTCCTCCCTCTCCTCCCTCCCTATTCAATCCATCCCTCCACCCAACCTTCCCTTCCCTGGTGTCTCTTTACCGACTATTTTGTTTATTATTATTATTCTTATTTTTTTTATTATTATTTTTTACGTAGTTTCAAGGCCCGTTTTCATCCTGTCGTTTTGCGGAGGGAGAACAACTGATCGTCGACGCCAACATTTTCCACCTCCAGTCAGCACTATCGATACACAGTAGACTTTCTTCCACGGGTGTGTGCACACCCAACCCTGCCGGAGGCAATAATGCACCTCCATTCGGAATGACGTCAGATGCAACAGTTTCAAAAGGTTTCGCATCAGATCCACAGCGAAGTGGGAATCTCATCGGCACGCAAGGACCAATGGTAGGGTTTGTTAACGAAACAACCAAGAATTTCGCACTGCCCACAGTGGGGTTCTTAGTGCCATTTCCTTTTCCGGGTTTTAGGGTTGGAGAAGTTTTTCCTCAAGCCTATTTCCATGCAGTTAACCCTTACAGCAATCATGAATTTCCGCAGATGATACAAACAGTTAGACAGCCTTTTGGCAATTTGAATCACACAGAAAATGCAGCCAATGAAAAACCATTTACGCCAATTTTTCAGAGTGAGAGTGCCATACTCGGGAAAAGAATCAGAGGAGATAGGAGAAAAGACACAAGTAAAAAAGAAACGGTCTCTCCAATGAAAAAGACAAAGAGAACAACGGACGAAACAGCAATTCCAAACATCTCCAGTGGAAACTCGTTCGGAGAAGGGGGCATGGAAGCGAGAGCGAGATGGACGGAGAACGAAACTTTGGTTTTAGTTTCTGTACAAGGTAAACGTATGGAAATGGAGAGAGCTTTGGGAGTACGAGTGAAATCCAAAAGTAGACTTGAGAAATGGAAAATCATTAGCGACGAACTTCAGGAGTTGGGAGTGTGGAAAGACCCTTATCAATGCAGAAACAAATGGGTAAATACATTTAAAAACTACAAACAAGTTAAAGCTTATTGTCTTCCCAATGGAGGAAAAACGTATTGGGAATTAAGTTATGATAAACGGAGAGCTCTCGGCATACCGACAAATTTCCACGAACGTGTCTATAAGGCAATTGAAATGTCACTCGGAGGATCTGAACAAAATAGTACGACACATGTGAAAGAAACCGTTTTTCAAAGAACAAGAGAGGAGGACAGTGAAGACGAGGGTGTGAACATTGGGGAAGAATTATCCACAGAAGAGGATTGCGAGACTGACCCAGAAACATCTGAAACTACGGACACAGAAACTACTGACATGGAAACAATGCTGGAAACGCCAAAAAAAGAAGATGCTCGTCGGAACACTGCTACGAGTCCCTAAAAATCCCTAAACACCGCGGGCCAAGAAAAGGAACCCGAAATTGGGAAGACTTCACGCGAATTGGACAAGAACGATGTTTGGAAAAAACTAGCAGAGTCAATGGAAAAAAGATGGGAAAGGGAAGAAAAATGGACACAGAAACTTCTAGATTTGGTGAACATTATTGTTGAAAAAAAAGATGGAGGAGAAGGCGGAAAGGCATAAGGAATGATTTTTTTGTCATTCTTTTATCCATATTTGGTTTTGAGTGAAGGATAAACAGGAAAAAATAAGTTTATTATAATGCCGAACTAGCGGCAAAAGTTGTGCTTTGTTGTGCACAAACTCTTTTTTTTTATATATATGACAAAAGATTAATGTTTTTCTTATTTTTGTTTTGTAAGTCTCTATCTATTTGTTTGTTATAACATTGTCATTTCTTACTCACTATGAAAAATAATTTAAACTGTTGTCTGAGTTTGTCATGTGTCTTTTTTTTCGACGCATGATGCATCATTTTGTACCTCCGCTATGTTATGTCCGTCTTTTTTATTGATGATTCTGTACTTGTTTTTCTGCTGTGAAAGTTATTTTAAATGTTGACTGAGGTTTCATGAATGCAAGATTCATGATTCTATACTCCCGGTATCTGCTTCTATATGATTAGCCGCCACTGCAGCCACCTATCACAGAATAAAACATCCATTCTCTCTCCCAGGGGCAAACTAACTGAATTTTTGACGAAAGTTTTTTAATCTTTTATAAATTGCCTTTCCCTACTTCGACAATGCCCTTTTACCACAATGTCAGCCAGAGGTTTCGGCTAGAAAAACCTTTTTTCTATTTTTCTTAATAAAAACATGTTTGTTTTGAATGTTCTGGATTGGTTAACATTGATTTTTTTTGGGATTTTTTTCCTTTCGACTTTTGAAAAAGTAAAATACTCATTACGAAAGAAATGCATTCAAACCGTGTAAAATCATAGAAGGGTGAGAAAATGATTCCAAATAATCACGATGCTTCATATGATCCTCCAATGTTTTATCAGAACTTTTCTTCATTTGTTTTTCTAAATTATTTGTGAATGCTTATAAGAAGCCACAGACTATTATTAGAGACTATTGTTTAAGCTGAAGGAGCTAAACAATTGCCGTTTTGCCCCATGTGGGATCAGCCTCATCCATGTCAGTTTCAGGAGGGGGAGGAGGGGAAAGAGGAGAAACCCAGCCACATGTAGAACGAAGTACAGCGGATATCTTGGCGTTGCAGAAATGGCGACAGCTGGAAAGAAGGGCGGAACATCTGGAGGTGGAGCTGTAGAAAATGGGGTTTCTTCGACATGACGTGGCGATCAGATACAATGCGATCTAACATCACGAACTTGCAATTTGAACTGGATGCATACCGCATTATATATGGAATATTCTATGTTTTGTATTACTATACAAACTCCAACGGTTTTTTAAGTCTATATTCTTTTTGGTCTCTTTTCTTGGGTATATTCCAATAGCCCATCACTTGAACAATCCAAGAGAGTAACAGTATGTCAATAATATTACCATAAAATACAAAACACAAGATTAAGTAGAGGAAAACAACACACATAAAAAATACACAAAAGACAGACTATAAAAGACAAGCTATAATACAGAAACGACAAAACACAGAAAGGTCAAACGATAACGACAGAATAGTGAAACGACAAAATTACATGAAGAACAATATGAATAAAAGAAAGAACACATAAAAGACAACATACATAAAAGACAAGATACATAAAGGACAAAATACATAAAAGACAATACACAAAATGACAAAATACAGAAAATGACAAACTACATAAAGGACAACCACATAACAGACAAACTACATAAAAGACAAAATACACACAAGACAAAATACACCAATGATATTACACCAAAGATATAAAGACAAACTACATAAAAGACAAAACGCATAAAAGACAGCATAAAAGACAATACCGAAAAAGAAAACTACATAAAAGACAAACAGACAAGATACATAAAGGACAAAATACAGAAAAGACAAAATACATAAAAAGACACAATGCATGATGACAAAATACATAAAAAGACAAAATACCTAAAAAGACAAAATGCATAAGAGGACAAAATACACAAAATGTAATGCACAATAGACAAACTACATAAAAGATAAACTACATTACATAAAAAGGCAAGACATGTAAAAGATAAAATAAAAAAAAAGACAAAATAAAAAAGAAAAAATACATAAAAGGACAAAATATATTAAAAAAGAGACTACATAAAAGACAAACTGCATAAAAGACAAAATACAAACAACGAGCAAATACAGAAGAGAAAACCAGAAACAAACTAAAAAAAAACTCAGGGGAACAAACTACAAAAACCTGAGTCCAAAGAAAAAGACGTCAATGAAGTAGAAAAAAACAAAATCAGAAAAAGGCCAAAACAGGAAAGGACAAAACCATAAATACAAGATACATAAAGACAAATAATAAAAAACAAAAAGAGAAAAACCTTATATAAAATAAACTTATAAAGACAAACTATGGAAAGAGAAACTGATTAAAACGACAAAGTAATACAAAGATCAACTACATAAAGACAAAATACATCGGGACAAACTGGGCTCTGAAATCTACAAAAGACAAAATTTAGGAAAGACACCGAAAAGACAAACAGAAAAGACAATTTTTGAAAGACAAATACGGAAAAGACAAAGAGCATAAAAGACAAATAGAAAAGACAAACAGAAAAGACAAAACATAAAAGACAATACGGAAAAGACAAAATATAGAAAGGACAAAATACGGAAAAGACAAAATGCAAAAAGGACAACACAAAAAGTATATAAACGACAAAATATACAAAAGACAATACAGGAAAGACAATACAGAAAAAAACAATACATAAACGACAAATTACAAAAAAGACATAAAATAAATGTCAAGAAAACAACAGCAAAAAGACAACACGACCACAGAAAAGAAACAAAAAAGAAAAAAAAAAGACAAAATAGGAGAAAAGACCAGCGGGAAAGGACAGATGTCTGTTTTGATCTTTTCCTTGATGGGTTTTTGTTTTTTGATATGTCAACTTTGTGCATGATGATGTATGATGATTCAGGATGACGGAGGATGATGGAAGATGATGCAGGAGTATGATGCATGAGGATAATGCATAAAGATGGTGCAATGATGATGATCGTGCATGATGATGCATGATGAAGCAAGATGAAGCAAGTTGATGCAGGTGATGATGATGATGATGATAACGATGATAATATTTTAGGGTTATTTACTTATTATTCTTAACATTTATTTATTACTAGGGTATAATAAACCCTAAACCCTCTACTTAAACCTAAACCTTAACCAACCCGATCAACCCGCCTCCTCCCTTTGCAGAAGAGGTCAGAGTGGAACCATGCGCCAATCCCTCCTGAGTCAACAACTGGACTCCATCCCAATGAGGCATCGCGGGTTTCACCTACAGACGGACAAAACGAGGAAAGAAATTAGTCATTCCATAAATTTACCGTTGCCTGTTTAACACTGCTATACATCATGGAATCATAAGAATAATGGAAACTTTTTGTTCGGCTTTCAGCAGTTTCAAACACAACACGCCACCTGTCCCTTCTCAGTTGGAACAACCGGAACCCTTCCTTCTCGAGCCACTAAATCCAAAGCACGAGTTATACTGCCCTCCATCTGCAATCAACAAAAAAAAGACAAGATGAATTACCACATTCAGAAAAACCATTCACTTTTTTTTCCGCAGAAAACAAAAGGCCTCTTTGAGAATGTTATTTTCACAACATTCATGTACATAGTTTCATAGAGACCATATGTCAGATTCAAAACCAACTACTCACATTTAGGTCACTCTCTTCCCTTTGGACTTTTTAAAATGGAGTGAAAAATGAAGGTTCTTGCCTACTAGTTCCAGTTGACCTCCTCCTTCTGAATGCGATGAGTTCCTGTAGAGCTGTCCTCCTCCTGGGTACACATGGATACTCGGTCGAGGATGGAATTCGCTTTCTGCCAGCGATGGTGACTTTTTTTCAACAATCCTGTCTCCTCATCATAAGATGAGTCGGTAGATGCGTACCATACCATCAGTTTTAAAGGTGAATGCAATATTGTTTTCAATCTTCAAATCTTCAAAGTCCTAACAAGGAGAAAAGGGGATTCAAAGTGAAAAAAAAGGCAAATTGTGGAGGTGGGAGGAGGAGCGGAGGGGAGGAAATTCTTTTGTCTCAAAATAAAAAGGACAAAAAAAAAATGATGAAACGGAGGAAAAAAAAGGCAATAAGTCATAAAATGATAAATAAGAAAATGAATATAGATATATATATATCTAACAAAATAAAAGAAAATGATAAAAAAAAAAACGATACAACGGTATGAATCAAAACAATAGACTTGGAGGTAACTCTTGAGTGGTAAAACAACCGAAGAGAAAAATGGGAGAGGAAGGGAGAGGGAGAGAGCGGGTTAACCTTTCTTCCTCCCTCTTTCTCTTTTAAAAAATGTTTTCAAGGGTTTGAGACAGAGAAAGTGAGAGAGCGATAATACCCTTTAATCCCTCTCTCTCAGGGACAAGGTTTGGAGACATTTTCATAACTAAATTCTTCAAAGTTTCACGGCATTGAAGCAAATCCCAAACAAAGGATTGCCGAGTCACACCCATAAAGTTACCTCATCACATGTAAATTTGAGGGAGGGAGGGAGGACGTGCCCCACCTCGGCAAGAGCTGCTGCCGGACCTGCCAGCCTGCCAACGCCATTTTTCCAAAGCTCAAGATAAATCAGAAATTGCACTGCCTATCGCTATTGGTGTTGATAACCCTAATCGGGTAAATCATGACAGTGAGTTAATAACAGTATGCAAGGGTGTGGGCTAAAATAGAGCACATCACCCTACACTATTTTTATTATCATTGACACTAATTTACATCGATAAAATGGTGAATGCGGAAATTGAAATGTCACATAATAAAAGGAGAAACTAAATTCGAATAGGGCGAGAAATAATAAACTGCCTTTTTTTTGAACATCGTTAAATCATCATTTGTCCGATGTTTACTATTATTTTTTAATGTCAATTAAACATCGTTTAATCTTCGTTCAATCCTCATTTAATCATTATGTAATTGTCATTTAGTCACTGTTTAAATCGCCGTTTTATAGCAGTATCACTGTTTTTTGTAAAAAGTGAAACAAACTGAAATATAAAAAAAAAAAAATCAGGGCACTTGGAGAATTAGGAATTTGGACTTTTGGAATTTGGGGTTTTTAGGACTTTCGAATTTAGGATTTTAGGGTTTGGGATTTTAGGGTTTTCAGGGTTTAGGTTTTTGACATATTGGGGTTTTGGGGTTTTGGGGTTTTGGGGTTTTGGGGTTTTGGGGTTTTGGGGTTTTGGGGTTTTGGATTTTTTGAATCATGGAGTTTTGGGTTTTAAGATTTTGGGATTTTGGGATTCTGGAAATTTGAAATTTCTGGAATTTCTGAGATTTATAGATTTATAAAAAAAATGAAAAAAAAAAAAAAAAAAAAAAAAAAAAAAACAAAAACAAAAAAAAACACCAAAAAAAGAACATCTTACTCCTATCGTTCCCCAAGCCCCCAGTCCTTCTTGTCACGTCACGCTCTCCCCCCTTCCCACGTGCCGCGTGGCACCTCAGTTTTGTCCTTTCTGCCATTTCCGAAAAAAACCTTTCCCAAGTGCCGCTGACGTGGCATTTCTGCCACGTGGCACTCTCTGGAGCATCGGCGAATCCCCTCTCACCACCAACTCTCCCCGGAAAATCCGGAACCTGTCAAAAACTGCCACGTGGCATTTTCTGAACCCCGATCTTCCGAAAGTCATCCTGGGGACTTTTGGGGTTTTTGGGGTTTCTGAGAGTTTCGGGGGGTGCCACGTGGCAGAGGGAGGAGGATCTCCTAGACTGCCACGTGGCAGGGAGATTGCTGCCGCCCGTAAGCTGACAGCTGGCATTCCACCGGGCGGCAAAGGTAGGGCGGAAAACGACAAAACTCGCAAGAAAATGAACCGGAAAAAATTCCGTACTAAAAAGCGAAATGTGCGTACGGAAAAAAAGAGGAAACAAAATTACATGTGGAAAAAGTAAATGTGGGCAGTGTACGGAAAATGGCTGGGGAGACACAAAAAAAAGGGGGGGGGGGGGAGAGGGTAGGCGAGGGAGGAGAAGGGGGAGGGGAGATGGTGGTGGAGGGAAAAGGAAAAAAAAAACAAGAGGATAAGAAGTCAAAGAAAGCAAAAAAAGTGAAAAAGAGAAACAGTGGTACGGAAAAAACAGCAAAGTAAAGTACAGAGTTTTAAATACGATTGTACGACTTTGAAAAAAAAAAAAAAAAAGTTTTTTTTTTTTCCGTTTGAAAATTTTTCGAACAAAACATTTCGATCGAACGAAAAAAACCAGGCGTGCACGATTCCGTGCGAAGTCAGTCACAATATATGACCGCACGATAAAATAATTCCGTGCGTAGGCAAAAGATGGTCGCAAATAAAAAAAACCAACACGTACTTTATTCCGTGCCGAGTCAGGTCGCCGTACGGAATAGTCGCGGACGTGTCGCATGACTTGTCGCACGAATCGTCCGAAGGACTGATCTGGACCGTCCAAATTGTACCATTTTATCGGATCGATTTATGTACGGACAATTCAAAATGTGTACGGCTACCAGATTCTCTCGCACGCTTCCCGCCGGCGAGGCCATTTTGGAGCACTCGCGTCCCTCCCCCCCCCCCCCCCCCCTCGATGCCGGCAGCATATGCGGAAGCACTACGGGGGGTATGGGGAGTATATTCCTCTCCTCGAAAGAAGACAAACTGACGAATCGCGTGAGAGTTCACACGCTCGACGGACATTTTGGACCAATAGGAGTCGTCGAATATGTCCGCCTAGCAGCCGTCGCAAAGTGTCCGTTATACAGTTATGTACACCGCGCATCGTTATTAGTGTCAAAGTTTAAATAGTGTGTTAGTAAATTTACCGTCATTGACGCTAATTAAGAATTTGAAAATTAAAAAAAAAAGGTTTATTCTAATTTCAGTGTAAACGCTAATTTGGAACAGCAAAAATGGAAAATTTTCTGTACGATTATATACATTATTATATGTATTCGTACAGAATATAAAAAATCGTACACCGTAGTGAAATTTAAATATCCGTACATGTCAGACTTTTTTACATGTCAGACCAATCCTGTTTTTTTAGCGCACGTTCCTATGCCAACGCGTCCGATTTAATTCATTTTTTGTAAAACTTTCAACTAAAAGGTACATTTATGTACGGTCTGACATCGACCGTACACCACACTATTTACATTTTAATGTACTTTCGTTCTGTACGCTAATTTGCACGGAACCTCAATTAACGTCAAGGAAAAATTAAAATCACGTATGCTATTTTTGGAAAAAAATCAAAATTTTAAGAACCCAAATTAGTGACATTGACACTAATAACGATGCGCGGTGTAGTTAGTCGAAAATTGTTTTGGATTCTTCCCACCCATTTTCGGTCAACAGTTGTTGTACGAAACTCTTCCTCAGTTTCCTTCCCACCATTTAATTTTTCTACCAATCCCGTTTCCCTTCTTGATCCTACTCCACCGTTTGATTCTCCTCTGTCGTCAAAATTCCTTGTGAGATCGTCGGTTCGTCTGATTGGTAGAATCTCTCGTCATCGAATCCCACCTGAAATTTTGCGAATCTTGTGGGTTTACCATCAGCACTCCTCTCTCTCTCTCTCTCTCTTCCCTCTACTCCGTTGTCTCTCTACTGTTTCTATTGGCTGCTTTCCTCCGTTCTGATGCTGATATGTAGCACATCACGGCGAACAATGAAATTAAATCCCTCCTATCAGTTCGATTCTAGGAATTGAAACTAGAAATTGAAATTAGGAATCAAAATTAGGAATCGAAACTAGGAATCGAAATTAGGAATCGAAATTAGGAATCGAAATCAGGAATCGAAACCAGGAATCAAAATTAGGAAGCGGAATTAGGAATGGAAACTACGAATGGAAATCAGGATTCAAAATCAGGAATCGAAACTAGGAATTGAAATTAGGAAGCAGAATTAAGAATCGGAATTAGGAATCAAAATTAGGAATCGAAATTAGGAATCGAACCCAGGAGTCAAAACTAGGAATCCAAATTAAGAATCGAAATCAGGAATCGAAACTAGGAATCGAAGCCAGGAATAAACTAGGGATCGAAACTAGGATTGCCGTCGAAATGAAGTGTTTCGAATGTTACGGGAATTTGTCGACAACATAAACAATTCAATGCCAAAACTTGTCGACAAATGCCTTCTACAAAAAGAGTATGTGGACTTTACTGGAACTTATGGCTCTGTCCGCAACTTCTTATCAATCCATACAATATCGAAATTGTGGTATTTGCTCTTTATAATTGAGAAGTTCACCAAATGGATGTCCAACCACTTCTTGTATTGTGATCTTGGTCAAGGAATATACCTCGAGCAACCTAAAGGCTACATGAGAGTCATCAGTTTTGCAAGTTCAAAAAATTGTTCTACAGTCGAAAAAAGCGAGTTTGGAGCAAAACTCTCGATGCTTTATTTACTAGTGAAGAATTGTGTCTTATTGGGAGAGATTGCAATCTCTATTTCCCATGCCGACTGGTTCTACTCTTGTATCGATGGTAATGATTGCTGTCTATGTAGATGATCTTCTAGTTGTCGGTTTAACCTTTAGTGAATTTACCGACACAAAATTTATGCTAAGTTGTCATTTTCAATAATGACAGGTCTTGGTGAAAGTTAAATCTCCCAAGTTAAAAAATGTCCGCTTTAGCGAATATAGTTCTGTTGAAACAATCAAAACATTAAAACAACTAGAACAACTAAAACAATTAAACCTTAGCCAACGAAATTACATTGAAGATTTGTGAGTTTTCTACAGTTTTCTGACTAATTTTACATTTGTTGCAAGCTCTTTGAACGCTAATTCCGTCCCGCTTTTTTTATTTTTTATTCTCCATTAGTGTAGTTCATTCTATTTTTTTCTTTATTCTATTAAGGGTTATTTTCAGTACGCTGTCTCTTAAATAGAGTGGTGTACGGTAAATGTCAAACCGTACATAAATTGTACCTTTTTAAGTTAGAAAGTACAGTAAATTAGTTTTAGTAACCGTGGACGCATGCGAATGTGCGTTCTAAAAAGCAAAAAAAACCAGGTCGTAAAAAATCCCGCTCGCACATATTCGTCCGACAGCCGCGTTTCGACTGTGTGAATGTACGATTTGTGTACGATTTGTTATATAATGTACGGAGACCTATATTAGCGTAGGCATGTTTGCGACCGACATTTATTTTTTCAAAGATCCAAATTACCATAACCAAACAATTACAATGTATGATTTTTTCCAAAATTTTCAAATTCTTAAATAGCGTACACCACGGTAATTATTTTTATACGCTAAAAAAACTTACACGCTAATAACGATTGGCGGTGTATAGTATCTGCTGCGACGCGTCGGGATACGTCGCACGCGACTTTCACACTTGCGACTTCGAAAAGTCGTAAGGCGTCGCACAACATGTGGAATTGTCGCGAGAAAAAAGCGAAAAAGGGGATGATAAGCGCATGCGTGTTTTTTAGTGTTGTGTATATTGGCCTTTTTTGGAGGTTGCCGACAATCTATATATCGGCGCGATACATCGACATCGGTGCTATCGCCAATAAACAACCGATATTGATAACTATCGGCGATAAATGTACGGACCGTACAGCTAAATGTTCGGCTCGTACACTCAACTGTACTGGCTATTCCCCGGACGCGCCACGGACCCACTTTCCCCCGATTTCGAGAAAAAATCGCGATATTTGCTTGATTATTTCTAATTCAAGGGGGTTCTACTTAGGTTCCACGCTCCCATACCCTTCCAAAACGTCCTTTTGACTCTTGTTTTTTTTATAAATGGCAGAAAATGGCGACAATATGAAAGTTTGTTTGTCAACTCTGCTCATCTGTTCGTCTGGTTTTCAAAAAAGATTGATTTTACAAATTTACAATGAAATTTAATTTTTTCGTTTCAGTACTTCAGTTTTAGAACTATAAACTATTTTTTTAAAGTTGTCAATGTTTATGTGTTGCGCTATCTGTAATAAACTTCACTTACATAGAATAGGGAACAAATTCTTATACGTGGAATGCCACGCTTTATAAAGTCAATAATATAATATAATATATTATAAAGTACTATAGTAGGCGTACTATAATTTTTTAAGTTGTCGCCAATAAGGAATTCGTTGGTCTCGGACGGATATATCGGAACCGCGTTTTTTCGGTAACCGATATGTACTCTTTTTTGACCCATCGCCGATCGAAAGTCAAAGCGATATATCGATAAAGGAAATATCGTGACGGTTTACGCATACATTACCATATATGACCCATAACTATCACCAATAATTACGTACTTGAAAACGAATGGATTGTGAAATATACAGTACGATGACTACAGTATAGTACTGTACAATATAGTACCCCGTGAATCGCTAATAATGTTAATGTTTTTTTTGCCACTTAAAACATCTTTTCTCGGTACACAATTGATCCTAATCTAATATAATCCCTTTTTTTGACACGGTGATTCCCCCATCGCCTCTGCTACCATACTAGGAGATAAATCGGCAAAGGAAGACAAATCGGCGAATCGTGTGAGAGTCCACACGCTCCTCCGACGAGGACCAATAGGAGTCTTCGAAGCCGTTCGCCTAGCAGCTGCCGCAAAGGATCCGTTATAATTTATTATCTGGTGCGACTCATGGGATACGTCGCACGCGACTTTCAAGCTTGTGACTTCAAAGAATCGTAGGGCGTCGCACGACATGTGGAATTGTCGCGAGAAAAAAGCGAAAAAAGAGAAATGATAAGCGCATGCGTGTTTTTTAGTGTTGTGTATCGGCAAGGATTTGCCGATAACCGATATGGCATTTTTAGGGGTTGCCGATAATCGATATATTGGCACGATATATCGACACCTGTGTTATCGTCGATAAAAAACTGATAACAATAACTATCGGTATCGGTGTTATCGCGAATTTTTTTTTTGCCGATACATAACACTAGTGTTTTCTTTTTTTTCTTTTTTTTCGAGTTTTTCTCTTTTTTTGGAGTTTTTTTTATTTTCTTTTTCTTTCCCATTTTTAGTGAAATATGTAAACTGAATGTGTAAAGGCAAAAGAAACACTTTAGGGTTTTTATTCCTAGCCCATTCTAGATGAAACAAAGTGTAAAAAGTGGACTTAAACGTTTAAATGTTTACACATTCTAAACATGTTTTATCTCCATACGGAATTTTTCCATATTTATCCTCAAATTTATGTTTTTTGTTTTATTACGATAATTTTATCCCTCTCCCACTTTCCCAATCTTTCCTCCTGGCCCCCTCTTCCTTTTTTTCTCTCCCTTTCCCACTCTTCCTTTTTTTCTCTCCCTCTCCCACTGTCCGTCTCCCACTCTCTCTCTCTCCCTCTCCCTCTCTCCCTCTCCCCTTCTCTCTCTCTCCCTCCCTCCCTCTCTCCCACTCTCCCTCTCTCCCTTTCTTCTTGCGAGTGGATGGGACAATTGTACAGACAATGCTTACTAAAGTTTTCCAAAGTACCCTTTCCCAACACTTAACAAAAAGTAAACCCTAAAAACAAAATCTCTAAAAAAAACCCTACAAAAAATCCCTAAAAAAAACCCTAAAAAAAAACCTAAAAACAAAACCCTATAATAATAAAAAAATCCTAAAAAAAGGTACAAACCATATTTGTTTATTCGTGAATTTTTTTTTTCTCAGCTCGAGATGCCAATTCTATTCGATATGAAGGTTGCCTAAATGGCATATATGGGGCATATATATGTGTGTATATATATGTAATTATATATATATATATATATATATATACATATAAGACATATAGAGGAATGTATAAATATATGGTTTTTTGTCCAACCCTCTAAGTGTCCTGTTTGGTACCCTCGTGCTATTCCTCCTCTTTTCACTCCCCCTTTTGGATTGTGAAATATACAGTACGATAACAACAGCATAGTACTGTGCATCATTGTACCCCGTGAATCAGTATTAATGTTGATGTTTTTTTTGCCACTTTAAACATAATTTCTCCGTACACACTTGAATCTAATCTAATCTAATCTCTTCTTTTGACACGGTGTTTTCCCCATCGCCTATCCTACCATACTCGCACTTCCCCTCCCACCCCTAGTTTTGCGTTTTTACTTTCTTCATTTGGTGATCGCCTCATGGACGTCCTTCACATTAAGTTAGGTCGTGGGGCTTTTGATCGCGAGTTTGGGCCTGTAGCCGCTATCAAAATCCCCATGACCAAATGCTGAAAGGGAAAGCATAAAAGTAGGGGCCAAAATACGTCCCAGCACCCTAGTAATAGACTTTAAAGCGACTTTCATCCTTGGTAGGGCTCGTTTTCGGGTGTCGCTTGTCTAATTAGTTCGTTTGATGGCTCGTTCTTAAGTTTTTAAATCCCTCTTCAACAGGAAAGTAATTGATCGTGATTTCGATATTTCGTTGGAAAGATATGCCCGATATAGAGGTGGGTAGCTTAATATACCGTAACCCTTAATATATCAAAAGTGACGCCAAGTGGTGTCAAAAGTGACGCCAAGTGGCTTCAATTTTGATATAGGGTAGGGTTCTCTATTTACGGCATATTGGTAGGCCGGTAACTTCAAATTTACACAAGCATGATTCGTCGGGAGAGTATCCCCAACCCAACCTATATTTATAACTACGAGCCTGGAGGGCTCAAAATTTTTGAGGATTTAAGGGCCCTGAGTGCCCCCTCCTATGTTAGTATATCATTTATAACGCCCATTAGCTTCAAATTTGCACAAGTATAATTCGCCGGCCCCATATATATACCCCCCCCCATCATCTAAACTATTACGAGCCTGGAGGGCTCGAATCTTTTTGACATTTTGGTCTCCAAAACTTGAAAAAAAGGTATTTTTAGAGAGAAACGGAAAAATCCGGAAGAGAATAAGGAAAGGAGGAAAAAGCAGAAAGAGAGAGAGGGGGAGGGTAAAAGAACTCACAAGCCTAAAAGGACAAAGAGGGAAAAGAAAAGCAATAGGAAAAAAAAAAGGTGAACGGGAGAAAGAGAAGAGAGTGGAGAGAAAACTAGAAGTAAAAAAAGAAATACACTAAACCCGAACTTATTAAAACCACTCCATTGCTATAAGAACGTAAGGTGAAGGTGGCGAGCGAACAAAAATAAGAGAAGAGAAGAGAGGCAAGGAGAGGGAGAGAGAAAAAGAGATAACGAGAGAGAAGGGGGGAGAAAAGAGAGAAAGAGAGTCAAATGAATGAAAGAAGAGAGAAGAAAAGGGAAACAGTGAGGTGAGATGGAATAAGAGAGAAGACAAAGAGGAAGAGAGAATGATATAGAGTAGGGGGAGCTCATAAGAATGGTAAAGGGAAGGATAGAAAAGAAAAGTGGAAGTGATTAACGTGACACAAGAGGTAAATACAATCTTTCTATTATAGCTACACCCAGAATCGAACTGGGGAGCGATAATTTGCAATCCTCGGCCTTAGCAAAGGCCTCAAAGGTGGCATAAGCTTGGGGTAAACGCGTAGGAACCGGTCCAAAGCAAGGCTTACCACTTCGGAATGGCCTAAGACTTAGCAAAGGCCTCCAGGGTGACATAAGCTTGGGGTAAACACTTTGGAACCGGTCCAAAGCAAGGCTTACCACTTCGGAATGGCTTAAGACTTGGCAAAGGCCTCCAAGGTGCCATAAGCTTGGGGTAAACGCTTTGGAACCGGTCCAAAGCAAGGCTTACCACTTCGGAATGGCCTAAGACTTGGCAAAGGCCTCCAAGGTGGCATAAGCTTGGGGTTAACATTTTGGAACTGGTCCAAAACTAATCTTACCACTTCAAACCTAAGACTTGGCAAAGGCCTCCGAGGTGGCATAGGCTTGGGGTAAACGTTTTGGAACCGGTCCAAAGCAAGGGTTACCACTTAGGAATGGCATAAGACTTAGCAAAGGCCTCCAAGGTGCCATAATCGGATTAGACTATAACACTCTGTATTCACTGACTTAAAACATCGCAAAATGACATGTCAAAACGAAAGTACTACATAAATATAGAGTACTATCGTACTAAATTAGACGTACGATAATTCTAGACGCGAAACAAAACAATAGATGTGTCGCGTAACAAACATACTACTGTAGTACTTTATCGAAATGGTACGTGAAAGTACTTTCACGATACATTCGAGAAAGTACTTCGCAAAATCGAACGAATTCCGCGCACGTATGATTCTTTCAATGAATTGTAACACTCAAAAGCAGCAACAACCTCAAAGATGTTAAACCATCAGCATTAAAAATGCCACATCGGCGTTAAAAGTGCCATTGCAACCTCGTTAATTTCACAACAAATGCCATATCAACGCAAAAAACGTCACATCAGGATGCGAATGCCAAGTCAACTATTGTTTGTAAAAGCTTTGGCGTAGGATGCATGGCACAGAGCTAACGCCGGAGCCTAGTCGGCTCTGTGAGTAAAAAATGTTGTAAGAGAGAGAGTCCATAGGACTTAAAAATATTTTGAGAGTTAGTGCTACGATGTACTATATAACTAGCGTGATAGTATAGAAAATACTTTAAATTTCAGATTGCACGAACATAAATAGAATTCCCAAGAAAGCGATGGTAATACCATCTAAGCACAAAACATGATTGTCACTAAAGAGAATTGATGACCAACAAAAGTTAAAGAACAAAATCCTAAAGGACTAAAAGCACAACAAAAGTGCTTTAAAATCCTAAAAGAAAAGAAATAAACCAAGTACATCAAAACTAAGCTACTGAAACAGTACAAACTACTCTATACACTAAAGCCTCAAACTACGCCCAACTAAATATCAGAATAACGGATATCGTGTATATTCCAGGGGTGACAAGAACCAAAAGAATACAAAAGGACTCTGATACGCGTCACGATATTATGAAACGACAGTTTTTCAAAGAGTGTGTGAGTGTGATTTGTGTTAATTCATTGCAATTGGTAGCGATTGAAAGCCGCCATCTGAAAAGTGTATCGCTAGGGAGTTTCTGCTAGATTTTTGTGATGGCTACTTTGTCTCAGCTGCTCCAACATAAACATCATATCAATTTTGGGTGAAGAAGATCCGGATTGTCACTTGTAAACCCAGACTCACATCTCTACCATCTCCGAGACACAAGCAACAAGATAATTTCAAGCACCTTTCAAAATGAGAAAATTCCATATTTTTCAAAGCCATTACTCCATATAAAAGAAAAAAGAAAAATCTGAAATAAATATCCCAAGTTTTCTTTATTGTGTCTCCCATATCAGAACCGTTTCCTACCGACATCACCCTATGCGAAGCTCATTCGACAATGTTAGTTAAAGAAAAAAACCAATAAAAACAAGTTGGAAATGAAAGTTGTGTCATCATTTTAACCACACCCCCTCTCAACGTTTTTGTCCTTTACCGAAAAGACACCAGAGTAAACAAAAAAAAAAAAGAAAGGAGGGAAAAAAGAAAAAAAAGAAAGATTCAGCAAAGCTCGACCTACTCAAGACTTCTCCGCATACCAACTTTCTAAGAAGACTTGCACGAACTCGTGGATGGGACGCAAACTCGAGGATTCTGACTTTTTGGCACGAAGTACTCTAAGTTGAGACTCCTTACAAGCGAAGTTATTCAGCTTTTTGAAAGTTGATGTTCTCCTGGATAAGATATCCTCCTTATCATCAAGCTATGATTTAATGAGAGGGCTTCCTACTGAATATAAAGGAGCCGCGGAACAATTGAAAAGGTTAGAGAATGCTAGATGGAATATAGCTGTAGCTGAAGCTTATATTCTAGAGGAACAGGCAACTCATATATCATTGAATGGTGGAAAATCAGCGATAGCGTACAATGCTCAGACATATAGGCCGGCTGGATTTTCCGGAAATAGGAACTTCACCCCTAATCCTAATTATAGGCAATATGATAGGTGTGTTTATTGCTTCGGTCAAGGTCATGTTTTCTGGCTGTGCACGGCATTTATAAAAGATTGTGATACAGGAATTTACCGTGCGGGATGGAAGGTGAGATCGGAGGAACCACCTTCAAATGGGTCAGCACCAAAACTGCCAGTGAAAAATGGGGCGTTCCTTGCATTTGATGAGACGCCACAAGACGAATCGTTGGGGGAAAAAGATGATGTGGTCAGATTTTCGCAATCGGAAGATGATGAGTTCTTTGCCCTTGCAAAAGATCTCATGGAGGGGCCTGAAGAGAATGGATGGATTATAGAATCCGGGTGCTCTTCCCACATGTGCGGCAATCGGGCTTACTTCAAAACCCTTACTCCGATTTCGACTCGTCGAATCTACTACGCCGATGATAGCAGTGTGGAGGCTACGGCAAAAGGAAGCGTGGAGTTAGCATGTGACATCAATGGTCGGATTGTAAAGAGAACCTTACATGATGTTCTCTATATTCCAAAGTTTAAGAAAAAATTGTTTTCCACTTCTGTGGCTGAAATGAAAGGATTTGAAATTTTGCAAAAGAATGGCAAGAAAGTAGTAAGCAAAGATGGGAGAGTAGCCTTGGTAGGAACTAGTGGCCCAAACTTGTTGTACCGGATGGACTTGGCTAATGAAATTGACTTTGCATACTCAAGTGTCCTTCCGGAAAATGTTTTGTGGCATAAGAGGCTCGGTCATGTTCATCATGAAAAACTTGATGAAATGGTGAAACACAAAATAATAGATGGGGTTATATTAGGACAAAAAGATTCTCATGTATGTGATGGTTGTGCTCTAGGGAAGCTTCACAAGCTGCCCCTACCTCAAACCGCGGATATCCGGGCTACGGATTTGCTGCAAATTATTCATTCGAACGTGTGGGGACCGTCTAAAGTCCCTTCCCTTAGTGGCAGCCGGTTTTTAGTTACATTTACGGAAGATTTCTCGCGGTACAGCAAAGTTTACTTCATGAAGGAGAAGAGTGAAGTGTTCACTCACTTCAAGCATTTCCGGACGTGGGCGGAAAAGCTTCACGGGAAGTTGGTTCTCCTTCATGAAGGAGAAGAGTGAAGTGTTCACTCACTTCAAGCATTTCCGGACGTGGGCGGAAAAGCTTCACGGGAAGCTGGTTCTCTCTCTTCTGTCCGACAACGGGGGAGAATATATTTCGAATGCATTCTCAGATTATTTAAGGGAACACAGCATATCTCGTCAGTTTACAGTTCCCTATAATCTGGAACAAAACGGAGTATCCGAAAGACTTAACCGGACTTTAACGGAGAGTGCAAAATCTATGATGTTGGATAAAGGGATAGATTTCAAGTTTTGGGGTGAGGCTTTCTCTTGTGCATCTTATATTAGGCCGAATAAAAACTAAGGCGGTAAAAGGGAAGACACCTTATGAAATGTGGACTGGAAAGAAACCCAATGTAAGTCACTTCAGGGTGTTTGGTAGTAAATGATTTATGTTGGATAATCTTCCTATTTCTAAGCTTCATCCAAAATCTGTCGCGGGAATTTTTATGGGTTATGATGATGAGTCAATAGGCTATAGAGTTTACAACCCAGATAGGAAAACTCTTCAGGTTGCTAGGAATATTTAGGTTAAGGAAGAAAGTCAATCGGTTGATGTTTTTGGCATGACAGATTTTGAGAAAAATGCTAAAAATCAAGAATATGTAATTTTTGAAAAGGTAGCTCTTTCCTCTTTCACAAGTTCTTCCTCTATTCCTACTCCGGTCATTCTGGTTGTTCAACCTGTACAGCAAGCTCCTCTTCCTCCTCCTCCTCCTCCTCCTCCTCGGCGGCAACGTACGAATCCAACAGTTCCAGCCTCAAATTTTCCGGGGGGAAGAAGGCAAAGCAACAGGCTGCGAGGTGAACCGGCGGAACATGCCCTATTCTCTACCATCACACTGGAGCCAGTCACCATACAGGAAGCCTATTCAGCCCCAGAAAAAGATCAATGGATCTCCGCGGCAAATGATGAAATGCGAGCGATAATGGAGGCTCAAACTTGGGAGCTTGTGGAGCTTTCGCCAAATCGAAAGGTCGTCGGTTGTAAGTGGGTTTTTAAAGTTAAGCTAAATCCGGATAATTCTATTGAAAGATATAAGGCTAGGCTTGTTGCAAAGGGGTATAGTCAAAAGGAGGGAATTGACTATGAGGAGACTTTCTCTCCGGTTGTCCGGTTTCCAACTGTTAAAAAATTCTTTTGTCTTTAGCAGCCATTGAGGATATAGAACTACATCAAATAGATTTTAGGACAACTTTCTTCCATGGAGATTTAGAGGAAGTGATTTATATGAGGCAGCCTGAAATGTATGCAGAGACCGGAAAAGAAATCTGGTGTGTAAACTGTTGAAATCTTTGTACGGTTTGAAGCAAGCTGCACGTCAGTGGAATCTGAAACTAGATGAGTTCCTAACTGGTCTCGGTTTTGTGAGGATTAGTTCAGATCACTCAGTCTATGTTATGGAAGGGGAAGATGGGATTATTTACATTGCTCTGTATGTAGATGATTTGCTGCTACTGAGTAAGTCATTAAATGAGATTAACAAAATAAAGGCAGCCTTGAATTCGAGATTTGAGATGAAAGATTTAGGAGAGGCAAAGTACACTCTCGCGATTCAGGTAGAAAGGGATAGAGATAGGAGAATAATCTATCTAACACAATGGGAAGCGATTGCGAATATGCTTGAGAAGTTTGGCATGGCAGAGGCGAAGGGAAGTGCCACTCCCATGGAATTCAAGCAAAAGGTGGAAGGCATGGAGACCGAGGGAGGAGTCATTTTTTATGACACCTTGGAATCAGGGGAGGCAGATTCCATTGCTGCCATTCCATATCGTCAGATTGTTGGCAGCTTAATCTACTTCATGAATTACACACGCCCGGCCATCGCGGCTGCAGTTGGTGCTCTAAGCCGGAGTTTACAAAATCGGAGGAGATCGGATTGGGAGGCAACAAAGACGGTCCTTCTGTATCTTGCAGGGACACGGAATCTACGACTTGCTCTCGGTGGAGAAGAGGTCAAGATTTAAACTTGGAGCGATACGAGCTACGGAGACATACCAAGCCGCGGCTCCACCACCGGATTCATTCTGAAAATTGGAAGTGGAACATGTCGCTAGAGTAGAAAGCTTCAAAAAGTTCACTTTGTATATGTAGGACTTATAATATTTTGGAGTTAGGAATTCAGTGAATGGAAAACTGCGAAGCAGCTTTGTGTCTCTTTGAATTGCAAGATCATTGTGATCTTTTGTCACAACCCTGTGAAATTCTGCATGTGTTTTCTTTGTTATACTTTTTATATTGTGGCGAATTTGCAAACCTAGTGTGTGTCTCGTTTTCTTGGGATTTCATCGTGAAGTTAGTCTTTTTGTGGTTTCCGTGAGAGTTTCCTCTTTTGTAATATGAATATAATGGAGACACCGCGGACCTCCCATTTCCCAAAAAATTCCGAATAAAACTGTTGCCTTTTCAGCAGAGGATACGGAATTGGAGAAGAAGAAGAACAAGGAAGAGACACCTGATGTGACCTATTTTCTGAAAACTGATAACAAAGAGTTCTTTGCTCTTGCCAAACTCGATATGATGGAAGGAGAAAAGGACCTCGGATGGATAATGGATTCCGACAGCTCTTCACACATGTGCTGGAACAAGTCTTGGTTTAAAGAGATGTCTTCTATTCCTTTACGTCAGATCTTTTATGCTTGTGGCTATGCCGTTGAATCAAATGCCAAAGGAAACATAGATATGGATTGTGTGATAGATGGAAAGGTTGTTAAGAGGATTTTGAATGATGTCTTGTATGTTCCAAAGTTCAAGAAAAATCTTTTTTTTACGTCTGTAGCTGAAAGCAAAGGCTTTGAGGTTCTCCAAAAAAATGACAAGAAAATAGTGATCAAGGATGGAAGAGTAACTCTAGTAGGAACAAGATGCCCAAATTGTTTGTACCGCATAGATTTGGCTAATAAAATTGATTTTGGGTACTCTAGTGTCCTATGTATTAATGTTTTGTGGCATAAGAGGCTTAATCATGTGCATCATGAGTGATTTACTATGATGATAAACATGATAGAATAGAGGGAATCAATATTGGTCAACAAGAGTCTCATGTGTGTGATGGTTGTGCTCTCGGAAAGCTTTACAAGCCTCCCCTATCACAAGTTTCTAATCACTGAGCCTCATATGTTCTTGGTATTATTCACTCTGATGTTTTCGGCCATTTCAAAGTTCTATGTCTTGGTAGTTGCCGCTACTTTGTCACCTTTACAGATGATTACTCTCGGTACAGTTGCTTATACTTCATGAAGGAGTAGAGATAAGTTTTCACTCACTTTTAGCACTACAAAATCTGAGCAGAGAAACTTCACGGCAAATCTATGCTTGCTTTGCGGACGGATAATGGTGGAGAGAAAGTTTCTCATGCCTTTGCTGAATTTTTGAAATTAAATGGCATCTTTCATGAATCTACTGCTCTGTACACACCGGAACAAATTGGCGTGGCCGAGAGACTCGATCGGACTTTGACTGAATGTGTTTGCTATTTGATAGCCGATAAATGTGTGGATCCAAGGATTTGGGGGGAAGCTTATCATTGTGCTTCCTACATCAGAAATAGATTGGAAACCCAAACAGTCAAGGCTAAGACACCATATGAAGTGAGGAAAGGGAGAAAACCAAACGTCAGTCATTTTAGAGTTTTTGGTAGCACATGTTTTATCTTGGATAATCTTCCAAACTGGACGTTTAATCCAAAATTTGTACATGGTGTCTTTTTAAGCTATGATGATGAATCTGCACGTTATAGAGTGTATAATCCTTAGAGAGGATGCCTTCAAACAGCCAGTATTATTCAGATTTTAAAAGAGAGTCAATCTATGGATGCTTTTAGTATGGATGATGTAGAAAGGAATGAGAAAATACAACAGTAAATCATTCTTGAGGAGGTACCTTTTACTCCATCTCCTTCAACTTTCTCTACCTCTCTGCAAAATGTCTCTTGCTAGTCATATCCTACTTCTGGAGCTGCTCCTACCACTACACACCCTCTACGGAACACTTGGGAACTAATAGTTCTCGCGTCAGATTTTTCCGCAGGGAAGAAGGCAAAGCAGCTGCCTTCGAGGCGAGCGAGTGGAGAGAACTTTTTCAGCAAGCACAGAGGAGCCACTTACTATTAAGGAAGCATTTTCTATTCCTGAAAAGGATCATGGGATCTTGGCTGCAAATGATGAAATAAAGTCAATTATGGAAGCCCAAACTTGGGAACTTGTGGAGCTCCCACTGAACCGGAAAGCTATCGGTTGTAAGTGGGTCTTCAAATTACAATTAAATCTTGATAATACAATTGAGAGATATAAAGCTAGACAGGTCGCTAAGAGATTTAGTTAGAAAGAGGGAATTGATTATGAAGAGACCTTCTCTTCGTGGTTCACTTTCCTACTGTTAGATTTTTGTTGTCTCTTGCTGCAATAGAGGATATGGAATTGCATCAAATGGACATTAAGACAACTTTCTTGTATGGTGATTTGGAAGAAGTAATTTATATGAAGCAGCCAGAGATGTATGCAGAAAAAGGGAAAGAAAATCTGGTCTGTAAACTATTGAAGTCCCTCATTGGTCTGAAACAAGCACCGAGACAATGGAACCTGAAGTTAGATGAGGTTTTTACCAATCTTGGCTTTACCAGGTCAGTTGAGATTATTCAGTCTATGTTATACAAGGTGATGATGGAGTGATTTTTATGGTTGTGTTTGTCGATGAGTTGTTGTTGATTAGCAAATATATCAATGAAATTAATAAAATAGAATTATGTTTGAATTCTCGTTTTGTTATAAAGGACTTGGGTGAGGCTAAGTATATTATAGGAATTCAGGTAGAAAGAGATAGGAAATAGAGAATGATTTATCTTACTCGAAAAGAAGAAATATGGAGCATGCTAGAAAAGTTTGGTATGTCACAAGGAAAAAGGAGTGCCACCCGGTAAGGAAACAGGTGGTGGTGTTCTGGTTGATGATTTCTTACATTAAAGAGAGGCAGATTCTATATCCTCCATTCTCTACAAGCATTTTTTTGGAAGCCTAATCTATTTAATGAAATTTACTCGTTCGATTATCGTTGCCGCGGTTGGAGCCTTACGCCAAAGCCTGGGAAATCCGAGGAAGTCGGACTATGAGGCAGCTGAGAGAGTTATTCGTTATCTTGTAGGAACTCGAAATCTTAGACTTTCTCTCGCTGGAGAGGAAGTCAAAATTCATACATGGAGCCATGCGAGCTACGGAGATATGCCCAGCTAACCCTCCACCACGGGATACATTCTCAAGATTTGAAGTGGAACTTGTTGTTAGAGCAGCAAACTTCAAAAGGTAACAGCTCAGTCTACCATGGAGGTGGAGTACATGGCTGATAATTCGGCAGTTAAGGAGTTACTTTGGGTAAAGTCTCTTCTCTAAGAGCTTTTCTTTATGCAATCTGAATCACAGATAGTGTCAAAATAACCATCCCAAAATAGAAGACGATGATCGCATATTGCTTGAAGAGTCACACAATGTCTTCTAAAACGATCGAAATACTCAAATGCGTTTTCTACTCGTCGCTTAGATAAATAGATGTACGTCCCATCGATTACTGCGCCAATTTGTGATATTCATGTCAACTCCTTGAAACCATTAATAATTTCTTGTAACTCCGGTCCATGCGGCCGTTGAATAAAAGTGGTGTGAAGGGGACCCTCCAGTACAGAACAAATATCTTCGGTGTAATTAGTGATTGTTGATATTCCTATGCGAAACATTTGTGATAAAGCCATTAAACGCGTGTTGTGCACCAAACAGTGAAGCACCACAACACATGCTTTATTGATGTGTATAGAATCTCGATAGCTCGTGTGCCTTTTTTGAATGAATGCCGTTAACATGAACACAAACTTCTTGAAAGTGCGTAGCCCCATACGAAAATGCCTTTTCCACTGTTTGTCACAATCTTCATTGCCGATATTCAACCATATGGTGTTATAAATATGGTCCCAAAAGCTTGTAGATCTAGGAAAAATCCACCATCTTCTTCACCTCAAGCGTGAATGTATGCGGTTGTTAATACATTTTCTCGGCCGTTTTTGCAAAAGTAGTAGTAGTAGTATGACGATAAGGTAAGTAAGATTTTTTTTCATTTGGAAAGATCGATGGCGTTCCCGGGATAAAATGGGGTCCATGTTAAAAATGGTTAATGTAAATAATCCTGAAAAACAACACAACCACGAAGAGTCATGGTAGGGTACATATAATAGAGGGAATGAGGGATAAAATAAGGGATGAAGGTAGACTGGTAGGGAGGGAGGGAGGGAGGCACTTTTGGAGGAACGATAGTTTTTTTGGAGGGAAATTTATAAGTATATGGCTCATTTCAAAAGACAAATGCGAAAGTGTGTCAATGAATTTCTTTCCAATGTACAGTTTTTTTTTTGTGATAACTTGTTTTTCTATCGGTTTGAAAAACATATGTAGATTTGGTGTAAATGAATAAAATTCTATATCAAAAGATACTTAACGTGGCCCAACATTGAAAAGTGTTTAGATAGGTTTCATTTAATGCGTGTATTTTGGTTTGCTATATCAGAATATTTTATCGTTTTCTTCCCCTCACTCTCATTCACTCTCATTCTCCTTTTCTCTCCCCTTCCCCCACCTCTTCATCTCTCACTCTCCTCCTTCCTCGTCCCTCATACATTTCTCAATCACCTAACTTGCCCATGCTCAATCTCACTACCTATCTACCGTCCTTTTCTCCCTCATATTATCGTTTATCACACCCAATGAAATTTTGTGTGTATGTTCGTCTGTATGTTATTTAAACAATAGTAGATTTGAATGACTATTGTAATTTTTTACTGCAAGTTATTGTTTGTCAAAGTTGTTGTTTTGCCATCGGTATTTGTGGAAGCTTCCTCTCTTGGTTTGTTCTACAATGACTACTGCTACTGCCTCTTCTTCATTCTCAGTACCAGCTGCTCTCTCAGAACAACAGGTTACGGGCCCGCCTTCACGAATTTTGGTCTTTGATGGACGTGAATATCTGTATTGGGCAAATTTGGTTAATTCGTACTTCAAGCAAGTGAAACTTATTGATGTGTTAAATGGAACCCTAACAAAATCTGATCCTAGCTTTGATCAAAAAAATGACCAAGCTTTGCATTTAGTGAAGCTTAAGATATCAAAAGAATTGCATATGCATATATCAATGTTACAAAGGCATCAAGATTGTGGGATGCATTGAAATCTTCTTATGTTAGAGCTAGTGACCAGCATGGGATTATAACTGCTAGTCAGATCTATGAGTATAAATCTATGAGTAGAAGTACACAGGCGAAATCATGGTGGAATACACTAATCCGTTTCAAATGTTACTGTCAAAAAATGCATGTTCTGGGGGGACTTTCTCCCCTTATCATCAGGCCATGATTCTCTTAAAGGGTGTCAAGCTCGTGAGCTTTTCAGGTATACCTTTATATCACCAAGGATTCTCGGGCTCTTGTTAAGCTGTACTGTCTTCAGAGTACGGAGGAGTGAGTGCACCAAACCGGATAAGATCCTCGTATTTCCTAAACTGAGCGGAACGCACTTTATTCCGGCCTCGGCCTACCGTCGTAAGCGCTAAGTCCTTCCCTCACAAGTTCATCTCAACTTTGCCCATGAGATGAAGTTTTAAGGAAGTCAGATCACAGTTTGACCACAATGTATTGGGAATGAATAACAAATAAATATTTAAATAAGATTAACAAGTTTAATAATTATAAGGCTACCGCGTATACGCCAAATAAAACCATCCGATATATCGAGGAAATAAATTCATCGATATATCGTCACAAAATAAAATTATCACAAATATAGCGCAAAATAAAATCATCACAATATATAGCAGCGAATAAAATCATCACAATACATGCGGCAAATAAATCATCACGATGTGTCGCGACGTGATAAAACCATCAAGATGTTCAAGTTGCCCCCGAAGTTTCACAAAAATTCTTAAATAGAGTTAATAATTCGAAAATGTTTTTAACGTTGTTTGAGGTACTTTCGTATTAGGGTTAGTAACTGTAATCTAGTGTCGTTTTCAATAGGGTGGCGTACAGACCGTTCTGTTCTGTACCATTTTGTACGTTAATAAGTAGAAAAGTACAAAAAAAAGTTTAAGACAGTCTCGCGCGCATGTGAAGTGAACTGATGAAACGTGTGACAACAAATATGTGACGCTGCACGATTCACGGTGTGGCGTCACATCTTCTAACTGCGAGAAAATTGGCGGCACTTGCGGATGTCAGAATCGCGTGACGCCGTACGATTTCGAGCATTTGTACGCGTACCGATTTCAGGGCAGAGATCTTAATCGCTGACAATTATTACCTGGAAAATCCCAAATTAGAGTTAGGGAATTGCTAATCGCAGAGACGATTTTTGCTTCGCGCAGGTAGTTGTCAGAAATTGTACAACTGAAGTACATTTTTGTACAGACTACGTACCTTTAAGTTTAGATTTGACGGTCAATCCGTCAAACAACTTTGACTGGCGAAATGTTGTAACGGCGGTTAAAAAAGTGTCCCGGTTGCGAACGTCGACCGTCATAAAAAAATAAACATTTCACACGGCCGACATAAGTTTACTCTCACGGAACTGCGACAGCCACATATAAATTAAAATGGCTGCGCGCAGGTACACCGTGAATCGCTATTAGCGTAATGAAATAGATAGCGTAATGAAACAATTAGCGTACTTTACGGTAAATTGTGTTTTTTCGGGTACACCATGATACTAATTTATCATGTACTCTAATTTGTAAACTGCTTTGTAAAAATTTTCAGCACATAATATGTCCACGCTAAAACATGTATATGTACGAAACTGTTCAATTCGTACGCCGTCGCGTTTTTTTGACATCTGCGTATGCCGGAAAATATTTACGCAATTATATATTATTATATTTTCTGTACTTTTAAGTTTAAAAATGTACGAAATAGTACAGATCTGGCAGTCCGTACACCACACTATTTAAAAGGGAACTAAATTACAGTTATGAACCGCATTGAGCGGGGTACCTCAAATAACGTGCAAAAACAATTAGCGTACTTTATTCTATTTGAGAATTTGCCCCAAAAAAAGGGGTACCCCAATTAGCGTCATGTACGCTAATAGCGATTCGCGGTGTAGTTTCTCACTTCACGTGAGCTCCACACACCGACATTTGACTTAGGCACTTAGCCGCAAAAATACAATCTAATCGCGAACCGTTAAAAATTAAAGGACGACGTACGACATCTATAAACTCGCACGAAACGAAATTAGCTAATTTCGTTTCGTGCGAGTTTATAGATGTCGTACGTCGTCCTTTAATTTTTAACGGTTCGCGATTAGATTGTATTTTTGCGGCTAAGTGCCTAAGTCAAATGTCGGTGTGTGGAGCTCACGTGAAGTGAGAAACTACACCGTGAATCGCTATTAGCGTACATGACGCTAATTGGGGTACCCCTTTTTTTGGGGCAAATTCTCAAATAGAATAAAGTACGCTAAATGTTTTTGCACGTTATTTGAGGTACCCCGCTCAATGCGGTTCATAACTGTAATTTAGTGTCCTTTTAAATAGTGTGGTGTACGGACTGCCAGATCTGTACTATTTCGTACATTTTTATATTTAAAAGTACAGAAAATATAATAATATAAAATTGCGTAAATATTTTCCGGCATTCGCAGATGTCAAAAAAACGCGACGGCGTACGATTTGAACAATTTAGTACATCTGCATGTTTTAGTGTGGACATATTACGTGCCGAAATTTTTTACAAAGTAGTTTCACGGAAATTTATCTATACGGACAAACAATGGTGTCAAGACTGTGGATCCCGAATCCCGATGATCTGGATTTGTTATTTACACCAAGATTCTGTCGGTTTGTCGGTCAGTCAAAGTGAGTCGTTACCGGCAAATCGAATTTGATTGGTTCTGACCGCTACTGTACCTGCGCGCAGCCATTTTAATTTATATGTGGCTGTCGCAGTTCCGTGAGAGTAAACTTATGTCGGCCGTGTGAAATGTTTATTTTTTTATGACGGTCGACGTTCGCAACCGGGACACTTTTTTAACCGCCGTTACAACATTTCGCCAGTCAAAGTTGTTTGACGGATTGACCGTCAAATCTAAACTTAAAGGTACGTAGTCTGTACAAAAATGTACTTCAGTTGTACAATTTCTGACAACTACCTGCGCGAAGCAAAAATCGTCTCTGCGATTAGCAATTCCCTTAGAGTTATTGATAAATTAGAGTTCATTTTTTTTTTATAAAATTTTGAAAATCCCAAACTACACCGTGAATCGCTATTAGCGTTGATACGCTTTTCGCCACTTAAAACATCTTTTATCCGTACGCATACGTCCGATTTTCACATGGAGACCGCTAATCATAAGGTGGGAACCTCGGCTTTCGATCGCAGCCGTCAGATCTGTACGGAGAAATGATGTTTTGAGTAGAAAAAAAAGCATTAACGCTAATAGCGATTCACGGTGTAGTGCTTAATAACGCTAACTAATTTTTTACCCTGACTGTTTCATAATGCAAATAGCGATTCACGGCGTACTGAATTGTAACTGTAGTTTGTTCGTTTCGCGTCACTTTTTGTTGTTTTGACTCGCCGTTGTTTGTTTGTGGCGCGATTTTAATGTAGGCGCGCCAACCGGCTTCCCCTTGTATTCAGTGTAGATACTTTTCACGAAATCATGGATTTCTAGATAGTGTGCATACTCGCGCGTTTGCACGCTGTACCAAATCGGTACAACACTATCGAAAATGCACTTTCGCTGCGAGGTAAGCTCTGAGAAATTGTTTCTCGGCCGTCCCTTCTCGGATTGCAACCACGAATGGCTCGTTGGGTAGGTATTGGCGACATTTTTTTCATAGAGAGCCTTTTGAAAATTACGCAACGATCTATAGCCAGCGAGAATGCGATAAGCGACATTCGAGAAACAAGTATAAAACTAACTTAAATAAAAAACTAAAATAGATTTTGTCGAGTGTAGGTTTTTCTCCAGCGCGTTTAAAGTTACGTTGTTACGTTAAGCATATAAAGGCATTTGAAACCCATACGATGAGCCATCGGGAGCCGCAAGGCAATAAGCGACAGTCGGGAACAAGTACGAGTATAACTCGAATTTCAAACCATTCAAAAACGCCATTCAAAAAACATTCGTTCCTTGTACGTCGACCTTTTTCACTTCTTCAAACCCTGAAAGAACGCGTGTTTCAAAAACATCCGTTTACGTTATGACGTAAACCAATGCAACACCTGCCCAATAACTCTTCCTAAGAAGCAGTCATCAAATAATTCCCTAATGTTGAGCTAAAATTTTAGACAAAGTTATATTTTTGTGCGTATACCTTTCCGACGAGGGTGTTTAAGGCTTCGTCAATAACATTTTGAAAGGAGGGCTTTGAAACCTACGGAACAAGCCATCGAGAGCCACAATACGATAATCAACGACGGAGAAACAATTCCTCCAAGCTACGACCCAAATAATTCACTTTAGCCTATTTTTTTTGCCCACTACTATGGACGCAAACAAAACTAAGTTGTGGAATTCGCCCGAATGATGTTTTACCAATTATCTACCGTAGAGGTACTCGAACCGAAATGGTTTGACTTGGACAACATCTCGCAAAAAAGGACGAAATGGCAAGAACAATAGCCTTTGTCGAGAGTCCACTTAAGAGAACCTTTTACGAAATGGTCCACTTTAGTGAAATTCAACAACTTCACAGTTCTACTATATCGGTGCACGATGGTATGCATTCGTAATAATTAGTGGACGTGTATAGGTTATCCATAAGCAACATATAATCGATATCTACAAAAAACACTATTTTAGTGCGCTTTGTAAAAAGTATGGTTATGTTGAGCCTTATAAGTTTGAGTTGCATGCAGTGCGATAACGTTTTCAAATTTTAATAGTGTACATAGGATTTATTTTTATAATAGCATTGACATCGTATGGTCACTTGACAATGGTTATCAAGCACGATATTGAGCCATTATATGTGAGAGAACACTAGTTTATCCTTCGTTGTCGAGACCAAGTGTAAGCATTTTTTACGTTAATCTTGCCATTTCAGTGTTTTTTATAAACCAAAATGATCACGGACCTCTAAAAAAATCTTGAAACCATAGTAGTGGTTAAATTGACATGTTATGGAGTCGTTTTCTGCAGAAAAACACTATTTTATCGATTGGGTGAGTTCTCATGCGCAAACAATCATTCTTGTCTTGCGTTTTGTCGAGGTTAAGTTGTATCACTTATGACGCAAACTCTTAAATTAAAGGTACAATAAAATAATTCGTTGCAATGTCTCGTTCTATGAGTCGTGCTATTTTATGGTAAAGTGAAAGCGATTATCCAAAGTTGACAAGGTAAAAAAGCGATCGGTTTATCATACTTCAACAACAAGGTCGTAATCTTGACAACCATTATGCGATACTATAACTTATTTCAACATTTTTCAGCAATATGCGTTTGAAGCGAACACATTGATCATATGTTACAATCATATCAATTGCCTTAACACGTTATCGAGACGTTGTGTTGAAAAAATCATTGGTTTTTTCCGTTTCTCGTTCATAGTTAATAGTCATAATCATCGTTTAAACATTGTTTAATCATCGTTTAATCTGTGAGTAACCTTTGGCGACGAGGCGTGCCTTGTAACGGTCAACATATCCATTTGCCAGCCGGTTAATCTTAAAGACCCACTTGGATCCAATCGTTGTCAAATATATTTCTTGTCGGCATTTAATCATCGTTTAATCGTCCTTTAATCCTCATTTATCCTTGTTTAATTGGTATTTCATCATTGTGTAATTGCCATTTAAATACTTTTGAATCGTCAATTAATCATGGTTTAATCGCCGTTTTATTGTAGTATCGTTTTTTTTTGGTAAAAAGTGGACCAATTTGGCGGATGAAAAAAAAAATGAAGGTACTTGCCAACTTTGGGGCTTTGGATATTTTGGGGTTTTGGAGGAGTTTTTTGGGGTTTTGGATTCCTTAGGTTTTGGGATTTTAGGGTTGTGGGATTTTGGGGTTTTTGGGATTTTGGGGTGTTCGGGATTTTGGGGTTTTTGCGGTTTTGGGGTTATGGAGTTTTGGGGTTTTGGATTTGAAATTTTTGGAATTTCGGGAATGTTGGGAATTTCATATTTGTAACAAAAATGCAATACAGAAAAGAAATATATATATATATATATAAAACACAATCAAAAACCAAAACCCAAAAAAAAAAAAAAACTTACTCTTATTGTTCCCCAAGGCCCAACCCTTCTTGTCACGTCACGCTCTCCCCCCTCCCCATATGCCACGTGGCACATCCTCTCCCGACCCCTCCCCCATTATCATTCTCTCTTTAACTTTCCTTCTCTCTTTAACTTTCCTTCTCTCTTTGGTATTTATTCCTCATTTTCTTGGCTCTTAGAAAGGCTTCCCACAACAGGATAAGAGGAGCAATCCTAAATTCGTTTGGAAACTTAACAATTCTTCTATTTTTGTAAGGTTTTTAACTTAATTTGTCTTTTTTATTGTATTGTCGTTATCACTGGCTTAGTAGCTTTGTATTTATTTCTTCATAACTTTTTTGATACATTGTTACTTTAATTTCATTTTCAGTACAACTTTTTTACTCGCTTTCAGCATTCTTTCTTTTTATTGTTTACTTAAACTTACTAAAACTAATTTAAAATAACTTAATCACCTAGGAATCAGTATGATCTATGGCAATTTCCCATTTTATTTTAAATCTGGATAACATTTTATGTGTGATTTTTTTTCAGATATTTGGACAACAACAAATTTGTGGAATCTATTCCTGAAACAATCAGCAATCTGTCAGGACTAATCGCGTTGTGGGTTCCCAAAAAAAGCAAAAAAAGAAAGGGGGGGGGAGGGAGGAGGGGGGTTAAAGGAGAGGGGAAAAGAGGCGGAGGGAGAGAAATGTAAACAGTGATGGAAAAAAAAAGTTGTTATATAAAGAAACATATCAGTGAAGAATTTTTCCTCATATGTGATTTTTGTGGTGTCTATAGTTGCATTTTGAGTCCGTCTAATTCAAAAAATTGAAATTGTTTAACTTTCTCATGATTTTATGTAATTTATATTTCGGGGTGTGAGTGTTTTTATTTTTTCTTCTCTATCTTCAAGTTTTTATGTTTTCTAAAAGCTCAAATTTGACAAGCATATTAGGCTCGAACAAAGAATTATATTCGGACACCGAGCTAACGTTACCGTACATTCCGGACTTAAGGTCATAAGTATAGGCTATTCTGCTTCAAATTTGACTGGCATATAACACTAGAATCGGAATTAAAGTCGATGTTTTGAGACCGCCGTTTTGGTCCTTTTCGGACTTTTTTTTTCAAAAATTCAGAAAAATAAGATCTCCCTCGTCCCTTTTCCATTTGCAGCCGCCGTTTTAGGTCGTTGGGTAGGTAATAAGGTGCGGATTATGAGAAAGATAAGAAATCCGGTCCCTTACATACTAAGTTACCTAGATATCCGAGTTCAAATTTGAATAGCGTAACTTGCCCGAACCAAAAGTTATATTCGCACACCGAGCTAATGTTTCCGTATCCTCCGCTAGGGGTTCGATCTACAAGGCATAAGCGTAGCCTATTCCGCTTCAAATTTGACTAGCATAACCCACTAGAACCTGAATTGGAGTCTTCTATGTTTTGTAACCGGTGTTTTGGTCCAATTCTAGGCCCTTTTTGGAGAGAATTCAAAAAATCATATCTCTCGCGTCCCTTGTTCGTTTGCTGCCTACTTTCGGTCCTTGGATAGGTAATGAGGTGCCCTAACCCGTAAAAATATAATATCCGGTCCCTTCAATACTTAGCTACTTAGATATCCAGGTTCAAATTTGACTAGCAAAACTGGCTCGAACAAAGTATTATGTTCGGACACCGAGTTCCAAAGTTTTGTGTGTGTAGTCCCTCCCCCGTTCGCCGCTGTCCGCGTACCGTCGTAAAAGTCAAGTAAACGACGTCGTTCTGGTTCAAATTTGACTAGCATAACCCACCGGAGGCGGAGGTAGAGTCCATGTTTTATAACCGGTGTTTTGGTCCGTTTACGTACCATTTCTTTTTAGCTAATATTCAGAAAATCATATCTCTCCCGACCCTTGTCCGTTTGACGCCTTCTTTAGGTCCTCGGATAGGTAATGAGGTGCCATAACCCGTAAAAATATAACGTCCGGTCACTTCTATACTAAGTTACCCGGATATCTGGGTTCAAATTGACTAGCCTAACTGGCTCAAACAAAGAATTACAATGGGCTGCAGAGCTAAAGTTACCCTACACTCCGGATGTAGTTCGATCCTAAGGGGTTCTATATACGTTTTCTGGGTTTAAATTAAGGTTTTTATATGGCTGAGTAAAAATTGTAACCTTACAACCGGAGGTACAGTCCATTTTTTCTAACCGGTATTTTGACCCGTTTACGGACCTTTTTTGAGGAATTGTATCCGTACTTATATCTCTCCCGTCCCTTCTCCATTTTCGTCCTTCTTTAGGTCGTCGGATGGGTACCGAATTTTGGTTTCCTAATAAAATATAATAATGGACGGATTTCATGCAGAAAACCCTCAAAACACCCGATGTATAACCGTCTGTTTTGGCCCAAACTTAAGCACTGCACCTTCTTAACCGGAGCATATTACAGATTACAAATTACAGAGAGAGTTGAGGAACTAGGGAGCGAGAATTCAAGATTCTCGGCCTTACCACTCGGCCATATCGTCTGGTGTTTATATGATTAGGTTCGTTACATACAAAACATAGCCCACAACCACAAAACGAGCTAAAATAAAAAAACAAATACGCCATTCAACAAACACAAAGGATAGAGTAGGATATAAGCTCTCACTGTCCATCATAATCCAAACACTTCTCCCTCCAACACCCCGAGTTATCCTACTACGTTTTAACTTACACACCCACCCTCCCCCCTTTCCATTCCTAATCTATAGACTTTAAAAAATTTCTCTTCAAGGTAGCCCCTAAAAAGCTTCCTCTAAGCCTACTCCAAGAGCGTCCATCCGACTTCTTTTTTCCCTTTTTCGCCCTTCTCTACTTGATGGCGTTCGCATATCTTTTCTCTCCTCCTCACCTTTCGATAAACTGTCTTCACCAACCAATGCTCCAACTTTTTCCTTTCCTTCACTTTCTTTTACTACGTTAACGTCCAACTCGTCGATATCCTTTCCCGCAACCTTTTTGCTTTCCCTATTTTCCGGCCCTGTGGCATTAGCGTCTCTCTCTCCACCTTCTCCATCACTCTCAACAACAACACGGCGTTTATAGCGCCTCGTTGCTCTTTCCGCTTCTTCGCTTTGGAGCACATCCTCTAGGCCCTGGTATTTCGAACCCGCCACGTCGGTTTCTTGGTTTCCTTTACCTTTTATTTCTCTCTCCCCACAAATCCTCTCTTACTTAAACGGACAATCATTTATTCATCCTCTTTCCTCTCCGATTTCCTTCTCAAGCATCTCTTCTACTCTGCCTCTACTCCCATTCCTGCCTTCTCCACCGGATACACAATTTTCCTTTTTTTCTGCCTCTTCCTCTTCTACTTCCTTTTCTTCGACCTCATTCTCGTCATTGTCCTCTTTCTTCAAACTCTCCTTTTCTTCGTCGCTCGTTTCATTCAAGTCGTCTTCGTCTTCCCTATCCTCGTCTTTTTCCTTTTTGTCTTCCTCGTCCTCTTCCTCGTCCTCGCTAGTGCACCCATCTTCCTCACTTCATCGTTTATAAAATCGTCCATGTCTTCGACCTCTTCTTTGTCCTCGTCCTCAGTAGCGGACCCATCTACTCCAACTTCATCGTCTATAAACTTCGACCTTTTTCTTTTTTTCGAGGTCTTCTTAGTTTTCGCGGGTTTCGCATTTTTCGGAGGTATCACAGCAGTTTCAGAGGTATCTTCGCAGTTTCAGGAGGTATCTCCGCAGTTTCCGGAGGTATCGTTGTTTTTCACGGTCGCCTAGTTTTGCGCAATTTCGGAACTATAACCTCCTCGTTTAAGTGTCGTTGCTCATATTTATATACCCACGGTCTTTTCATCTCCGGATACAAATGGAAGTTGGACAACCCCTCTAATTCCATATCTTTCGCGTTCTCTTTGATGTTCTATATCTTTCGCGCGCTCTCTAAACACCCTCTCTACACGCCATAAAATTTTCCCGCCTTCATAGCTCCAATGCTCTTTCGCCACCTCCTTCCAATCTTTAGGACTCCTCACGTCACCTGCCCTTGACGGGTCGTTCGATCCGACCAACCATCCGTTCTAATTCTAAACGTGGCCCCTTACATCGTCAAACCCTTGCGGCTCAACATAGTCGAAATTACCAGTCTCTTCTCTAATTGCGAAAGTCTTCTCCTTCCATATAAAGAACATGCCGAAAATGTCCGTCGGGTCTGTCATGTCGATTCCCCCTCTTTCGCAATGTACTATAGGAAGGGGGAATCTTCTGCTTAGATCGTCAAAAGTTTTCCGAGTTTTTTCCGTCGGTGTTTGACTACCAATTGCAAGGTCCCTTTCAAGAAGGGTTCATGCTGCATTGGTTTGCTCGGGGGTCGCACTATTCTCAGTGCTTTCGCGCGGCGCATTTACGTTTTCCTCTACAGGAGAAGTTTCATCAACGTTTACCTCAGGCGTCGCATTTTGCAGACGCCTTTTGCTCCGTGTTAGGTACAGGGCCCTCTTCCGGTGCATTTTGCTCGGTGCTAGAGTCGAGTCCCTCCTCCTCCGTCACATTAAACTCAGTTGCATGTGTTACCTCCACACTTTCTATTAAGATTTCAATGTGTTAATTCAGTTCAGTTTTTGTTCAGTTTGTGTTTATACTAAATTAATGTTGAGTTGACGTCGGCAGTTATGTCTTTCCCGGAACGTCCTGTTTAGTTTGAGTGTCGGTTAAGGTTCGTGACGTGGTACTGTACGGTTGGTGAATTATTTAGTGCGTAGAACCGTGGTACGGTCTTAGGTCCAGCTCACAGTTAGTTTCGGCCCACTAATGTTCTATTAGGCGATTCAGCGCCTAAGTATCAAAATCATAAAAGTGGAGTCTGAGTGGAACTGTGACAGAAGTAGTATAGTTATGTCTTCTGGTGGTGTTGGAAGAAAGTATTTTAGGAGGAGTGTAGTATAGTTTTATATATCAGAAAAGGAAGTGAAGTTGAATGAAAAAAGGGGATGTAAAAAGTTTGATTGAATATATTTTCTATTTGGTCAAGTTCCTTCGTTATCTGTGAATTTATGATGTTTGGAATTTCTAAATGCTTCCGCTGGTGAATAATTGATTTACATTATCTTGTTTTAACAAGTGGTATCGGAGCGGGTAAAAGCTCCCAGTAGTAGAAATCACTGTCATCAGTCAGTGTGGCAAGTGTTCCTGCAATGGGAGGAAAGAAGAAGAAGGCTGCAGCTCCGCAGCCTACACTTGTGCAGTCTGACACTCCAGAGCCGAGTCACAGGGCTTCTTGCCCAGTTCGAAGAAGAAGAAGATACGTTTCCACCAGATGATTATGAACAGGAGGAAGTAGGAGGAGCAAGGGTGTTTCTGACGGAGGAGAGACTTCGAACACTGTTGACTGGAGTTCTTCAGAGTGTGCTCTCAGCTGCCCCTCATGGGGGCAGGTTGCGAATTGGTAACAACGATGGTTACTATGAAACTGAAGAAGAGAGGAGAGAAAGGATTCGAAAGGGGAAATTTGCAGCTGAAGATGAGTTTGATTTGGAGAAGGACAATGATGATGAAGAATTGATTCAGATGCCTGGCAAAGTCGTTTTCTTCAATGGAATGAATTACTATATATGGAAGCGATGTATTAAAGGACAGCTATAACTTTTGCATCTTTGGAAAATTGTTACTGGATAGGAGACCATGCCAATTTCTGATCAAATGGCTATAAACAGATGGAAACGAAAGAATATCGCGGCCTATACTGGCCTTATGCAAACTTGTACGCCCGCTGTTCATGATTATCTATTGACGCACGATTCTGCTCATAAATGTTGGCAGGCTATCGAGAATGAATTTGAAAAAGGAAATCAAAATCGCGGCCAACAGGCATATACCGAATTTCTCAATTTTAAGATGAATCTGAATGAATCGATAAGAGATGCTTCAAAACGTTTCAATATTATTGTGGAAAGACTTGCGGCTACCGGTCGGTTTGTCATTGAGGCGGATAAAGTTACCGACTTTCTCAATGGCTTGCCGAATAGGCTTGTCCATCTCAAAAAAAATTTGAGAGTGAAAAAGAGGTTAACTTACGAGATCATATTATCTTAATTAAAAGACATGGAAGATAATCGAATGAGTTTTTCTCGGAGAACTCTTTCTTCCGGTACTCTCAACGCCACCGTTCCAAATTCAAGCGATCTATTTTCTTTGCGTGGTGGCGGAAGAGGAGGAGGAAGGGGTGGAGGCCCACGAGGTAGAGGAAGGGGACAACAAAAGGAGGAAATAAAAAACCATTTTCTGCCGTCCCCGATCTGAACTCTGTTGCATGCTTTCAATACAACAAGCTCGGACATATGGCAGCATCATGTCCCGATAAGGAGCGACAATGTTTTTATTGCGGCCAATGGGGGCATGTGAGTCCTCAATGTTACGCAAAATCGGAGTCCGAGGGAGGAAGTGGTAGAGGAGGAGCTAATGGTGGCCGAGGCGGTTCTAATAGTGGCCGTGTTGGTGGCGGATTTGGCGGCTGAGGTGGAGGACGTCTTGGTGGTCGTGGAGGTGGTCGAAATGGTGGCCGGTTCGGAGGCCATGGAAATTATATGGGAAATCGAAATGACAATTATGAAGAAGAAGAGGAATCGGGTGCTCAGATTTTCTCGTGTCTAAATTTATCTATAAATTCACAGAATGAAAAGTCAAAATCGGAGAAAGAGTGGGTGATTGATTCCGGAGCGTCGCATCACGTTTGTACCGATGTAACGCTATTTAATGACTTGCGGCACTTGACGGTTCCTAAATTAATTACAGTGGCAAGTGGGCAAGTCATTACGGTTGGAAAAGTAGGCACGGTCCGAATTGACCTACCTACTTTTCGTTTTGATGGCACGGAACGCTTGACATAAGCTCGTCTAGTGAATGTTTTATACATTCCGGACGGATCGGTAAATCTTCTAAGTGTACCTGAAATTCAGCGCGCGGGTGGAAGTGTACTTGCACTTGGTGACTCTTCAATTCAAATTAAAAATTCAAAAGAAGTTATCATTGGTGAAGGAGAGGTGACAGAAAATCTGCATAGTCGGCTAATTTGGCGCCGACCGAAGTCAGAAATTCAACCGGATGGTTCGATTGCTCAGATTTCAGAGCTTAAGGGTGATTTGACTCTTTTGCACCATCGAATGTGCCATACATCCGAGGGTAGTTTGAGGCGGATGATTAAAGTGGGATGTGCGAGAGGTTTGGATTTGACATCGGGAGAAAAAGTAAATGGATGCGAAGGATGCAGCCGAGGGAGGCAAATTCGGAAGCCTCACCCGGCTAAAGATATAAAATTCAGATCCGAAAAACCTCTCGATTCGGTCCATGTCGATTTATGTGGACACATTAAACGGGAGAGTATTGGAGGAAATAGATACTTAATGGTGATTGTGGATGATTACTCACGATTTTCTTTGGTAATCCTCCTGAGTTCAAAATCTGAAGCTCTTGAGAGATTTAAGGAGTGGCATGTCATGGCGGAGAGACAATGTGAAAGAAAATTGAAATCAATTCGAATCGACAATGGTGGTGAATTCCTCGCATTTGATGGTTATTGTCGAGAATGGGGGATTAAGCATCAGTTGACGGCTTCTTACTCCCCGGAATCCAATGGGGTTGCTGAACGGAAAAATCGGACATTACAAGAAATGGTCTGCTCCATGGTGCACGCATCCGGTCTCTCAATGTTGTTTTGGGGAGATGCGATTTTGACCGCCAACTACATTTGTAATCGGCGGCTTACTTCAATTTCAGGTGAAAAGACTCCTCACGAGTTATGGTAAGGCAGATAACCGACTCTTCATCATCTTCGGATTTGGGGATGCCAAGCGACCGTCTATGTGGAATCGCAAAAGAGAAAAAAAAAATTTGCGGTAAGGAGTTGGACTGGAATTTTCGTCGGCTATAGTTCGAAAGGAAATCTATACCGAATCTATGATCCGGTTAAACGTACAATTATTAAATCACGGAATGTAGATTTCCATGAACACTTAAAATCAGCAATTGAAAAATCGGCAAAGTCACACAAAAATCTCGATTTTCTTGAAGAAGACGAAATTGCTCAATTTCCAAATATTGAAGGATCGGATTCGGAAAATAAACCTGAGTCGGAGTCTAATGTTAAGAGGGGGAAAAGAGAGTTGGACATTAAAGATGACATTAGAGACATTGACATTGAATCTCAAGGTGTTAATTCACGAATGTCCTCGGAATCTCGAAATTCTCAAAATTCTAAATCTAGTTTGCCAAGTGTAACTGAAATGGAACCGAATGTTGAAGAAGATGTTCAATTATGGAGGAGTATAAGAGATACAAGGGGAAGGATACCGACACGTTTGTCGTATGATAAAAAAGGGGGAAATGCCGAAAATACTCACTACTTTATTTCGGCGTCAAGAGAGGAGGATTTCCTCCTCTAGCAATCATTTTGTGAAAATTCTGCCGGTGACCCTCAATCTTATACCGAAGCGAGAAATTCAGAAGATTGGGAGTCAAACTGGCAACCGGCTTGGGAAAGAGAATTCAAGTCCATTGTTGAAAATCGTACATTCAAGGAAGTAGACTTACCGGAGGCGAAGAAGGCGATTGACGCGAAGTGGATCTTTAAGACCAAAACTGGTGCTATTGGAGAGGTGATCAAATACAAGGCTAGGTTAGTTTGCAAAGGATTTCAGCAACGGGAAGGAGTAGATTACACGGAGACATATGCGCCTGCAGTTAAATTCGACTCGTTACGGATGATTGTGGCGATTGCGGCATCCTGTAAAAAGCACATCCATCAAATGGATGTGGAGACGGCGTTCTTAAATGGCGAACTTGAAGAAGAAGTATACATGAAGGTTCCGGAAGGAGTTGTGTCAAAGGAAGGGAAGGTATGGCGGCTGCGAAAGTCTCTCTACTGCTTGAAGCAGGCGCCTCGTACTTGGTACTTACGACTACATTCCGTACTTACCAAATTTGGATTTGTCCGAAATACCTCAGATTCGGGAGTTTATATTAAGGGGGAAGGAGAAGATCAAATTATCTTCTCGGTTTATGTTGATGATTTTCTGATGACTTTTGACAGTCTGCAGAAATTCAATGAATTGAAGGCTTATTTGTGCCTTCACTTCAAGGTGACGGATTTGGGAGAAGTTCGATACATATTGGGGATGAGGTGATTCGTCACCCTAATGGTGACATTAAATTGAGCCAGGCTCAATATTGCAGGGAAGTTCTGACACGGTTTGGCATGCTGGATGCAAAACCGATCTCTACTCCTTTGGATCCCAAATTGCAGATTCGGAAATTTGAGGAGGAGACAGATGTTAAAGTTCCGTATCGGGAAGCGATAGGAAGTTTGATGTACCTCACGGTAGGTACAAGGCCTGACATATCGGAGGCAGTTTCAGTTGTCGGTTGATATTGTCATGCGCCGAAGAAAGCTCTTTGGGAAGCCGTGAAGTATATATTTCGATACTTGGCCGGTACGATCGACATCGGCTTACTATATAAATCGAATGGAAGTTTGGAGTGTATCGGATACTGTGACATAGATTGGGGAGGCGATGTTGACTCCAGAAAGTCAACTTCCGGATACGCTTTTGTTTTGAGTGGAGCGGCAGTTTTGTGGAGTTCGAGACTCCAACCAACCGTCGCGTTAAGTTCTACTGAAGCTCAGCATATGGTGGCTTGCCATGCCGCAAAAGCGTCAGTTTGGTTAAAAGAAATGTTATTTGAATTAAAGTTTCCTATTGGATGTTTGCAAATTCTCACAGACAGCATGAGTCCTATGGCATTAGTTAAAAATCCTGTTTTTCATAAACGTACGAAGCATATCCGCATTCAATGGCATCTCGTGCGTGACCTAGTTGCACAAAAGGAAATTCAGTTTCAATATATTTCTACCTTGGAGGAAGCCGTAGATATGTTGACGAAGGCGACAGTTGCAGATGTACTTTTGAGAGGGAGACCGAAATTGGGGTTGATATAATCCTTTATTAATTCACACATTGAAGAGGGAGATTGTTAGGAATTCAATGTGTAAATTATGTTCAGTCTCGCGTTTTGATTCAGTTTGTGTTCTCAGTTACATTAATGTTTAGCTTATGTTTTTCCGGTACGTCGTGTTTAGTTTGAGTGTCGGTAAAGGTTCCTGACGTGGTACTGTACAGTTGGTGAATTATTTAGTGCGTAGAACCACGGTACGGTCTTAAGTCCAGCTTACGTTCAGTTTCGCGGCACTAATGTTTTATTAGGCGTTTCAGCGCCTAAGTGTCAAAAATCGTGAAAGTGGAGTGAGTGGAATTAATGACAAAAGAGGCATAGTTTTTTCTTCTGGTGGTGTTGGGGAGAGAGTATTTAAGGAAGAGTGTAGTATAGTTTTATATATCAGAAAAGAAGTGAAGAAAAGAAAAGGATGTAAAAAGTTCGATTGAATATACTTTCTATTTGGTCGATTTTTCTCTATTTATGATTCTGAAATTATTCTGATGTCTGGCAATTTTTTGAATGCTTCTGGAAATTTTTTGAATGCTTCCGTTGAAGATGTATGCATAATCTTTAACAATTAATTTACTCTATGTGCCACCCGGCGCATATAGATGATATCCATAGTTTTGATCTTTAGTTGGGCGTAGTTTGATGTTTTAGCGGCTAGGTTAGTTTGTAGTGTTTCATTAATTTGGTTTTGTTGTACCTGCTTTCTTTCTTTCCTTTTAGGCTTTTCATGCATTTTTGTTGTGTTTTTAGTCCTTTATGATTTTGGTCTTTAACCTTTGTTGGTCATCAATACTTTTTAGTGACAATCATGTTTGGTACTTTGATGGTATTACCATCACGTTATTGGAAATAAAATCTATTTTTTTCTCTATGGATGTCCTCAATACCAAAACTGTGACGTGACATTCAATTATATGTCACGCAAAAAACTGGAATTCACTTCTTGTAACGTCACGGTCCAAAGTTCATCGGAATTGAATTTACCGATTTTAGTTTCTCCACTTAACTTCACGGCCATGTTTTGGTATCATCGTTGGATTAATTTTAACAGTTCCATTTTTAGCTAAACATGGAATTGGTAAATTTACTTCACTGTGCATTAAAATCGGTAAATCCTAAGGTTGTGTATCATGCAATTTCTAATCGCCATCAATCCGCTAACCGATATTATCGGTTTGGGAACGGTAAAGGGGGATCGATATATCGCTACGGGACCAAATTCATGTATTGCCGATATGAATAGCTGACGGGGGTTGGGTGGTTATTTTTTTCAAAGTGTTCCGCAAAAAATACGTGAACGGGTACGACATATACTTTACCCTACATCTTTTGCGATAGAATCGGTAACGACACTAATTTTCAATATCTCAAAAAGATAATTTGATTATCGGTAGGTCACAAGGTACATCTCGATTATTGGTAAGAAGCTACCGATACACAGAGCTACAAAAGTGAATTCACTCCCGCGATGTCTTTAAGGCGTGACGTGACAAGACGTGAGATCCATGTAAAATGATGCAATGCAATCATTTTTTTTAATGTTCAACTCGGTCTTTTTATGATTGCCATTATGATTGTGATTATTGTGATTATGATTAATAGTGTTAGTATTTGTATTGTAAGTTTAGTATTATTATGATTGTTATTACTATAATTCTTATCATTATGATTGTTATTATTATTATTATGATCACTATTATCATTTTCATTCTTATGATCATGTTTATAATTGTAATTGTTTTTGGTTCATTGTTATTAATATTACTGTTATGATTGCTATTTTTTATTTTTTTTTAGTTATTAGTGTTGTTATCATTATTATTATTAAACGGGGTGGATGTAAAGAGAGAAAAAAAAGAATATTTTGCCGATGCAGCACACATAGGACACAGGTCAATAGGACACTTTTCTAATCTCATTAGTCCCCACTGCTTTCTCTTTGTTAAGCAGTCTCTAAAAAGAAAAATTGTTTTTGAAACCAACCTTGGAAAGAAACGCATTCGTTGGTCACCGTTGTGTCGTAATACTTAAAAACTAAAAATGTGAGAACGAGCTTTAACTTGTCGATGATAGCTGCTAAAAATGCTAAAAAAAGAAAAAAATCGGTCTCTAAATTCTTTTTCACTATTTTTTGCCGTCTCTAAATTCTCATTCACCATCACCCTCTCTCCACTCTCTCCACTCTCGTCATTCTTTCCCCTTTGTCCAATTTCTAAGTGTTTCCACCTCTCTCCACTATCTTCTCTATTTCCACTCTCCACTCTACCCTCTCTAGCACTCTCTCCACTTCCTCCAGTTGCTCCAGCTTTGCCACTCTCTCCATTTCCTTCCCTTTTCCAATCTATCCCTTGTATATATATATATATATATTCCCTGTATCCACTCTACACTCCCTTCGGTGCGAGCATTTGTCGCAGTTTCGGTGTATTCTACATTTGGGCTTTTTCTAAATTTTTGGCATTTTCTGTATCCACTTTTGCAGTATTTTTCCATTTTTTTCTTCTTCGACATCTTTTGCAATTATAGTGTTTCTTGTAAAATTGTGAACGTTTCTGACAATTTCTACAATTTTGATATTATCTACAATTTTGGCATTTTCTGCAATTTCGGCGTTTTCTACACTTTTGGCATTTTCTGCAATGTGCGCGTTTTCTGTGATGTTAGCATTTTACGCAGTTTTGGCATTTTCTGCAATTTGGAAATTTTCTACTAGTTGAGCATTTGACATTTGCGCATTTTCTCAATATTGGCATTTCCACAATTTCGGCATTTTCTGCAATTCGGGGCATTTCCTGCAATTTGGGCATTTTCGACACTTCAGACGCATCTCTACAATTTGGGAATTTTATGAAATTTGGGCAATTTCGACAATTTCGGCGTTTTCTAAAGTTTTGCATTTCTGCAATTTGGGCATTTTATTAAATTGGGCATTTTCGGCAATTTGGGATTTTCTACAATTCGGAAATTTGTGCAATTCGGGCATAATCTGCAATTTGGGAATCTCTTCAATTTGGGCATTTCCGCAATTTGGGTTTTTATGCAATTTGGGCATTTTCTGAAATTGTAGCGTTTCCGCAATTTGGGGATTTTCAAAATTCTGACATTTTCCATACATTTTCTGCAATTCCAGCTTTGTTGCAATTTGGGCATAATCTGCAATTTGGGCATTTGTCCAATTCGGGGCAATTTTGCAATTCAGGGATTTACCGTAATTCGTGCATTTTCTACAATTTGGGCATTTTCTCCAATTTGCGACTTTTATACAATTCGGGGCGATTCCTTCTATTCGGGATTTTCTACAATTTGTCCATTTTTGCAATTTGGGCATTCTGCAATTCGGGGCAACTTTGCAATTCGGGCATCTTCTGCAAGTTGGGCATTTTCTAAAATTTGGGCATTTGTCCAATTTGGGCGTTTATTCAGGCATAATCCGCAATTTTGACATTATTTTGGCAATTCTGCAATTTGGGCATTTTTTGCAAATCTGGCATTTTCTGGCTATTTTCACAATTTGCCCATTTTTTCGCAATTTGGGGATTTTTTTACAATTCCGTCATTACTGCAATCCCGGCATGTTTGCAATTCGGGCATTTTTGAATTTTGGGCATTTTATGCAATTTGAACATTTCCTCCGATTAGGGCATTTTCTATGATTCGAGCATTTTTTTAAAATTCGGGCATAATCTGCAATTTGGCCATTTTCCGAAATTCGGGCATAATCTGAAATTGGGTCATCATCTACAATTCAGGCGAATTTGCGATTCCGGCATTTTCTGCGATTGTGGCATTTCTGCAATCAGGGCATCTTCTGCAATAGGGGCATGTTCTGCAGTTTGGGCATATTCGGCATATTGGGCATTTTTGCAATATAGGTATTTTCTCCAATTCGGGTATTTCGGCAATTTGGTCATTTTTTGCAATTGGGCATTTTGTGCAATCTGGGCATTTTATGCAATTCGGGCATAATCTAAATTTTGGGCATTGTTCTCGCCAATTTATTTGTGCTTTCTTAGTTCTTGTAACTTAAGAGCCTTGTGCAAAAAATACCGATTTGGAGAAAATATCATGTCTATAATCTACAAAGCTCAAATATAGCATTTTTTTTCAATTACTTTCCCTTTAGAAATTTTTGTACAAAAACTTGTGTGAAGTTTCCTATAACACCAATAGTTAGGTGTGCCAAATTTCGAAGGTCGGCATCAAGTTTCTAATTCAATATCTGTTAACTTTTGTGTATTGTAAATTTTCCTTTGCGATAATAAGTTTTTTCCCATTTCTTTCACAATTGCGTTTTTAAAACTGGTTTTTCTAATTCTTATTTTTTATTTGAAAAATTGGACAGAGATATCTTTCTAATGAGCTATCATATGCATTTTTTAGATAACTATTTCATTAACAGGTGGGCTGAATATGCACGGTTATTTTTCCTCCTACGATGATGCTACACTTTACGGGCTACATGGGTTGTCTCGCGTCAAGCTAAAAAATACCCAAAACAAAAAATGGGCAAAAAAAAAAAACATTCAATGCAAATGTATTCCTTTGGTCAGATTCATAATATGAAAGGTCCGAAACCAACAACTTAATAGGGGACACTTTGTGGAATTGTTTTATCAGGTATAAAGTAAATAAATAAATTACAAATGCACACAATACAAAAATACCTACTTATTTGACAAGTATTATCTATAATAAAAATATAAAGTTGACAAACTACATAAAATGGTTGACTGTGGATAATGGGCAATATTTTTGTGGTTTTTTAAGTGTACTTTTCTTTAACATCCTACATGCTTTCAAAACACCAAAAGTAACATCTTGGTTTCTTATTACAATACTTTTATGAATGTCGGAGTATACAAACTTATAAAATTATACACTATTACATAGTCAAAAAATTTATCAACCGTATAATCATTAATGTTATCAATCACATGATACAGTAATCACTCGATTGAGAACGATGAAATATCAATTTGCACACTTTCACGTTTGCTAGTTGTAGTATGTAACCTAGTATACTATTATCACATTAACTAAAAACACGTGTGTTAATGATCTTTTTCGGAACACTAATTGTTTGCGACCAAAATGATACAATGTTTCATCATCAAAGCTTGATAGAATAGTATTTTTGTAAGCGATACGGTGAGCTTTATTGTTGTACCATGGCGTCGCACCATTTTTCTAAATACACAATATCATGCGCTTTTATAAAAATGGTGATGAATGCGTCAAACGTTTGTGAGATGCGACCACAAGCCTTAAATAAGCTCAAGAAAACATGATTTTTCTATACATTTAAACTTAATATTGAGTTACCTAAACCACTATTGTTTAATGAGTCAAGGAATTAATGTGATAGTATTATTGTTACATATTATCATAATAAGCTCTCTTGTTTTGTTTTATTATAATAACACTATCAAGATAACATTGGCATCCCATAAGGTACGTTAATCCCTACAAAAATTATTTACACATGACTCGATGTAGCCCTATGGGTATGTCTCCATGTACTTTTAACTTAGCAAACTTGCTTTGCATTTAGCGCAGATTCTCCGCACATAGTTTTCAAGTGTCCCAATGTGTAACAACAAAAATGTTGCTAAAGGGCGTGACAATTGTATACGTCAAAAATGCCCGTGACAACTGTCAACGTCTACAACCGGTGATGACGCTAGTTATTTCTTTTACTGCTTGTGACGTCGCATTTCTTTCCTTCCCAATGTCGACGTTACGCCATCCAATTTGTGCTGAGACATGGTTGAAGTAGATGCACTTTGCCTTTGCGTCTCCTATCTGGTGGACATGAAATGGCATCAGCATCTTGAGACCCTTGCAAAAAAAAAATCGTATTGAACACAAACGGACAAAACATAGCGAATCTTTTAATTACCCTCGTCGCTTGAAATCGTTAGAAAAATCTGAAAATATTTGAAGTGCGCAAATATGCGTTTCTATTTGTTTAGCATTTATACTTTAACTTTAAACACATCTTAAATAAAATAAGGGAATTGACCATGACAGTGACTGTTTTGGTTGCGCACAGTCACTTACGTCATTTTGTCAAAAATTGTATGTTTGAAGTACATATTGGTACAAATAAAGTACCGTTGAGTACAAATTTGACGGTCAATCGGTTGGACATCTTTGAATTTCAAAATATTGTTTCAACCGCTTAAAGTTTTGCCGCGCTTGCGGACGTCGACCGTCATAATAAAATTGGCAATTCACACGGCCGGCTAACGTTTACGGTAACAAAACTGCGGCAACCACTTGTAAATAAAAGTGTGGCAGACAGTCACTTTTTGTCGTTACATGAGCTCCACGATAAGAGCACGTAGCTGAAAAATTGAAATTGAATCGTCTAAGCGTTACATTGAACTTAGACGCAAATTGAAGCGAAACCTCTTTAAACTAAACTGAACTACTGTAATTTTTGTACGGAAATAGTAAAACGCATGAATCCAAATTTTGCTATAATGTAAGAATGCTGATTCGTAGATAGTGCGGCTCGATTTCGTCGCGCGTGACGACGCACATTTTTTTCATTTAATTTCAATTGATATTTTTTCGCCGGTTCGTTTTATTATAGTGCACAAAGTTTGTTTCGTTTCGTGTTTTTTAATATTTCCGTACAAAACTTGTTGTACTTTAGTTTAAAGAGGTTTCGTTTCACTTTGCGTCTAAGTTCAATGTAATGCTTACACCATTCAATTTCAATTTTGCGGCTAAGTGCTCTCACCGTGGAGCTCACGTAACGACAAAAAGTGATTGTCTGCAACACTTTTATTTACATGTGGTTGCCGCTGTTTTGTTACCGTAAACGTTCGCCGGCCGTGCAAAACTGTAAGCGGGTGAAAAAACATTTTGAAAGTCAAAGTTGTCCACCTGATTGACTGTCAAATTTGTACTCAACAGTACTATATTTGTACCAATATGTACTTCAAACGTACAATTTTTGACAAAATGACGTAACTGTGCGCAACCAAAACAGTCACTTTCATAATCAAATACCCAAATTGCAGAAAACAACCAAATTGCAAAAATACCCAAATTGCGTAAAGTACCCAAATTGCAGAAAATGTCCAAATTGCAAAATTTTTCCAAAATGTAAAAATGCCCAAATTGCAGAAAATGCCCAAATTGTGAAAATGCCCGAATTGCATAAATTCCAAAATTGCAGAAAATGCCCAAATTGCAGAAAACGCGCAAATAGCAAAAAATGCCCAAATTGCAGAAAATGACCAAATTACATAAAATGCCCAAATTGCTTAAAGCACATATTGCAGAAAATTTCCAAATTGCATATATTCACTAATTGAAAAAATCCCCAAATTTCAAAAATGACCAAATTGCATTAAATACCCAAATTGCAGATAATGTCCAAATTGCAGTAAATGCCCAAATTGCAGAAAATGCCCAAATTGCAGTAAATGCCCAAACTGCAAAAAATGCACAAATTGCAGAAAATGCCCGAATTGCAAAAAATGCTCAAATTCAAAAAATGCTCAAATTCAAAAAAATGCCCAAATTTGCAGAAATGCCCGAATCGCAAAAAACTGCCCAAATTGCATAAAAACCCAAATGCATAAAATGTCCAAATTGCAGAAAATGCCCAAATTGTGAAAATGCCAAAATTAGAAAAACTGCCCAAATTGCAGAAAATGCACAAATAGCAGAAGATGCTCAAATGGCGGAAATGCCCAAATTGCAGAAAATGCACAAATCGCAAAAAACTGCCCAAATTGCATAAAAACCCAAAATGCATTAAATGCCTCAAATTGCAAAAATGCCCAAATTGCATAAATGCCCAAATTGCAAAAATGAAAAAATCAATTTTACCTCACTACAATGATCGTCAATTCGATACTTTGAAAGTACTCCATGTTTGTCGTCATGTGAACACATTTTTGCGTTTTCCTTTTTTCGAACCCCCGGGGAATAGAATCCAGCCAAAGATCGCCTCGCGAGGGGATTTTAGAGAAAGTACGCCCAAACAAAGAATGAAAAACGATTTACGTAAGCGCCACACGAGTGGGAAAATTTTGGGACGAGGAAGAGTTCTCCCTATTTGTCAACCTGCCCGTCACATGCATATACAGAAATAATCAGGGTCTCGGACCTCCACTTTCATTCATGGGTCTTTTATAGAAAGTTTGCGCCATCGTCGCCTCTCCCTTCTCCCTTTCACATTATCACTTTTATCTCCACTTTTTAAAATGAGGTAAAACAATATTGGTATGAAATTAAAGATAATTGAAAAATAATTATTTCGACTACCTTTAGGTGTGTTTTTATGGCAATTCGTGTGAGAAAAGTCGGAAAGACAAAATCCGATAACCATGGAGATAAGTTCTTGAATTTGTGACATTGACGTTGTCATAATTGGGCATTGCGTCACAATGTCACAAAACCATGAACATCTACATTGTCACAAAATTACAAAAATCTGAACGTTTACAAGTGTCGTTGTTTTTGTTGGCGTCACCAATTGTCGGAAGTTTAGTAGTCGTCTTCAACCGTCACAAAGTTGTACCTATATCTACAACCGTGACATGGCAAAGTTTCGATTTTCATTTTTGTACATTAGGACGCTATTTAGAATATTCACTAGAGTCCAAAATACCTCTTCAAATTATCGATTACATGGGGACACGGCCTAAGATTATTTAATCACTCGTACACTTCAAAATATTCATCTGTCACTTCTTAGGGAACGGCCCCATGTGGCTAAGTACGGTGCTTTTTTTGTCGTTTTCCTTTAAAACTTAGCGCCATACTGCCTAGGAAGCGACCGTACGAAGAATTCGCAAATTTGTAGAGTACAATTTGTGTCATCGTCAAAGTTAGGATGTACGATAATTTGACGTCTTGTGTTTTTTCGACCCACTGTCACGTCATCTTTAAACTTATTATAAACTGCATCAGCAATGTGTTTTAAACAAAGTAGAACCGTTTACACAAATAGGAAAACATATTTCAAAATGACCAAAATGGCCAAAATGCCCAAAATGCCCAAAATGCCCAAAATGCACAAAATGCACAAAATGCACAAAATGTCCAATTTTTCCAAAATACCCAAAATACCCAAAATACCCAAAATACCCAAAATAGACAAAATAGACAAAATAGACAAAATGCCCAATTTCTTCAAAATGCCCAAAATGCTCAAAATGCCAAAAGCACCCCAAATGCCCAAAATGACCAAAATGACCAAAATGACCAAAATTCCCAAATTGCCCAAAATGTCCAATTTCTCCAAAATACCCAGAACACCCAAAACGCCCAATTTCTACAAAATGCCCAAAATGCCCAAAATGACCAAAATGCCCAAAATGACCAAAAATACCCAAAATACCCAAAATGCCCAAAATGACCAAAATGACCAAAATGACCAAAATGCCCAAAATGCCCAAAATGACCAAAATGCCCAAATGTCCAAAATGCCCAAAATGCCTAAAACGTCCAATTTCTTCAAAATACCCAGAATACCCAAAATGCCCAAAATGCCCGAAATGACCAAAATGCCCAAAATGCCCAAAATGCCAACAAAACCCATAATTCCCAAAATGACCAAAATGACCAAAATGCCCAAATTGCCCAAAATGCCCAAAATGACCAAAAGGAAAAAAATGCCCAAATGCCCAATATGCCCAAATTGCCCAAAGTGTCCAATATCTCTACAATGCCCAAAATACACCAAATGCCCAAAATACCCTAAATGCTCAAAATGCCCAAAATGCCCAAAATTCCAAAATTGCCCAAAATACCCAAAATACCCAAAACACCTAAAATCCCAAATTACCAAAAATGCCCAAAATGCCCAAAATGCCTAAATACCCAAAATACCCAAAATACCCAAAATGCCCAAAATGCCTAAATTACCAAAAATGCCCAAAATACCCAAATGCCCAAAATTCCCAAAATACCCAAAATGCCCAAAATGCTTAAAATGCTTAGAATGCCCAAAATGCCTAAAATGCACAAATTACCCAAACTACTCAAACTGCACAAAATGCCTAAATTGCCCAGAAACTGACAATACAACATAATTTTGTCTCTAACTCTTTCGACTTATTAATCAAACAATCATGTTTTGTACTTTGACGGTCTTCCTTTCGCGTTTTTGGTAATGATATCTTTTTCTTATCGAACTCCCGAATTCTGTTAGAAATTGAGATAACAAGTATGCAAGTACAAAAAAACTGAGAAAATCAACATTTTAAAAGCGGTATAAAGGAAAAGAAACGTCGGTCAAGTGCAATAAAAGCAAAAAAAAAAATTGTGGGTTAAGGACAAAAAACCACAAATAAAACATCTCTAAACTCTGGGAAGTACAATAAACAGGAAAATATAGTCTCTTAAGGACGACAAGTAGTGTTGTGAATCAGTATATTTCCTATCGCGATATGTTGGATAACCGATATATCGCTTATCGTTATTGGTGAGCTGGGCCGATGTAGAAAAAAATATCGGCTCGGAATTATCGCCGATATACCAGGGGTCTTTTACAAAAAATCACAATTTTGAATGTTGTCTGACAGTTACGATGATGTGGCACCTGTGATTCTGACGCTTGCGCTCTCTTTCTCTCAACCTTTCGGTTGTTTTGTTCTCAGAAAATGGACATTTCGGAGGAGTGGGTGGTTGTTATGGGATCGTCACATCACACTTGTACCAACATGACGCTCTTTGACGACTTACGACAGCTCACAATCGCAAAAAGGGTTACTGTTGCAAACGGGTAGATTATTTTTGTCAACAATATGGGAACTGTCTACTTAAACCTTCCCATATTTAATTCCGAAGGGATAGATGCAGTCACTCATTCTATTTGAGTCTATTAGAAAGATGCATTCGGTAACGAGGTTAAAGTTCCCTCTAAAACTAAAAATATTAAAGTGACCCAGATCGGCATTCGTTCCCTAGTCAGTCTGGTAGCGTTGGGTTGTTGAGCTGTAGAAAGTTTGAGCTTGTAGAATTCAAGACCATACCATTATTGGCCCATGTCTTAAGCTACCTGGTGGAAAATGTAAATGTTAACATATCGAAGGGAAAAGGACTTCTCAGTATTATCGATAAAGAATCGGGAATCATTGAGTACTAAGTGGATAAGGAAGGCTCTTGAAGAGAATTGGTCTTCGGGGGATGTTTTGAAAATCTTGCCTGATGAAAGGATACATTGGTCCGAGTTACCTAATCGACGGATTGGAGAAATGGAGCCGACTTGGGTATTTGCTGAAGCATGTGAACTGATGAGCGGTGAGAATGTGATCAATTGAAGCTTATGTGGTATGAAGAGCTTTCGGGCATCACGAGTCTTGAAAAGCGGCAGGTAGTGGTGAGAAATCGACAACATCGAGGAATTTGGAGGAATCGCACACATTTGAAAATAAATTGTGAGAAGTTGATGGAAATTGTGAGATTTCTTAACAAAATTGCTGATGTTTGGATAGAAAACGTGAAAACAATCAAGAAATTTATTGAAATATATATATATATTTTTCTGTTAAAATCAAGTGTGAGCAGAAATAGGGTAAATTACTGAAAATTGAAGGAGCATTACGATATAAATCTAGAAAATTCTTGCACAATGTTAAAATTTATAATCTAGTTTGAAATTTGAGAAAATTTAAAATTTGTTTGGATATTATGTTAAACTATGCAGAAGTTTTGCAATTGTGGATTACTTTGATGAGACTTTTGTTAGATTTTCTGGATAAATTAGTGGACAATTTTCGGGAAAGTTTGTAAAAATGTCAAAAATTTGGAGGCACAAAGGGACATTGACAGGAAATGGACGAAATTTAAGAAGCATTTTATAGGGAACTAGAAAAGAACAGGAACAAGTTTGCAGAAGTTAAAGAATCATTTGAATCGTTTTTATATATTCTTTTGAAATTTATAAAATTAAAAGTGATGTTGGAGGAATTACGGAGGCAGCTTAAGCTGTAGCGCGGCATGATTAGGATGCCAGCGGTTACATTCGAGATGAACCTGACAGAATTTCTACAGGAAGAAGAACGCGGCGCAGCCATTGGAAAGTATCTCGGTCTTTTAGGGTTTTTTAGAGTATAGAGATAGACCAGCTGTGGAGCACAAAATTTTCTGGAAAATGCGCAATTGGTTTTTGGATTAGGGGTCGAAATATCAAAAGCAGCGACAGGCATTTGAGATGAGGAAGTGGGATTCGTTTCAGACACGATGTGCGAATGTAGATTAGCTGGACGACGAAGAGTAAGGGAATTTCCTTTTCCAAAGGTGATTTTTTTTGTTTTGGATGATATCGGCGGAAGAAATAAATGTGACTGGAAAGGAGACGAATGTCACAAGTAATTGACATTGTGCAGCTGTGATACACTAAGTTGTGACTGAAACGAATGTCTAGCAGGAGAGGCTGGAGGAATTTTCAGTACGATATGGTAGAAGAGACAAGAGATGTCGAGACTGGAGGACACTAACAAGTGGCAGCAGGCTCCATAAGTGGTAGCAGGACCTGTGAAAGATTACCAGGAGCTAAGGAGTCTGTTTTCTGAAAATTGATGTATTTAAATTGAGCTGGTGTGAGGTAACAACAGAGAAGAAAGAATTTAGAAAGAGAATTCAGGATATCAAGGCATCGGGTAGGGGATGAAACAAAGGAAGGACGTTAGATGTCGGAAGAAGAAAGAAATGACGAAGAAGAAACGAAGAAAGGGAAGAACTGTTTGCGAGAGAGAAATAGAAACAAAGTAAGGCCGGAGAACAGCTCCCAGAGTAAAGAAGAATAATTGGTAAGCAGTGTGTGCACACCTACTTGATTTAGTGCGCACAGATTTGGCAAAGATAGAAACAGTACGTAAATTGAGAAATGCTGGAAGTTGCGTGGAAACTAAAGAGGCAGAAATGATTGGAGAATTAATTGTGTCTATTGGATTTACTGGAAAGAACTTGCTCTGAAAAAAGACGATGAAATGAGGTCGGCAAATGAAATGGCGTATGATTTGAACAATTTCGTACATGCACATATTTTAGTGTGAAGATATTATGCGCCGAAGATTATTACAAAGCAGTTTACAAATTAGTGTTAATGATAAATTACAATAAATATTTTTTTGGAAAAAAATGAAATTCCCAATTAGCGTAAATAGCGCTAATTGTTTCATTAGGCTATCTATTTAATTACGCTAATAGCGATTCAAGGTGTAGCGTTGGGTATGGAGGGCCCCATGCCGATATTTGATATGTACCGAATTTTGGGTAACCGATAAACGATATATCGCTGAGATATATTGAGGAGGTGTATATCGCGATATTTATGCGATATATCGACCGATAATTTGATATATTTTATACCGCGATACGTCGAAAGGGACGCTAGGTCAAAAAAAAAAAATCTAAAGCCGGCCGCCCACACCGTGGCGCGTCCTCAAAAAAAAACTGTACGTTTTTTCTCTAACTTTTCCGTCTATTTTCTATACGATTTTCCGTACCATATCGAGGCCTCTTACCGATCGATATTCGATATATTGAAAATTGAAATTATCGCGATATGATTTTACCCGATACCCAACACTACACCGTGAATCGCTATTAGCGTAATGAAATAGATAGCGTAATGAAACAATTAGCGTACTTTACGGTAAATTGTGTTTTTTCGGGTACACCATGATACTAATTTATCATGTACTCTAATTTGTAAACTGCTTTGTAAAAATTTTCAGCACATAATATGTCCACGCTAAAACATGTATATGTACGAAACTGTTCAATTCGTACGCCGTCGCGTTTTTTTGACATCTGCGTATGCCGGAAAATATTTACGCAATTATATATTATTATATTTTCTGTACTTTTAAGTTTAAAAATGTACGAAATAGTACAGATCTGGCAGTCCGTACACCACACTATTTAAAAGGGAACTAAATTACAGTTATGAACCGCATTGAGCGGGGTACCTCAAATAACGTGCAAAAACAATTAGCGTACTTTATTCTATTTGAGAATTTGCCCCAAAAAAAGGGGTACCCCAATTAGCGTCATGTACGCTAATAGCGATTCGCGGTGTACCTTCCACTATACCAAGAGTAGAAAGTACAATAATCTTGGATAGTATGGACAACATAAAACCTTCACTTTTTTTCGTTTTTTGCTTACCCGCCCGAATCCGGCCGGCCCCCAAAATTTAGCACCCGAATCCATTCCGAATCCGACGCAGGCAGTTGGGTACGGATTCGGTTGGCCCATTGCGACCTCTGGCACGGGCATAGAGGTACCACAACGCACAAAACGCCAGTGTTGTGTATCGGCAGGGTTTTGCGGATAATGGATATGAACCTTTTTTTGGCTTGCCGATAATCGTTATATTGGCATGATATATCGACACCGGCGTAAACCGATTTTTATCGGTTTTTTATCGCAATGACGACGGTACAGATAATTGTTTGCGATAAATGTACGGTCCGTACCGTACAATTGTATGGTTTATTCCGTCGTACTGAACCGCAATTTTTGGTTACATACACAGCTTACTGAACAGATTGTTACACGTGGCATAGCGTGACACGTGGCATGCCACGCTATATACAGTGAAAAGTGTAATACGACATGTTATAAAGTACTAATATATAGCGTACTATATTTTTTCCACTTATCAACGATAAGGAATTATTTGGTCTCATTGGGAACCTTGACCGTTCAATAACCGACAACAATCAGCATTAATGTTATCACGATAAATTTCTTGTCGATGCACAACACTACAAAACGCACGCATGAAACGCTTCAAAAATTATAATTATGCGCATGGAACAAATGCACTCTTTATAAAATGAGGTGAACGAATTTGACTTTATAATAAAGTAAGATATAGAAAACGTTTAATCAAAGATAATAATACAACTTAATCAAAACGAAACTAAACGTGTTTCGACGTTTTGTCAAATATCTCTCGATTTCTCTACACCATAAATCGTAATTAGCATTAAGAACGAAAATTCGGCACCCCCAAATTTTGGTTCTCGAGCCTAAATAGAATAAATAACCCTATTTTTCTCTTACGTTAATTTAGATACTATTTAATGAACGTTAATTACACTGATTTTAACCGTTTTTAAATAGTGTTGTGTGGAATTTTTTACTCCCTGCTAAAATTGCTCATTTTTTTTGGCAAGCGTACAACACAAGTGTAAGATAAAGATGCTGACACAAGAAATTAAGTGCGTCGCCACAGAAAAGGGCACTTAGATTCGATTTCTATTCATAAAGACGAGGGAAAATCTAAGAACCTGTTCTCACATGTTCAAGCATCAATATGTGGACACAGACTATCGCAACTACAATATAGGGATGTGTATCTAAATTGGTGTTGGGTGGATAAATTAGCGTTAATTTCTGTTGACGTCAGGCCGTTGAACCCAAAAGAGAGTTAACAACAATAATTATTTCTTTATATTAGTAATTTTTAACTCTAATAGCGGTTCACGGAGTACTCAATTTGAACGTAGATTTTTTGTACATTTCGCAAGTGGGTGCCTAATCGTACCCGATCCGTACTCAGCCGGACGCCTCGGATCTGGAACCGATTCGGGTGCAAAATTTTGGGGCTGCATGATTTAAAATAATAGTCGCGGGCGACCCGATGCTATGCCCTTTGGTTGCCAAGGGCCTTTCGTTTTTGTACACGCGGACCAATAGGAGCGTCACAATTTGTTGTAGGAGTTACATGTACTCCACGTATCAATCCGTTTTTGGTAGTGTACAGATATTGATAGCACGACAGCGTGGCGTGATGTGACGGATCGCACGCGCAAAAAAAAAAGTACTATACTGTACGTTACTGTACTCTACGGTATTGATAACACGACATTTTGGCGTGACGTCGAATTTGTTTCGACGTGAATCGCCCTTGACGTCAACTTACGTCAACATAAACGTCGCTATGTGATTAATGTTGCCGTACGATTAAGTCCCGATGACTCAAATACGTCCGTACCAAACCATCCTTGACGTCGTAGACCGCGGGTCAACTGTCGCGATCACTTGTCGTCGTGGCTAAACTGTACTGTAGTATAGAGGTTTCGAACCGTGCTGTCAATGGTACAAGCTACAAAGAATCGATTGTCGCCGTCGCTGCGATATCGTTTCACTTACTTGTACGGCATCGACGGCATCCTGGTTCCTGTCGGCATCCTGGTTCCTGTCGTGGCCACCTCGATGTCGTCGGCATCCTGGTTCCTGTCGTGGCCACCTCGATGTCGTCGGCCGCGGGTCAGCTAACGCGATCACTTTGTCGTCGTCGTTGTGCTGTACACCGCGAATCGTAATTAGAGTAAATTACTCTAATTCGGTCGCTCGAAATTTCGACTCTATCACATCAAATAGAGTAATCGATTCTATTTTTTTCATTATTCTAATTTAGGTGAGGTTTAATTAGCGTAAAAAATTCTAATATAGGTTATTTTTAAATAGTGTGGAGTACGGACGACGTCTGACCGTGCAAAATTGTACTTTTATAAGTAAAAAGGTACAAATAATGATTTAATAGAATCGCGCTCGCACGTGAAATCGCACTAAACAAAAAAATCAATCACATCGAAAAAAAGCCGTTCGCATAACTCTCGTCCGTCGACAGCATCGTCGTCAGTGTGAACATTAACTGACATTCAATGCGACAAATATTATTAGCGTCATAATGACGTCAATACTAGACCGGACTGACACATTTTGTACGCCTACGTAATTTAGTGTTTATAATTATCGCGCACATAATTATCGCCGACATAACCCAATATAGAATAACTAAATAAATTAGAGTAAACTTCATAGTTGAAAAAGCTCTATCACATAAATTAGCGTCAATTACTCTAATTGTTTTTTTTTGTTTTTTTACTCTAATTTTTTCATTACTCTAATTACGATTCGCGGTGTAGTGTAGCCCGCGGGGGACACGGTGCTTTGCCCTTTGGTTGCCAAGGGCCTGTCGTTTTTGTACACTACCATAAAAAATGCGACAGATTTGCGATAGATTTTGTCGGTTCGTTGATAGATATTTTGTCGACTGTCAAACTTCTTGCGGCTACGATTTTTGTACGGTTGAGATTTTTAAATCCAAGGAAAAATTTGGTACAACCATATGGATATTGATTCATTTTATGTTGATGGGAAAATAATTTCAGCTGCAGGTTCAGTATTGTACCGTTCAATATTGTACTGTACAGTACCATGTTCCCCGCGTGTCCCGTTTCGATTTCTGAGACCGGCGATTGTGGACTGTCTTGTCAACAGCTCCCCTTGTCTCGTCATTGGAGCGCAAATCTGGTTCTCTTCCTGTCAACCACTACATCCGTCTCCCTTTCCCTCATTCCTTCCCTCTCTCCCTTTCCCCCTCATCAATTCTAAATATTTTGAATATTAAATAGAGGAAAGGGGGAGGGAGAGGGAGAGGGAGAGGGAGGGGAGAAGTGTAGATGTTTATTTTTTGACTGGAGGGTGAGAAGGAAGCTATTGCCAGGTAAGTCGTGATAGTTGGTACCTTGGCCGCCCTCACAAGTACCCAACAGACTGTTGTACTATACTAATTATAACAACTAGTTATAACCGTTTCAATACATTGATTATAACGGTTATATTTAGCTGTTATACTACATTATTTATTATAGCTAGTTATAATTGTTTCATTATACTAATTATAACAGTTATATCTGTTTCATTATACTAATTATAACAGTTATATCTGACGGTTACATCATATTTATTATAACAGGTAGATAAATATGCAGTTATATCTACTTGTTATACTTTATAAATTATAACAGCTGTAACTAACTGTTGTATTTTACTAAATAAGACAGCTTGTTATAAATATTATATTATATTTATCATAAAAGCTATATCTAACTGTTATATTTTATTAACTAAACAATTATATTTATCTGTTAGATTATGGCAATTATAACAACTGTATGTAGGTGGTATATTCTAGTAATTATAACAGTTATATCTAACTGTTATATTATACTAAATATGACAACTAGTTATAACTATAATATTTTATTTATTATCACATTTTTTATATGTAACTGTTGTATTATACTAAGCATAACAACTGTATCTAGCTGTTATATTTTATTAATTATAACAATTAAATCTAACTGCTATTCTATGTTAATTATTACACTATAATAAACTAATATAAAATTAATAGTTATATCTAAATGTTATTTTGTATATATTACAATTTTAATTTCTAACTTTGATAATGTGTTAATTTTTACAATGTTAACTAACTGTGACATTGTATACATTGTAAAATTTGTATCTAAACAGTTATATCTAATTGTTATACTATACATATTATACATATTATAGTAGGTTTAATCAACTGTTATATCATTAGAGTTATAACTAGTTATATATTATAATGTGTTGATTTTTAATGTGAGAACTAACTATTACATTATATATATTAACATTTTTATCAAACTGTTTTAACGTGCTAATTATTAGTGTTAAAACGTACACAACGTACACAAGTATTTGTTTCGTATTTGCAAGTTGTATTGTATCTCTTGCTTACAAGTTTTTTATTGCACTAGTGTTCACTAGTTCATATTATATGAATAAACAAATTATACGCCCCTTGAGACACAGACGGATATGTTAAATTTGCAATTTGTTATGTTAAAATGTTGTTTTTCCTTTTGATTTCCCCTTTCGACAAAGCAATAGTGATGCAGGAATATTCCCAATTTTCTATTGTATACAATATTATAAGGTTCACGAGTTTATATTGTAGCATAAAAAGTATACTTAAGTTTATTGTTTTATGTTCAGTAGTTGTATAGCATCTAAATATCACAACATTTGTACCACATGGTATGCTCACAACTTTATATATTGAAATGGTTGTTTTTCCTTTTGGATCTTTAGGGGAAAAGGCGAGAGTGATGCTTATTATTCACAAGTTTCCATTGCATTTAATAAACACAAATTTATGTGGCATGTAGTGTTCACAATTTATATGGTTTGTATGAACAATGTATTGTGTATCTAAATTTCACTACGTTTCTAATGTTTTCTATGTTCACAAGATCATGTTATATTTAAACGATCGTTTGTCTTTTTGGTTTCCTTCATTGGACAAGGTGAAAGTGATGATTGGAGTCTATGCACTTAAGAAGAGCCCTACAAGTTTGTGACGGACGAGGATACGACCCTTCGTGGAATGATGGCCAGGGGACATTATACAGCGAAGACATTGGTAAGAAATTTTAGTTCTATTTTTATCTTAAGCTACGTTTATAAAAATAAGTTTATTAGCCTCTGGTGGGAAGTTCTAGTGATAGTTTACTTTAAGCAGTATCTATTAAATAAAATGTATGATGATGATAATCATGATGATCAAGATGATGATGATGATAATGATGATGATGATGCTGACGACGATGATGATGATGATGACGATGATGATGATGATGATGTTGTTGTTGATGATGACGATGATGATGTAATGATGATGATGTTGTTGATGATGGTGATGTAATGATGATGATGATGATGATGTAATGATGATGATGATGATGATGATGACGATGATGATGATGATGATGACGATGATGACGATGATGATGATGATAATGATGAGATGATGATGATGATGTAATGATGATGATGATGATGATGTTGACGATGATGATGTTGACGATGATGGTGACAATGATGATGTTGATGATGATGGTGACAATGATGATGATGATGACGTTGTGATGTAATGATGATGATGATAATGATGTAATGATGATGATGATGTTGACGATGATGATGTTGACGATGATGGTGACAATGATGATGATGATGTAATGATGACGATGATGATGATGATGATGATGATGATGTAATGATGATGATGATGATGATGTTGTAATGATGATGATGATGATGATGATGAAGATGATGATGATGATGATGTAATCAAAGTATCACCAAAACAAAGTATTCAAGGTATTTGTATTATATCTCAAAAAAAAAAACCATGATGTAATGATGATGATGTTGTTGATGATTATGATGTAATGATGACGATGATGATGAGGATGATGATGATGTTGACGATGATGATGTTGACGATGATGATGATGATGATGATGATGATGATGATGTAATGATGATGATGATAATGATGATGTTGAAAATAAATATATTTCAAATTTTTTGTTTTGTTCAAGAGGCATATTTTAGTGATCATAAACCAATATTTATTAATTTACATTAATGTGGTTAGTTTTACTAATAAAAGTCATTTATTTCATTTTATCTATGATTTTGTTGATTTTCAGCTGTATGAATAATTTGATTGCAAACAAGATAGTATGGAAGTATGAAGTATTACCAAAGAATGTTAGGTTTTTTTCGTGTTTAAACTATATGTTGTTGTTTTTTTTGCAAAAAATAAAAGAAAACGAGAAGGATAACTACTATAAAAAAAAAGTATCAAAGTATGAAGTATTACCAACGTATGAGATCAAGTTTTGTATTGTATTTCAAAAAAAAAAAACAAAGTAATCAAGTTTCAACGAAACAAAGTTGTCAAGTATTTGTGTTGTATTTAAAAAATTTATATATATACCAATGTTTGTAATGTTAGTCAGCCTTTGAGCTGACAATGACGTTCAACAACTTTCTTGGTCTTTTGACTAAGTTGGTTGATCGAAAAAACAAAAAAAAAATGTATTCAAAGTAACAATGTAATCTAACAAACAAATATAATGAATGAAAACAAGTATTTGTAATGTTGGTCAGCCCCCGAGCTGATAGTGATGTTTATGCAACCTTCTAAGTCTTAGGACTAAGTTGGTTGATCGCAAAAAAAGAAAAAGAAAAACAAAGTACTCAAAGTAATCAATCTACTATAATAAACAACGAAAATAAATAATAAGTGATTGTAATGTTAGTCAGCCTTTGAGCTGATAATGATGTTTATGCAACCATCTGGGTCTTTGACTAAGGTGTTTGATCGAAAACAAAAAAAAAGTACTTAAAGTAATCAACATATTCTAATTATCAAAAAATATAAAATAAAATACGTGTTTGTAGTGTTAGTCAGTCATCGAATTTATAATGATGTTTTTCCAACCTTCTGGGTCTTTGGACTAAGTTGGTTGAATCCTAGTTAAGTCTGATGTTTTTTTTTTTTCTTATTATTTTCTTTGTTATGTTTACATTTGTTTCTTGCATTTTTGTTATGTAATCAAGGTTGTATCATGGTTATTTATTTTGTTAGTCTTTTTTTTTCTTTTTTTCTTTTGTGATTTTATGTATTGATAAAAAAAAATGTAAAAAATATAAATGCAACACCTTAATGTAAAATAAACAAAAACCATTAGTATTCTGTTAAAAAAATTAATGGTTGAATAATGCTAATGGTTTTATGTGTATTCTAGATTTAACATTAAAATATTTAATACTACATAATATATTCAGTCCATTCATTCATATCGTTCAGTAGATTGAGATCGAATGCTCAAATAAATGTGAAACTTTTACGCTTAAACAAACCCCCTACATGAACGAAACGTGAATGAAACCCTCCACTTTGGTCGCCATGGATTTGCATCATGTACAACGCGATAGTACGTGTTTACTATATACGAAACATCGTACGGATGCCGCATAGAAATTACGTACACCCGAATCGTAATTAGAGTAAAGAAAAAATTAGAGTAAAAAAAAAAAAATGTTTAGAGTTATAAACGCTAATTATTGTGATAGAACCTTTTAACAAAGGAATTTTACTCTAATTTATTTAAGTACTCTATATTAGGTTATGTCGGCAATAATTATCCGTGCTGTAATTATGAACACTAAATTATGTAGACATACAAAAACTGTTAGTCCGTATATTTTGACGTCATTATGACGTTAGTACTATTTGTCTTATATATATATACTATTTGTCTCAACTCATACTGTTGTCGTTTAACTATAGACTTTTCACATGTAAATTCATGTGAATGTTCACATGGACGATAATGTTGTCGACAGACGGAGCTATGCGAATGGGTTTTTTTTGATGCGGTTTATTTTTTTGGTTAAGTGCAATTTGAGCGCGATTTTATTAAATTATTATTTTTACCTTTTTACTTATAAAAGTACAAATTTGCACAGTCAGACGTTGTCCTTACTCCACAGTATTTAAAACGAACCTATATTAGAATTTTTTACGTTAATTAAACTTTACCTTAAATAGTATAATGAAAAAATTCGAATCATTTACTCTATTTAACGTGATAGAGTCGAAATTTAGGGTGACCGAATTAGCGCTATCTACTCTAACTACGATTCGTTGTGTAGTGTACGGATATTGAGAACACGACAACGTTGCGTGATGTGACGAGATCGCACGCGCCAAAATTAAAAGTGCGATACTTTACGTTTTGTACCGGTAAAGATTAAACGACACATCGTACGTCACGCCAACACTGAAATAAAAGTACTGTACAGTACACCGCGAATCGTAATTAGAGTAAATAACGCTAATTCGGTCGCTCGAAATTTCGACTCTATCACGTCAATAAGAGTAAATGATTCTAATTTTTTTCATTATTCAAATTTAGGTAAGGTTTAATTAGCATAGAATATTCTAATATAGGTTCGTTTTAAATAGTGTGGAGTACGGACGACGTCCAACCGTGCAAAAATGTACTTTTATAAAAAAAAAGGTATAAATAATGATTTAATAGAATCGTGCTCGCACGTGAAACCACACTAAACAAATAATCAATCACATCGAAAAAAATGTCGTTCGTATAACTCTCGTCCGTCGACAGCATCGTCGTAAGTGTGAACATTAACTGACATTCAGCACGACAAATAGTACTAACGTCATAATGACGTCAAAACTATACGGACTGACAGATTTTGTACGTCTACGTATTTTAGTGTTCATAATTTCAGCACGGATAATTATTGCCGACATAACCCAATATAGAGTACTTAAATAAATTAGAGTAAACTTCCTCTGTGAAAAAGTTCTATCACATAAATTAGAGTTAATTACTCTAATTGTTATTTCTGGTTTTTTTACTCTAATTTTTTCATTACTCTAATTACGATTCGCGGTGTACACCGCCAATCGCAATTAGCGTTGTGTACGCTAATACCGTCCTGCTTTTTTTTTTTTTTATTCTGCATGCGCAAAAATCAAAAGTACGATACTGTACGTTATTGGCCGGTGTTGATAACACGACATTTTGGCGTGTACGGATATTGAGAAAACGACAACTTGGCGTGAAGTCCCGGATCGCACGCGCAAAATTTTTAAGTACGATACTGTACGTCACTCAACCGGTATTGATATCACGACATTTTGGCGTGACGTCAATTTTGTTTGGCGTGACGTCGATTTTGTTTGGCCTTTTATCATACCACTACAACCACGCGCAATATAACAAATAGAATTGTACCACTGTCTCTTTTCATTACATCAAAATGGAACATGACAAAGCCAATCAAAACTCAAATCACTCAACGGCTCACGATCTTACACAAAAACAATCGACGGTCAAATATCACTGTCACCCGAGACGAATGCGACTACAATGCTTTGCCCTTTTAGAAAAAGTGCAAAGCAACAAGAGGTATCTTGTTGGAGTTTGTGTTAGAGATTACAGATGAGAAATTTAACATGTAAAACTTGAATGGAGATTCTAGATAAAAGTTTTATCATGTAAAACTAAAGCTTAGAGATAAGAAATATATCATGTAAAACCAGAATTACAGTACTGCAAAATAAATTATCATGTAAAACAAAAATTACAGTTTATTGATACAAAAATCATCACGAAAAATGAGAATTACAGATTACAGATAAGAAGTTTATTATGCAAAACTAGAATTAGGGTTTACATAATATCGTGCAAAATAAGAATTAGAGATTACAGACAAAAGATTTATCATGTAAAACTAGAGCTTACAGATAAGAAATATATCATGTAAAATGAGAACCCACAAAAAATTTATCATGCAAAACGTAATTACGATTGCAAAAAACTTTCCGTGTAAAAGCGAAAATTAGAGTTTACAAAAATATAAGAAATATATCATGTAAAACGATAATTTTAGATTACAGAAAAAAAAATACTGTGTAGAACGAGAATTAAAGTTTACAAATCTGGGTAAATATAACCCTCTATATTGCACAATAGAGCAGCAAGTAACAAAATCATGGGTGTGACAGAACTTAAGCTCTCAAAGTACAAAAGTACACACATTCAACCCTAGACGTTTTACGAATAAAGAGGAAAGTTTCAAAAGATTGCTTCAGAATGCGCTCCGTTTATTCCTTTGTGGTAAGCTCGGACACGTCTTTACAAAAACAATCAATAACCAGAACTTAATTTCGTCTTTTCTATTTGGCTGAAAAATGCAACAAGCCGCCGCCAAGATTTCTCCTTGTGGCAAAGCAACATAGTCAAAAGAGTTTGTATGAAAGAGTGAGGTGTGTGAAACTGCTTTGCTTTTCTACAAAAAGTACTTTTTTTGGAGAGTTGAAGCTTTTGAGTCGTTTTTGCTCGGCTTTCGAGGGTTAAAACAATTGTTGGGCCCTTTGACTCAGTTTGGGTTTGCTCACGCTAACTATTTAGCAGTTCCGATAATACCGAAACAAAAGTAGGATGTAGGGTATTCTTGTCCCGTATTAGTTGGTTTTTCTTACAGCATGCTGGAAATACACTTCCAATATCATCGCACTTATAGGGGCGCTCGTATACCGATCCGCTAAAATATATGCCTTTTGCCTTACCCCCCTTAGCATAGCCACTTCATGGTCTGTTTTACTTTGAGGGTCGATTACAAAGCTACCGCCAAAAGCCTTTGAGTTGGCGGGTACTCTTCACCAGTTATTTCGTCGATTTCTACAACCATCACCTTAAACACCAGTTTGAACGCCTCTGAACTATAGGATGCCGGATTCGCCCGATGATATATGGCAGATGCCACCCCAACGATTAACATTGGTAACGGTGGCATAACTTCCGAACCAAACTCCATACACCATGTCTTACGAGTGCTGAGGATATCATCGCTAACTTTTAGCCTATACACATTATAGGTATCGGAGAGTGCTTTGGCCGGGGCTACCACCTCGTCTTCTTCCGCCACGGTCGTGAGCGCCTTCGCTGGTGCCTTAAAAAGCATTAGGGTGCTTGGAGGCGGCATATAGTGCACGACTGCGCCCGCCGGTGCTTTGAAATGCAGTCTACGCTGGGGTGGCCTATAGTGCACAACTGCACAGTAATCTATCATGTAAAATGAGAATTACAGATTAAAAATTTAATTACGCAAAATTAAAATTAGAGTTAACAGATACAAATTGATTATGTAAAACTAGAATAAGAGTTTAGAGATAAAAAATATATCGTGCAAAATAAGAATTGGAGATGGGAACCAAAAATTTTATCATGTAAAACTAGAGCTTACAGATTACAAATATATCATGTAAAACAAAAAATACAGAAAGATTTATCAATAGAAAAAAGATTTATCATGCAAAACGAGAATTTGAGTTTAATATAAGAACCCCGTAAATATTTCTGTCACCCTAAACATCATAAAAAACAACATCATAAAAAACATACACATTGTTACAGCAAGCATTAAAACAATTACTAGCTTTAGTTCACACACAATACCAAAGATGGACTAAATTTGGATAAATCCCACGACGACAAAGACAGATAACTACAAAAACTTATATTATACCTCAAAAACCAAAGAACAATTTCTATGTAGTTTTCAGCTCATTATAACTGTTTGAACAGTTTACAATCTGAAATAATTTCCTATTTTCAGTTTAATATACATTTTGACACTATTTCTATGTCGCTTTCCGCTCATTATAATTTTTTACAGCTTACAATCTGAACTATTTTCCTGTTTTCAGTTTAGTATATTAGGATTTTGTACTGAGAACTCATTTAGCGACGAGACATTCTCGTAGCTAAAGTAGCGACGACCAGCGACGAAATAGTCTCGTCGCTAGATATTTGAAGTGACGTAGAAATTGTTTGTTCGTTTCGTTTCACGCGATTTCTAGTCGTACTATTGAAGTGACGTGGAAAATGTTTGGTCATTTCAGTTCACGTAAGTTCTAGTTGTACCGTGTGGTTCAAGTCGGTTCATGGTTGACTTGTGTAGTCGTACCGTGTAGTTCAAGTCGGTTCGCAGTTGTCGGTCGGATGTTTTCACCACGTTGACTCTTACGCGTTTCTAATCGTGTACCGCGGTATTGTTACGTGACGTTTGAAGGAGTATATTGAGGCGTAGTGAGAGAGAGGTTTTTATCAATTTGGCGAGAGTTGATCCTCCTTGTAGGTTATGAAGGAGTTCAAGGAGTTGAGGGAGTTTGATAGCTTTGTGATGTTTCTTGAAGAGTTAGAGGGTAGTGAAGAGTATCTTCTATTTCATTAAGTGGAGTTAGAAGTGAGAGTGTTTTGAGGGTGTGAGGAAATTATGTAAGAAAAGTTCTCCGTGGAATATATTGGCTTCCTTGGGGTAATCTTTCTCTTGTGTGTGTTTTATTCATTTATGCTTCCGCTGGCATTTGCACTCAATGTTTTATTATTCGATCCTTTCAATTGGTATCGGAGCAGGTTGTAGTGCTCCATGAGTGTTTTGATGATGGAGATGGAGACGATTAAAGGCGAAAAGGATTAACGACAAAGACGACAGATTGAAGACAAAGAGAGAAGACGAAGACGAAGTTTGAAGACGAATATGAAGACAGAAGACAAAGATGAAAACAAAGAAGAAGACGAAGCTTGAAGACGAAGAAGAAGATGAAGACGAAGATTGAAGACGAAGTGGAAGACGAAGACGAAGATTGACGACGCAGAGTGAAGACGAAGACAAAGTTTGAAGACGAATACGAAGATAGAAGACGAAGATGAAGACTGAAGACGAAGTGGAAGACGAAGACGAAGACGGAGATTGAAGACAAAGACTAAAACGAAGACTGAAGATGAGGTGAAGGTTGTTTTTCTTTTGACAGTGATTATTGTAGATATTAGGATGATGGAGGTGATACTTATTATGAAGTCAAAGAAGAAGAGTTCGAAGAAGTTGAAGGAGGCGAAGAAGGCAAAGAAGAGAAGAGTGAATTAAAATCAATCCGATGAGGAAATTCAGATTGAGATGGGAGGAAGAAAATTCATTTATCTTTTGATGAATGAACCGGATCCCGATCCGGATGGAGGTGATTCTTTATTTGAAGTAGAAGAAGAAGAAGATGATGAAGAAGAAGTAGATGAAGAATCCAAAGAAGTAGTCGATGAAGTCGAAGAAGGTGAAGAAGAGAAGAGTGAATTAATAACTGAAGAGAGAGGTGAAGAAAAGTGTGATGAGAAGTTTATTAAAAAGAGTGATTTGATGAAAGAGAAGAGAGTGGAAAGAAGAGTGAAGAGAAGAAGATAAATTTCTTTTGGGAGGAGAAATGAAGTTGTCGATGTGGTATATTGATTGAGGTGTAAAAGAGTGGTTTATGAAGAAGAAAGTAAGTGTGTTGTCGTGAGTTGTAAATGAATCTCGACATTTTGAAGATCTTTTTTTGGAGGGAGTTTTATTTCGTACTTTTGTACGTTCATTTATTGAAGACGTTATTCGAAGTGAATCGAGGTGAATGGTGTGGCGATTACCTAAATCGCCGGTCAGTTTGTAAGAAGAGTCATTCAAGTTTGGCATTCTCAATTTCTGTCCGCAGTTCGAGTGTGTACAAATTTATTTGATTTTTGTCGTCAATGACTACACATTTTTTTTGTTGTGGATTTTGTTGAAGTGAAGTTTTAATGTGTCCATGATTAGGAGGAAGAAGAGGAGGAGTTTCGTGTTAGCGAAAGACCGGTTGCTTTACCGGCTGTTTTGGCCATTTATTGACAAAGAGGAGGATTGAAAAAAAATTGACGAAGATGAAGAAAAAGAAAAAGAGAAGTCAGATTTTTGTTTTGGGTTTGAAAGAAGATAAGAGCAGAGACGAAGTGGAGGTAGTGAGAGATTATTCTCTCGGAAGGAAGAAGAGTACTCCTTCCCTCCTGGCGGCTTCGACGTTTGTTTAGAGAAACCATTTTTTTTAGTTTCATTTGAGGAAGAATTCGGATGTATGGAGCGACTAATTTGGAAGATCAGGATAATTCAAATTCCTATTTTGATGGAGATGGAGATGAGAGTGGAGGAGACGAGTATGTGAAGAAAGAGAAGAGGTAAACTGTCACTTAGAATTTCGAGGAGGAGAGGTGGCATTTAAAGAGCTTGAGAACATTTTTTTTACTTTGTTAAACTATGTCGGTAGTGGAAGAGATCGCAAAAATGGCGATTGAGGTGATCCCGGTGTAAGTTGCGGCCGTGTTGAATTTACAAATTATTTTGAGTTTGGAAATTAGACCGACGACGGACTATAATTTTCCGATTCACATATTAATGATTAATTCGATGAAGAATGAGAGAAAATTATGATTTTTTTTATGAGGAGAGCCAAATTCATGATTTCTTGTCCATTGCGCATTCCGCATTGGAGGAGAAAGCGCATGTCCATTTCGGTTTGAATAGTTGAAGGAAAATGTTGACATTAAGAGTGACATTGAATTTTACATTGATGATTGGAGTAATGAAATTTTTATTTCTCGAGTGTTTTTGAATTCTCGGAAATTTAAAGGTTTTAAATCGAGTTCTAATTTAGATTTAACAAATCTGAATCGGAGGAAGATAAAGGGAGAGAACAAATTTGTTCAAATGAGATTCAAGTTATGAGGGGGAAAAGGCCGAATAAGCTTTCTTATTTTTTGGCAAGGAGAAAAGATTTCAAACTCGCTTCATTTTATTTTTTGATGTGAGGAAAAATCAACTTTAACAGTTGAGAATTTTGTTTGCGAGAATGTTGTTGGAAGCCCACAGTAATTTTCTAAATTAAGAGAGGTTGAAGAGTGGGAAACGATATTGGAGGCGGTAGAAGAGAAGAGTGTTGAGAAAGAGGAAAAAAGTGAAGTTTATTTTTGGAGGACAAGTCGTTCCGTATGAAGAGCCGGTTGGACGCTTGACGTATATTAGGGAATGAACGACGATGTCAGATATTCAGGCGGCCGTAATGGTCGTCGTCAGATTTTGTCGGTCATTGAGTTATTAAAATATGTTTACGCGGATCGTTCGGTACCTTATGGTACCATGTGGATGTGACTATGGTTTCAGTTGACGAACAAAAATATGTTAGGAAGTGCTAATTCTGATGGAGGTTGTGACGCGGAGTTATTTGACGTGAATTTGCGGCGTGGACTTTTCATTTATTTTGATTTCGAAATTTCACCGCCCTGGTACGTGTTTTTTGGAGCGGCATTTTGTTTTCTTTTGAGATTCTAAGAACAAATGGAGAAACGCCATGTGGCGTATGCGTGAATTTTGACGAGTGAAGTTACAGAAGAATTTTGAATGGTGATTGAAGGAAAAAATTCGCAATCAAGTTGTAACGTTTCAGAGGAGGCTACGACATTTGGAGTTGATTGAAGTTTGCGAGGATTTTGTCGGAGGATTATTCGATTTGGCGTTTTTTGGAAAAATCACGAGGAGATATAACTGTTTCTTATGTTGGACATTTGATGCTTTGTTTCGTACATTAATCTGGTGTTTTAATTTGTTGTTTGAGTATACTTCATGATGCTTTACGGATGGGAAGTTTTAAGTTGTGATTGGTTTAATCATTAAAAGTTTGAGAGGGGGATTGTTAGACTCAAATTTATAATTGAATGAAGCGTGTTTGTCACGTGGTCGTCTAGTTTGTCTTTTGTTGTTTTGTGTAAGTTCGTTTATGTTATTTTGGAGTTGAAGTGGTGGTTTGACAATTCCCACATTGAGAAGGGGATTGTTAAGTTTTACATTGTGGGATTTGTGTTAGCGTCGGTTGGCAGCTTAGCAACCATTGTACGCTTAGTTTAAGTATTGATTTTAAGTGTCGAAGTTATTTGTGTCTTGTCTTATTTGAAGTGTATGTATGGAGGGTCCCGATCACTGTACGGTTTTGTTTCATAGTGATCGTAGTAATCTTTGTTCTGATTTGAGGAGTAGATTTGTTTCTGGGTTGCGGCGTACATTTGTACGACCGATTTTGTTTCACTTTGTCGAGGAGTTTTCCGGTTGACGTTTATGTACGTTCTTTTGAGCGTGTACTGACAGCATCAAAAGAATTATATGAAATGGGAAAGAAATTAGTAGGCATGGAGTAAGAGGGGGCTTTGAGTGTCTCAGTAAGAGGGGGAATGTTAGGATTTTGTACTGAGAACTCATTTAGCAACGAGACATTCTCGTAGCTAAAGTAGCGACGACCAGCGACGAAATAGTCTCGTCGCTAGATATTTGAAGTGACGTAGAAATTGTTTGTTCGTTTCGTTTCACGCGATTTCTAGTCGTACTATTGAAGTGACGTGGAAAATGTTTGGTCATTTCAGTTCACGTAAGTTCTAGTTGTACCGTGTGGTTCAAGTCGGTTCATGGTTGACTTGTGTAGTCGTACCGTGTAGTTCAAGTCGGTTCGCAGTTGTCGGTCGGATGTTTTCACCACGTTGACTCTTACGCGTTTCTAATCGTGTACCGTGGTATTGTTACGTGACGTTTGAAGGAGTATATTGAGGCGTAGTGAGAGAGAGGTTTTTATCAATTTGGCGAGAGTTGATCCTCCTTGTAGGTTATGAAGGAGTTCAAGGAGTTGAGGGAGTTTGATAGCTTTGTGATGTTTCTTGAAGAGTTAGAGGAGGGTAGTGAAGAGTATCTTCTATTTCATTAAGTGGAGTTAGAAGTGAGAGTGTTTTGAGGGTGTGAGGAAATTATGTAAGAAAAGTTCTCCGTGGAATATATTGGCTTCCTTGGGGTAATCTTTCTCTTGTGTGTGTTTTATTCATTTATGCTTCCGCTGGCATTTGCACTCAATGTTTTATTATTCGATCCTTTCATAGTACACAGTTTCAACACTATTTCTACATCGTTTTTCGTTCATTATAACTTTTATACAATTTACAATCTCAACTATTTTCCTATTTTTAGTTTAGTACACAGTTTTGACACTATTTCTATGTAGTTTTCAGCTCATTAGAACCTTTTTTCACTTATGAATCGTAACTCTTTTCCTATTTTCAGTTTGGTCCACATATTTTACACTTTTTATATGAAGCTTTTAGCTCATTATAGCGTTTATACAGTCTAAAATCTGAACTGCTTTCCTATTTTCAGTTTGGTAAACAGATTGAACTTACTTTTATATTATTTTTGAAGTTCTTTACTTCGCACACGTGAGGTTTTACAGTTAACAATTAGAAAAGCTTGACACTTTAGGGTTTGTATCCATTAAAAGACCACACATGTTTCACTTATATTGTTGCCACCAATGCCCCTTCCTTCCAAGATAGTAAAATCCTTAACTATTTCGCGCACTTTCTTACAACAAAACGCAATTTTCTTGATAGTGGACAACATTTTGTGTGGCGCAAAAGCCCTTAGACTGTGGAGTGGCACCATTATCGTACTATTGTTGTCCGTTTGTGACAGATGAAGCTATATTCGCAAGAGGAGTATGCATAAGATGAAGTACACCACGAATCGCTATGAGTGTTAATGTTTTAAGTTTTAAGTGGCGTAAAAATTATTAACACTAATAGCGATTCGGGGTGTAGCATTCGCAGAATGAAGAGGAAAGGGTTATAGCTACCCCTCGGAAAAGCTATACTACTGTAAAAAATGAAGATAGAAGAAGGCAACTACTTGTTACCTATTATGGTTTTTTCCATCTTTGTGAAGGTGAGATGACAAGCGTCAACTTTCATAAATGGCGGCATGTAAAGCTTTGGTTTCAAATTTGTGTTTGTAAAAAAATTCAAAACCAAAACGAAAATTTGAGGAAGGCTCGACACATTTCCGAAGTCGATGGATGGTAAAGGAGGCGTCACGGGATGTCCTTCAACAAAGATTTTTCGTCGAACAGGAAGGCCACCTTGTCAGAAGGCACATGCCGTTTGCCACATGTAAGGTTTTTTACCTCACGGGCACATGCCATTTTCCACGTGTAAGATTTTGCCTCACGTTCCATTGTGGGATAGTATCAGACTTTTCCAAAGTGTACCAATCGAAAACGTCAATGTGGATTGTGTCCTCGGGAATAAAGAACAGAGGACAGTAGCCAGACACTGGATAGAATAGCGTTTGCTTTGAAAACACCGAATCGGACGGTCGAAGTTGTCGCCATAAAGTTTGTAAAATCTTGCCAAATCTTGGGTAAACATAAAACATGTTTTATAAAAAAAAGAAAAGTGATACGGCCAGCCTGGTACGAATACATACGGTTTTCAGTAAACAACCTCAATTTTCGCTTGGTGGAGCCCCACCCGTCACACCAAATACCTTACGTTGGCTCGATTCGCATGTCGACGGCCAAACAGAGGTCGCAAAAGTCAAAATTTAACATAAACGAAACCGACCGTTTTTTTTTTTCAAAATCTGAGTAACCGACGCCCGACCGGGTAATGTCACGCTCTAAAATTGTTAACCGTTAACCGACCGGCGTTTACGAAAATAAAAGTTAACCGAAACTCAATTTCTCGCGACTGGCCGTGCCCGCCCGTAACCAAAAAAGTACAAAATTAACTAGTGTACGACGTATGAATAAGCCAATAATTACGATTTGTCGCTTTCCCTTAGATTTGCGAAATGAATAATGTTTACCAATGTGTCAAATTTGCGACGCTTTGTCGCGTGCCTTAAGATTTGCGAAATGAATAGTGTACTACCATTTCAGATTTTGCGACGCTTTGTCACGTTCCCTAAGATTTGCAAAATGCATAGAGTTACTACCGTGTCAGATTTGCAACGCTTTGTCACGTTCCCTAAGATTTGCGAAATGAATAGTGTTATTTACACACGCGGTCGATTATACGGGTTGATGTCGCATCGCGATGCAAAGAGTACAAAGTTCAATAATGTTGATTGAGGACGCGACAAAATTTTCATTTTTGGTTTTGCTGATCGACCAGAACCGGCGCTTTTTCTGGTGAATCAACCAACCGCAACCGTCAGCCTCAAAATTTGGCAACCGAACCGTTCGATCCTACGGCGGTCGCGAACGGTCGTTACCTTTGCAGTTGACCGTTTGCGACCTTTGCGGCCAATCCACGCGAAAAAAAAAAAATACCGGCGCGATACCACGAGTCAAACCAAATAATAAATCTGTACTACCCACACCGTCGGCCGCTTGTCGTTTTCAGTACCCGCATCATCAAAGATGGTGTATGTGGGCCGTCGGTATATTTCGACGGGGCACCCCCCGAACCGGGTACTTTCCTGTAGGTCTGTCGTTATCTAAAAAGTGTATACTTCATTATTTCCGTAGGTGATTTTTTGGAGGTGTCCACCAAGCAGTTCGCGGTGTCCACATAACAATTCTGTTAAAAATCAATAATGTATTAAAAAGCATTAATGCAAATTCTAAACAGGGGAATAAAAGAATAAAAAAGTCCATTTTTCTTCTCAAAGATGTTTTATTTGAGATGAAATTGGTGGTTACTTGAAAAAAAGGCGTAAGAGAATAAGTTAATAAAGATTGAAACGTTTAACAAGGTTTGAGCAATCGAAAAAATTATGTAATTGATTGTAACCTAAACATCGATGCGCACCAAGCGTGATATGTCCCCCAGGGGTAGGCCTAGGTTTACCAACGGGTCAAGGACCTTTGTTGACGCCTTCCGCAACTTGTGACACCGAATCACGTCCCCAGCTGAGCCGTACAGTCAAGTGTACGCCGCGACCGTTCGCAGACTACGCTTGGGGAATACCATTAGCGCTTCAACGGCTAGCTAAACGACCTCGACGTCACGCACCATAGACCGGTTCGCGAGCCAACAACGATCTTATTAAAGTGTAGCGGTGACAAGCTGGGCTGCTAGAGAACACGTTTCAATGCCTCCGCCGGAGCAAAAACTAGCACTCACAGAAAAACTAATCAGCCAATGCGGTAAGGGAATACTTGGTTGGCGTCGCGGTATTACTACCAAGCGCATTAACCAATGTTGCGTGCGCGGAGTAGAATTTCCGCCACGAGAGCATATAACACTTACCAAAGTCCACAGTGAACATTTAATAGTGTGTATAACTTCGGAGTATAAGGGAAAAATGTGCTAAAAAGCTATTGTAGTTTGGGTTCGTTGACCTACAGCCAACAAAGCATTAACAATTGTTAACATACATAAACCCAATTTATCTTTACATTCCCATAGCGTAACGCTTTTGAACGCCAGAAAGAGATCTTGCTATTTAGCATAGTCTTTATTACTACAAATCAAACCTGAGTGAGGTTGGCGATAGTGTTATTTTCACGTTAAGATGTCAAGTCATAATGCGACTCATTCACTTCAAGCGTGCTTTGGATAATACTTTATAAAGGTGCACACGCAAAGCATAAGTGCGTGTGCACAACTCTCACGTGCACCCTTGATGAGTCGCGAGCGTCTTTTAGTAAATGGGTAAAGTCCTCATGGCTACATAGTATAGTTATGCCCATTTTAACTGAAGTATAACAATTTTTCTTATCTAAGTTGAATGTGTTTTCATCCGAATGATTGTAACTAGGTGTTAGTGAGTATAAAATTTTGAGCAGCTATTGGTTACATCGTAGTTATTGGAAAGGAATATGGACTTAGTCTCGCCTCGACGATCTCGGTGCTGTAATTTTACGAAGCATGGACACTGGTTACAACTTTGTTCTCGTTCATTTTTTGAGCTTTCATTGTAGGTGCACTTAGTGGAAGGTGATAATCTCTATAGTGGTTATTTTTTCACCCCATATTGTTTTTCCTCTTTTATGATATTTTAACACGTTGTGATATGTTCTAGTGACTTATGCAATCTATCCGGTGTCTTTGACCGCGGTCAACGCAATTTTCCTTAAACTCTTAATGGGTGGTTGATAAGAGTATGCTTCGTTTATCCACAAATCTGAACTTCTGTGGTCTCCGTTAACCCACATAATGAGCAGCCTATGAAAAGCCTCTAGGATAATATTTGACCCATTCACTTTCCCACTGAATAAGTGCCGCCCAGGCACACAAATATTCTGACCACCTCCCTTGAGTCAAACGCTAAAAAAATCACTGAATTTGCTCCTCGAGTTGTAAGTTATGGATGGCCAAAGATGGCCTATATATACAAAAGGTCACTTGGAGAGAGGCGCCTCAAAACACGCTAAGTTCCTTAACTCCTACTCACAACTACTTACTACTCTACCCTCGGCCAATCAAAAGGGTGTGTAGTAGACGAAGGTATAGTGGCCAATTGTACTTCTTGTACGGCCATTGTACAACATGGCCTTCTGGTTGACACTTGTCAACATGGGAGCCATCGTTCCTCCTCCCATCCTTCCTGCGTCGAATGATGTGAGGCCACGTGGCCCAGCGCGGTGCTATGTTCGAAATCCGCCAAAGATTAATTCAAGCTTGGCGGGGTGTCATGCCGCATCGAGTCGGTTGCCCGCGCGCACGATAACATGCCCGCACACGCGATATTCGGTGTGCGCGCACGATATAATGCACGCACGCGCAGTATTTTGCATGCACGCGCGGTATTTCTCACGGTCGCGCAGTATTTCTCAAGCACGCGCGGTATTTTGCACGCACGCACGGTATTTCGCACGCACGCGCGGTTTTGTGCATGCACGCGCGATTTGATGCACGCACGTTTGATTTTTGCGTTCGCACGTGCGAGTTTTCGTCAGTTTATCTGTTTATGATGTGAACGCGATTTGCGTTCATATACAATTATATACATACTAATTCCGTGTGCACGTTTTATATGTTTCATTTCGTGCGCAGGTATGTGATTTTCGAATTACGGATGCAAAACATCGTTTGAGCGACGCATCGCAAATTCCGGGGATATTTCGTGCGATATAGTTCGTTTCGTGCGGTATGTTTTCGTTTCGTGTGTATGCACGCGATTTTGGGAGTATCGACGTGAAGTATCGTTTGGAGGCGTATCGCGATTTCCGGGCGACGCTTCGATACATATATTTATTTAAGTCGCGAACCCATGTAGGTTCGCGCATACATGTAGTTAGGGAGGGTTTTTACCCTTCGACGGTGGATTTTGTCAGGCGTACGGCAGACGACGTTGACCGCCTATTGGCCAACATCTAAAGTAGTTTCATGCATGTGAAGTAGACTAGACGTAGGCTAATTTTGCTTAGGCCTAGCGTAGCTCTTACTTAGCCTAATTCTCAGACTTAGAGAATTTAGCTTTTGGACAAGAATTTTTTCTTGGCAGCGAAGCTTTTCTCTTGCTCTCTCTCTCACTGATTGCCCACGTGTCTTTCTTCTCCTTGCCAGCTAGCTGTAGAGGCTAGATAGAGTAAGACTATTCTCCTTGTTTTTCTGCCCTCGTTTTTAATCCACACGGCCTAAGGCCACGCCGGGAAGGTTTCCCTCCAAAGTTTGTCTTTGGGTGGAAGTGTGCGATTAGAGATCGTGGGGGAGCACATCTGAACCTTGCTGTGCCTTCCTCGGGCAGCTTACCGGTTTGGTTGTGTGTGTGTGCCTTGTTTGTATTTCGGTTGGCTTGAAAGGAGTGTATTTTTATCGGATTTGGATCTTCCCTTGTTCCGGTTGAAATATTTCTTGCTTTGCTGTCGTAACGAGATAACTATTGTAGGGAATGTGATAAAGACAAGAGAGCCTAGTGGCTACCTCCTGGCTTAGCATTCTTGTCCAAAAGCTAAACTTTTCAAAATCACATTTTCTTAAAGTCTATTTTAAAAAAAAAAAAAAATTATTAAAAAAAAACATTTTATTTCATAAAAAAAATATTACCTTTCATACCCAGTTTTTATTCTTGTTTTTGTCTTTCTATTTTCTTGCCTATTTACCTTTCATTTCCAGTTTTACTTCTCAGTTTTGTGTGATAAAATAAATCTAAAGAAAAAATAATATAAAAATTACATTATTTTCAATAGAAATCCACCGCTTTTCATTTCTATATTTTCTTCCACCTATTTTTTGATTTGGTTTTTTCTCCTTGTTTTCCCTTTCTACAAGTTTCATTCCACTTTCTCTCTATTTTTGCTTTCGCTTTCAGTTTTGCATTGGGAAAATATATTATAAAAATAATTTAGTTTATAATTTTTTTTTTATAAAAAAAAAAAAACATTTTGTTTTTGTTTTTGTTTTATTCTTTCTTGCTTACAATCCTTGTCCTTATATCTTGTTGGCACTCTATTTCTAGTCTGCAGATTTAGGTCTGATTTTGTGTCAGATTTTTAGGGTTAATCTGCGGAATTAGGGTTTGGTCGCAGATTTAGGGTTTGAGCCGCAGATTTAGGGTTTGGGCGTATTTAGGGTTTATTTTTTGAAATTCTTAACCCTAGGTCAGCATATTACCATTCATTGGTCGCAGATTTTTGATTTTTACAGCGTGGAATTATATTTTGGGAATCCTTTTTGCCCAATTTTACCGTATTTTGTGTTTTATTTTGAATATTTCTCAATATTCCTCATTTTTCTTTCTTTTAGTGCAACTTAAATTGTTAACTAGTGGATGTTTATTTTGTTTGGGATTTGATATTTTCTTTCTTTTTCTCTTGTCAAATTTAATCATTCAGAAAACTTAACAAAATAAAAATATATATTCTATATATCAAGTTTGCACGATTTATCACCTATAATGATCACCGCTTTATAGTTGGACATAGCGTGGCATAGCGCTGATACGCTTACCCTAGCAGGATACTAATTGTTTTGGTGTTAAGCGGTGGTTCTTGCCACATTTATTCGAAATCGGAGCGGGTTCGATTCCAGGGAGCTCTGCAAAATCCGACTTGCCTCGCCAAGTTCGGTTCACTTTTAGTACTCACCAGAGTATTGAAGGTGTTTGTAAGTATCACGATGCCTTGCGGGTGTAGGAGCGTTCCTTTGTAATTTGGACACTCGTATAGGGGTTTGGTGTGGATTGGTTCTATTACGAACCTTTCTTTTTGAGCATTTGCATTTTCCTTGTTTTCCTTGCATGCTATCTTACCATGAGTGGTCTTGAGTTTCCCTGTCACTGTCTGGATTAGAGTCTAGATTGGATTTTCTTTCATAGATCTTGTCGTTGGTGGCACTGTTTAGAAAATTTTATGTCTGTGCCGCTGTAGATCTGTACCAAAAGGTGCCTGGATAATTTCTCTGTTTGTTTTTATAGATTTGGAGTCTGGATTGGATTTTCTTTCATAGATCTTGTCGTTGGTGGCATTGTTTAGACAATTTTCTGTCTGTGCCGCTGTAGATCTGCACCAAAAGGTGCCTGGATAATTTCTCTGTTTGTTTTTATAGATCAGGCCCTTCGGCCTTGCCCCATTGTTTGCAAGGTAGAGGTTTTGGTATTCCGGCTTTTTGCTAGATTTGACCACCGGGTCTTGTCAGAGCCTTCGTGTGTTCGTTTGTTTTGTGTGGATTGGCATGTCATTTGACGCACCTCGGTTAGGTCGTTCCAAAATTTCCAGTCATACTCGAGGGTTTTCTCGTCGTGTATGCCCACGGATTAGGATAGCTTACGTTATCAATCCGGATCTACCCGCGGCGGGACAGTTTTCCGTCCACCGCAGTTAGATCTTTCTAGTTTCTCCGAGTCTACGGACGCACCAGTTTCGGTTGCGGCCCCTAGATCTCCGTCAGTTCGGTCAGTATTGACCACAGTCTCATCATTATCCTCAGTTTCCTCTAGGTCATCCCTAGATAAAACCGAAGGAGACTTTTCAAAGGAAATCTTTTCCCATCCTCTCACCTTTCCATTTTCGGTCGGTCCAAATTTGGAACCACTAGTGCATTCTTCCTTTAACGACATGGATTCCTCTTCAGAGGGGGGCATGGGGAAAATGCAATTTTGCTTTTCAGGGATGAAGGATACCATGTCTTTATCCCATTTCCTATGCTCTATAATACCGAAATGCGTGATTTGGCATTTCGCTATCAAGATCGATTTGATCTTCGTGTGGCATTTTCTCTTCTTGGCCGGTACCTCATAGGCTCGGCCCTTACATTATATTCCCGCAAGTATGATGCTATACTCGCGATGACAGAATTTTCCCCTCCTTTTGCTCGTACACCCGAGGTTATAGGTTAAGCAAATATTCCATTCCATGCCCCTTTTCCCGAGGTCTTAGATGCTCAAGGTGTTGTCCTAATTCGCGTAGTCACAGAAATTCCTCGCCAATATGTTCTGGCCGCTCATGTTGCTGTCCCAGCACGACCAGGGATGATAATTCCGTTGCGGGATCCACTATCTGTTATGTTCGTAGTATCGAATGCAAAACCCCAATCAGGTGAAAGAATTGATGAATTTCACCCGTAAACTAGGAGAAACCGCCCCTGCTTTACGTGCTCGCATGGAGTCTTTGCGATAAGCTTTACCGGACTTAATGTCCAATGCGAAAGCTGTTCAAAATTTTGTTGGACAGTTTCCAGATCAATCGAAACGTTTTATACAAAGTCATCTCACTCAGACTTACGGTCTGAAATTTACATTTGATCGAGCCGCTTAATATGCGGTAGAATATGAAATGCAATCATGTTGGTAGGAAGCTCATGATCGTTCGGAAGTCGCTTCCCCACTTTCTCCACCTATCAGCCCATGGCCCAACAATAGGCCTCCAAAGACGCCAGCCTTAAGAAACCCGCCATTTAATTTCGGAGACCGATTATGTTTTCAATGTGGAAACACAAGGCATGATGCCCGCATGTGCCCAGATAAGTCAGCCACATGCACGCATTGCCAGCAAAAAGGACATTACGTCCACCGTTGTCATGTTAAGGACCCTAATTTTTTGTATCAGAATCAAATTCAGAACGGTGGAATTCCTGCCCGTTTTGCCAAGCCGGTCACTCCTACCGAGACAGAGAAAGAGGCGACTCCGCCTAGGACCTCTCGCAGAGAGAGGGAAAATGCCGAGTTACAAGTCATGATGGCCGCCATGATGAAGGAGCAATTCGCTGCCTTCATGGCCGAAATGGAACCCAAGTTCACGGGGATGGCAAGGACAGTCATCCACACGCCATCGTTGGTTGGTCGATCCAACAACGGGCAGCCACTTTTGATAAGGGATCCCCTGATCATAATCGGGACGGTAAATTACAAAATTCCCGTATTCCACTTTCTTTCGAGAGAGTATCTCTCTCTCCTCTACCAGACACAGCTTCCTCCATTGTGGCTGAAGCTCTCACCATTCTGGATAATACCATACATGATGCACATCGAGTCAAGGAACGGCTAAGCATCCTTTCTGCCATGATTGATGAGGCCCCTAGGGCCTCTCCCTTTCCTAATGAGGTTCCCAAAGCCTCTCCCCTTGTTGACGAGTTCGCTGCAGCCGTTGCTTTGAGGGCGTTGCAACTTAACCGTAGTATTTCCGCTATTCAGTTGGTTACCGCGGATGAGCGCCGTGACCTTGATCCTCACATCAGTTTCCTAGACAATTCTCGAATGTTCTTCTATGTTAATGGTGTTTCTCCTTCTCTCCCTCTCATGGACACTGGAGCCAAACCCATGATCCTTGGATCCGGATTTGCGCTCAAGCTTGGTCTGAAAGCAATCAAGCTCCATGCCACGTCTACTCGGCTTGTTACTTCAGCCGGTACCACGGAGTCGGTGCTTGGAGTTACCAAGGGCCTCATGTCTTTCGGTTTCACAACGGAACCGAGAGTGAGTCCGTAGAGGTTTTTGTCGGAGCATTGGTCACCAAATCAAATGACCTGCCGGACTCAACCTTTTGTTGAGAGTGGCTTAAGCCACTCTTTAGTCCTTCCTATGGAGTTGAGGCAGCCATGGCTCCATTGCTCTCTCTCTCTCTCCTTCAGTGACTACAACAAGTATGGGGGAGAGAGAGAGAGAAGAGATAGAGGCGGGCTGCTTACATTTTCTTTTCTAATAAATTTAGACCTAGAAATTATACTAAAAACTACTTATTTCAACACATTTGGCTTCCGCTCTCCCTTCATTTTCCAGTATCGACCTTCAAGATAGTTTTAGTGAGCCCGTTTTTCTCTCCGACTCGCGTCATCCCTTGGATACCGTCGACACCGAGGTCTTTCCACACATTCTCCATGTGGTGGATAGCGATACTAATGGGATGTTGAGTTTGCAGAGTGTTTATGCATGTACAGGTGGTGATCAAGGGTTCCACATGCAGTGCCTCTCTTCTCCATTATCTTTTAACCCGGCTGACCATTGCTACCTCCGTATCTGTTCCAAACCCTCAGCTGTGTTGACCAGCTCCTCCACAGGCTAAGGAGCTGGAGGGGGAATTATAGGGTCAACTTCACTCTAGGGGAGTATTCTTCCCCTTCTTTCTTGGGTCATTTTCACCTTTGTTTCTTCTCATGGTGTATATATTTCTTTGACTTTTTATATTTATTTCCGTTGTTGTATATGTTTGTGAGCATGACTTTGCTAGTTGTGATACATGTTTGCTTGCTTGCCTCTCATGCACGAAGAGGGGCGACGACGTCCGTCCGATCATGTATTTTACACGGTTAGATTCGCGTCCGCGAGCGTCGTTTGACTATAGATGCAGTTTTGTCAATTTTGATCTGTTTTAATGAAAGTGACGTTTGCATAACACTTTAAATACATAGCAAACTGAATACGTGTATCGTTTTGTTAACGCCATAATGGTTAAGGCTCATGTCTATGTAATACTATGAAGGTACAGGTTCAAATCTCGTTCCGGGCAACATTATTGCAATCAATCAATCTGTGTGTCTGGTGCCTGTTTTTTTCAGTCTATGGCGGCGTCCATGGTGACTCTCTCCCTCTCTCTCTTTTCACTCTAGAGTCTAAATTAAGAAGTGAATATTAATTACCTATTTTCAACACTCCCCTTAATTTTTAGTTAACTTTTTATTTAAGTCCACAATTTTCTCTGCAGAATATTAGCTTAGGAGAAGGTACCGGTTTTATCATCATGTCTGCAATCATCTCTTTATCACTTTTATAAACCAGTTTAATTATTTTATTCTCAACCTTCTCTTTGACAAAGCTTAGTCTTATATCCATATGTTTATCTTTGAAATGGTGTTTTGGATTAACTGCGTTAGAGATAGCAACTTGATTATAACTAAAGACAATCTGAGTCCCCGATTTCATGAACCCAAGTTGTTCGAGTAGAGATTTTACCCACGTTAATTCTTTAGTGGCAGCACATGAAGCCATGTATTCAGTCTCCAAAGTGGAATGAGCACCTACTTTCTGTTGTTTGCTACTCCAACAGCATGCACTAAATCAATTTGCAACACATATCCAGTTGTTCATTGTCTCATAAGCACATCCCCATAATTGGCATCACTCCAAGTGGTGATATCAGTGTGCTCCCCTCCCAAATGCAACCATAATTCCCTTGTTCCCACCAAATACCTCATTACTCTTTTGGTTGCTTCCCATTCTCTTTTCCTAGGTTCATTTAGACTTCTACTGAGAACGCCCACAGACGCAGCTATCTCCGGACGTGTAAAATTCATAAAGGTAATTAAACTGCCTACAATTTGCCGATAAAGAATTCCTTCCATAAACCTCTTTTCTTCCTCATCCATCTTATCATTTAAAATCAATATCCCTCCCTCTTCACTCCCCTCCGATACTTTCTTTTGATCCATGGGAGTGGTACACCTATTTGCTTTCTCCATTTGAAACTTTTCTAGCATATTACCAATAATTTTTTTTTGAGTGAGTCTTATATTCTATTCCCTCTATCCCTCTCCATTTGAATCTCCAAAATGTAGTTTGCTTCGCCGAGATCTTTCATGTCAAACCAACTTCTCAGATCCTGTTTGAGTTTGTTATTTTTATCTAAGGACTTACTTAAGACTAAGAAATCATCAACATAAAAAGTAATAAAAATCTCTTCATTTTCATCCTCAAATATATATATGGAGTGATCTGAACGTATTCTAATGTATCCCAAACCTGTCAAAAATTCATACAATTTTATCTTCCATTGCCGCGGGGCTTGATTAAGGCCATAAAGTGATTTTATCAGTTTGCACACTTTGCTTTCTTCTCCACTTTCCACGAATCCTTCCGGTTGCCTCATGTCGATTTCTTCTTCCAACTCTCCGTGTAAGAAGGCGGTCTTGATATCCATCTGGTGTATTTCCATATCCTCTGTTGCGGTTAAACTTAATAGGATTGTGACAGAAGGGAATCTGACTACGGGTGCAAAGGTTTCTTCATAGTCTATTCCTTTTTGCTGAGTATAACCTTTAGCTACCAACCTAGCCTTATATCTTTCAATGGTATGATCAGGGTTTAGTTTAAGCTTAAAAACCCACTTACATCTAATCGGTTTTCTGTCCGATGGACAATCTACCAATTCCCATGTATTGGCTTCCATGATAGAGGTCATTTTTTCATTGATGGCCATGATCCACCGGCTGCTTTCTAGGGTATTTATGGCCTCGAAGTATGTCTAAGGTTCTTCTAGGTGAGACATCTTTTTGAGTTTGTTATTTACATGTCTTTCTTGAAGCAGTTAACTACTTCTTTTTCCTCCTTCAAAATCTGACGGCGGTATAGAAGGCATCCTCGGGTTTCGTTGAGGAAGATTTTCATCTCCCCTATCTTCCAACTCTAGTGTTTGATCAAGTTCCTCGTCGGTTTCCACTTCGTATTGTGGTTTTACCTCGGATGTTGTCTTTTCGTATTTCTCCTTTAGTACATCTGCAGATTTTTCCTTCTCTCCGTCTTCCTTCTCTTTATTTCCCAAGTAAAAGTCAGAATACTGACCCGATTCAAATCTGATTTTGACTTCTTTGTTATATTTGAATGGATCAATAGACTTTACGTCATTCATCACCACTATATGTTTTACCAAAATGATATCTCTCTTTTTCAAGTCATACACTCGATATCTTTTTGTGCTCTCATCATATCCTACAAGATATCATGGTTTCCATTTTCCCTCTAACTTCCATTTAGTCTTATCAGAATCCAAACTGTAGACTTGACTTCCGAACACTCTCAAACTAGACAAATCTGGTTTTCTTCTTGTCCACCTTTCATACGGAGTTTCCTCCTTATTTGCCGAAGTTAGCACTCTATTTTTGATGAAGTTAGCATAGTTCATAGACTCAGCCCAAAAACTGCAATCCTATTTTTTTATCAATTAGCATACTTCTGGACATATCTCCTAAAGTTTTATTCACTCTTTCTGCTACTCCATTTTGTTCCAAGTTATAAAGAACAATTTTCTCATGATGAATTCCTTCTTCATTAAGAAATTCTTCAAATTCTTTTGAGGTGTATTCTTTCCCATTATCACATCTTATCTCTTTTATTGAGGTTTCATGTAATTTTTCACTCCATACTTTGTATTCTTTGAAATGTCTTAGTACCTTTGACTTATGTCTAAGAAAACATACCTTAGTGTATCTAGTCAAATCATTTGTAATGGTTAGCATCCATTTTTCCCCCCATGTGAAACATACCTAGCTGGTCCACAAACATCAGTGTGAACATTCATCTAATACTTTCTCTCTTCTAAATGTGGATGCCTTTGGAAATGGAAGTGTAACAGGGTTACAGTGTTGGGTACTTTGTAATTAGTAACTAGGCTATTATGGTTGCGATGTCAGAGCAGCAAAGCTGTGATTCTAGACCAGCGCAACATAGCAGTATAGCAACTTAGCAGCATAGCTACTTAGTGGTGTAGCAGCATAGCAACGCAGCAGAGCAGCGCAACTTAGCAGTATAGCAACGCTGCGAAATGTAGATAGAACGGTATTGTTCTAAGAAGATATTTTTGGGAATGTGTCTCGGTTGACTGTGAAGGTCCACGGTGCCAGGCAGTACTAGGTTGACTAGCAGCTAGCTAGGTTAAATAGTCAGGTAGGCATAATGGATAAGACTCTTCGAGTAGACCTTCGCAGCGAGCGAAAAACCTTGTACTCTCTTCCAAGTAATAAATCGCAACTTTGTCTGTCAGTGTTGTGTACTCCTATTGTTGCTACGGGAAGATCCTTGGTGTTTTCCGCTGTTCATTGTGGCGTCTTGTGGTGCACTTTTGTCCCTTTTACACTGGTATCAGAGCTATTTCCCGTGACTCGACAGCATGGACAAACACGGCGTATCCACTACAGAAATGTTAGCGCAAGTTCTCAAGGAGTTGGAAAGTGTTAGATTACAAAACGCGCAGCTGAGTAACACCGTCACAGCCTTGGAGTCTCGTCTTGGGGAGCGTCCTCATGGAGGCATAGAAAGAGACTTCAGGAGACCGAAATTAAGACTTCTCGACGAATTTGACCCTGCAAGACACAAGAACCTTGACACATGGCTACTCTCCGTTGCGAACTATCTCGAGAATTTTCCTAGCCTATCGGATCGTGAGAAGATTCACTATGCAGGTGGTCTTCTTAAAGGGGCGGCGGGGGCATGGTGGAGGACATTGGTGGAGAATGATGAGATACCGATCGTTTGGGCTCTCTTCATTCAACTCCTCCGTGACGCTTGGCAGCCCGTCGACAGGGTGAAGGCGGCAAGAGATAAGATCGCAGTGTTGAAGCAACGAACCTTAGTGTAAGAGTTCACGCAGCGATTCTTGGAGTGCAAAGTTCAAATACCTACGATGACGGAGGATGAAGCCGTGGATCGCTACGTGAAGGGGCTTCAATCATCTATTCGTAGGGATGGGGAACAATGGCTTTCTCGGGAAAGCACGACTCGTAGCCTCTCGGCAATCATCCAGTTTGCGGAGCGAACCGATTCGGTCAACTTCAACCTCCGGAGACCTTATCATTACGGGTCGAGCAGCGCCGGAGGAAGCCAACGAGACGATGGTCCAACCCCCATGGAGCTCGGAGCAATTGACGAGGATAAGGAAGTGGTCAACGTCCTGCGGAGAAAGAAGAAACCTACCAAGACCAATGACTTATCCCCGAGGAGCTCCAGCGGAGGAGGCAAAATGGCCTATGCTTCCAGTGTGGTTCCCAAGATCATATGGCTCGAGAATGTCCTAAACGAAAAGGTCTCAAAAAGGGAAAACTTAACGTTATGAGGTTAGCCAAGGAAGGAGGAGACCCTTTGATATTTCGGGGTCTAATCGGAGTGAACGCAACTAACTTCATGGTGGACTCCGGAGCATTGGGGAACTTCACCAACGAGGCGACGCTGAAAAGGTTGAAACTTCCTCTCGTAGTGCTAAAGGATCATCAGTCAGTACAATTGGCCGACGGAAGTTCTTTATCGATTACCTAGCGTACTCCGAGGTTACGCGTCGGAATTGGGAAATTTTGATGGTATGACACGCTTCATGTATTACCTCTTGGGGACCATGAGGTAATACTTGGGAAACCGTGGTTGCAAAAATGGAATCCAACGATCGATTGGCGAAGTGGCGATATGAGAGTGAAGAAAGGTGAAGAAGAGTTTGAGGTAAAAGCGAGAACGGCTGGTAAGGGAGCGGAGGAGGGACGCCTACTTTCGGCCTTACTGCTTAAGAGGGCACTTAAGAAAGGGGAAACGATTGGTATGGCGGTCGTCCAGCCAATGGAAGAGGCGAAGGAGGAGATCCCGGAAGAATGGAAGAAAAAAGACCCCGACTTCGACTCAAAAGAAAGTGACGACACTGGAAGGACTTCCGAAGAGGCCCCGGAAGTCGTGACAAAACTTCTCGAGGAGTACTCAGATGTATTTCCCCCGAAGCTCCTCGAAGGATAACCTCCGAAGCGCGAAGTAGACCATAAGATAGAGCTTGTTCCCTGAGCGGTACCCCCGGCTAATCGGATGTACAAGATGAGTTACACCGAGTTGGACGAACTCAAAAAGCAACTCGCGGAGTTAGTCAAAGCCGGAGCAATCGAACAGAGCAAGTCACCGTATAGAGCCCCCGTTCTCTTCGTAAACAAGAAAGATGGAGGTTTCTGTATGTGTATAGACTACCGATCGCTGAACTAATTAACGGGTGAAGAATGCGTACCCTTTACCGAGGATAGACGAATTATTGGATCGATTTCGAGGTGCTAAATATTTTTCGAAGATAGATTTACGGAGCGGCTACCACCAGATTAGAATTGTCGAGGAGGATGTGGAAAAGACGGCGTTCAGAACTCGGTATGGTAATTTCTATTTTCGGGTAATGCCGTTCGGGTTGACTAACGCACTGGCAAATTTTATGCATTTAATGAATTCCATCTTTCGGTAATATCTGGACGCGTTTGTAATCGTCTTCCTTGACGACATCTTGGTGTATAGCTGAACGCTGGATGATCATATAAAGCATCCACGGACGGTCCAACAAGTCTTTCGGGAAAATAAGTTGTACCCAAAGAGAAGTAAATGTGACTTCTTCAAGGAAAAAATTGATTTTCTGACCATGTGATGAGTCGTGACGGAATCGCAGTGGATCCGAACAAAACGAGGGCAATAAAGGAGTGGCCGCAGCCGGCGAATATTAAGGAGTTACAGAGCTTTCTAGGATTATGCTCCTACTATCGACGTTTTGTTGAGGGTTTCGCAAAAATCGTTGCACCGCTCACGGAGTTGCTCAAGAATGATGTGCCCTATGATTGGAAATCGGCGCAAGGGGCAGCCTTTAACACGCTAAAAGAGCGGTTGTTTACCGCCCCTGTGTTAGCAGTTCCCGACCCGGACTTACCTTGGATGATAATCACCGACACCAACGATACAGCTATTGGAGCGATCCGTATGCAAGATCAAGGAAAAGGTCTTCAACCCATTGCCTACGACAGTCGAAAACTAAAGGCAGCGGAGCTTAACAGGGCCACCCATGAGAAAGAGACAATCGCTATCATCAATGCGCTGGAGGTTTGGAAGTATTACGTTCAGGGGAAGCGAATCACGGTTATCACGGATCACCACGCCCTACAGTACCTACAAACACAGCCAAAGTTGTCAAAGAAACAAGTGTGATGGATGACGTTTCTTCAGACCTTCGGACCGGAACTGGTCATCGAGTATAAACCGGGCAAGACAAACCCGACGGATGCGCTGTCAAGAAGACCCGGAGTCGCTGCACCAGTAGCGCAGCAACAACCGCTATCATCGCAGCATGTAAACGTAAGCTCTGCGAAGGAGAACATTGCAGCGTCAACCGCAGCGCAAAATCCAAAACTGAGCGCAGTCACCAGTACGATGCAAGTGGACGAACAATGGTTAAGTAGGATAAAGGCCGCCTACGACGACGATGAAACAGTCAAGGAACTCACTAAACGGAAGGTACTAATTCGAACCGCCAATGGTATGTGGCGGTACAAATCGAGTAAAACAACACGACTTTTTGTTCCGACAAATACGGAGTTACGTCACGCGATTCTTAAACTGAGCCACGACTAGCCGCTCAGTGGACACTTTGGGCGGGATAAAACAATCGAGCGTGTCGCTGAGGCGTATTACTGGCCGAACATGACTCGCGACATTGCGGAATATGTCCGGACGTGTGACTCCTGTAATAGGAACAAATCGGATTCAGGGCAACAAGGCCTATTACAACCCTTCCCATACCATCTGTTCTTTGGGAGGCGATTTCGATGGATTTCATCGTAGCCCTTTCGTTGACTAAGGAGGGCTACGACTCAATCTTCGTCGTTGTGGATTATTTAACAAAAATGGCGCATTTCCTACCCATGTCCACCACAGCCACATCACGAGATATCGCGGACTTATTCTTTCGAGAGATATTCCGCCATCACGAACTTCCGAAAAGGATCATCAGCGACCGCGATCGCAAATTCGTGAGCCACTTTTGGCGAAATCTATTTGCGCTGTGTGGCACGCAGTTGGCCATGTCCACATCTTACCATCCTCAAACTGATGGTCAAACTGAAAGGGTGAATCGAACTCTGGGGGAAGCGTTGCGGGCTTATGTCTCGGTGCACCAAACAGATTGGGTGGACCATTTAACAACGATTGAGGTGGCGTACAACATTTTGGTGCACTCGTCTACGAATGCAACGCCATTCTACCTAAATAGATGATAGCCCACTCTTTCCCAAAACTTATTGGTGGCGGACTGCCATACGCCGGCAACTCGGGATTTTGCCAAAACGCTGCAAGGAGACCTGGAAAAGGCGGCCAAGGCGCTCCAGTTAGCAAAGGATCGCCAAAAGTCGCAGGCCGACGCTCACCGGAAGGACGCCGTCTTTTGCGTGGGGGAAAAAGTTCGCCTTAATATGGCAAACCTGTCCTTGCCGGGTGCCCTCTCTAAGAAGTTGGCACCGAAATTCACGCGCCCATTCACAGTCCTCTCCCGTGTGGGTGAAGTGGCTTATAAATTGGATATTCCGAAGGATTGGCATATCCATAATGTCTTCTATGTTTCCCTCCTTAAACCATTCCGCGACCCTGATTTGATGTTTCCGAATCGACGACGGAATACTCCTTTACCACCCGTTCGGGATACCTCGGACGAGTATGAGGTGGAAGAGATCCTTCAGTCGCGTCGCTCTCGAAATTCCAACTCCATCCAATATTTGGTGCGTTGGAAGGGCCACGGTGTTGAGGATGACTCTTGGGTGGACGAGGAGGATCTGCATTCCCCAGAGTTGCTGCGCCGGTTTCAGCAGAGTGAGGACACTCGGTTTCACTGGAGGGGCAATCGCAGCAGCTGCAATAAAGGAACGAATCGCAGTGTTGCAACCATCGCAATTATATTGGGGACGCGGCAAAGAAATGCAGCGGCGATGTTACCGCACCGCAGCGCTATAGCAGCGCAGCCACTGCAGGGCAACATGGTCACGGTGCCGTCAGAGGAACGCAGCACCACCGCTGCGCTGACAGGAAAACGCAACGGGGTAATTGTGTTTCACCACGTTGGTAACAACGAACCCTCGATTTCGTCGCAGCAGCGCAGTCTCATAAATGTTGGACGCTACGATACCCACGCACGCTGCGACGCTTCGCAAAATCCAAAAGTGAAACCCTCAACCCTCGTTGATAAAGCCGCCATCCGCCCTCGCGACCAACCGAGTCTCGACAGCTTAGAGATTGCTTCTCTCCGCGCAATCAGTTTGCCTTCACTTCTTGAATTACCGGAATTGTCTTGTACAACAATGTCTATTGCGTCGTCGTCCTCTCTACCACCGAAAAAGAGGAGACTTGTACGAGAGGGGCAAGGAGATGTGACCCGTCCCCAGAGATTATCAATGGCGGCAGAGGCCATGGTGGAAGCACACAAGAGAAGAGAGGTGGAAGCGGAGCCGGAACCCGAGGAAACCGCCAATAGCCAGGCCGAGCCGGCAAACACCAGTGGAAGGGAAGGGTCAGAGAATTCAGAGGACCCCGAGTACAATCCGATACATGAGGGAGATGAGGAGGATGAGGAGGATCATGAGCTTTGGAACGCGGAGTGTTGATATTTGAGTATTTTATAGGTCTGTATTAGGATAGAAAAAGAGCTGAGGCGGTCTGCCTCTAACTCCCTTTTCCAAGCTCCCATACTTGTTGTAGTCACTGAAGTCTGGATAGGGAGCTAGAGCCATGGCTGCCTAGGCTCTCTAGAGAAGACAGGGGGTAAATTAGGTAGACTTACCAAAAGTTAGTTGACGGACCCAGGAATTGATCCTGGTACCTACCGTTCGTCAATCCGCATTAGCCGTTAGCTCTAGCCGTTATGTCTAGAACAGATATTACGTATATGGGGTTTGACAAATATATAAATCGTTATATGTAGATTAATCCGTTTAACGGCTAAATAGATACTTAGTACATAGAAACAGTTTAATTTAGTACGAAGTACGGAATGGGGGGCAGAACGGATACCGCGCATTTGTTTCGACAGCGAAACAAATACCGCGTATTTGTTTCGATAGCGAAACAAATACCGCGCGTCAAATTTCAGCGGCTAGGATTATAGCCGGTTTTGATCGGACGGCCACGATAAGCGCCGCGATCACGGAAAATGTACTTTTGGCGTTTTACGGTCTTTGTCACGTCAAGTGACACGTGGCGTGATAACATTGGACTACGGGAATTCCGGAGATTAGAGGAACTAATCCTAATTTGACACGTGTCGACATTTTGGCCATGTCGTACAATGGCCGTACAGAAAGTACACCGGCACCTGTACTTTTCTGTACGACACAGTAATTTGATTGGTGCCGTACTTCAGTAGATAAAGTTTTAGAGAGGGTATAGGACTTAGAAAATTTTGGGTAGGCAGCTGCCTCTCCCAGAGAGCACACTGTATAAATGGCAAACTTTGGCCAGCCATAACTATCAATTTACTTGACCATTTTCAGTGATTCTTTTTGCTGCGGACTCAAGGGAGTCTAGGCTACACAAGGGTGTAGTCGATCAAAGTTTTTGTCTGCCAGGGTGGCTGTATTTTTAAGGGAAAGTCAAAGTGGGTGAATGTGTCCAAATCTCATATTCTAACTTTGCATTCTGTGGTGGAACTGAGCACACAGAAAGTGTTATTTCACAAGGGTGAATCTATATTGGGGTTTTGACTGTCAAGGGGTCAGTCATTTGGGTTTATATCAACTTGGAGTCGGCACTATCTAGATTAGCTTCTTTTGGATCTGCATACTCTGAGGGCCAATGGAGGTCTCAGAGTTTCAGGTTATGGGCCCACCATCTAGGGTGCCTATGTTCGATGGAACAGACTTTACTTATTGGGAGTTTACAATGGCGGGATTGCTTTTCGAGAAGCACTTATGGGGAATTGTTTCGGGACAAGTGAGATGTCCGCCACCTGGCTTTGGAGGAGCTTACTATGGAGATTCATCTGAGGCTGCCCAAAATATCATCCGGAGCTCAGATGCATCAGAAGGTGAAGGGAAGAATCTTTCCGTGGATGGGGAAATAGGGGAGAAGGAAAAAGGGACACCTATGGTGAGGGGAGCTAGGCTCTCAGCTATGGTACCACATCTAGGGATTAAAACTGAAGAAAATGACAAAAAAATATGGGAATACAAAAACACTATAGCAAAACATCTCATACTTAGATATGTGTCTAAGTCGATAGCTATCACTCTTTTAAGTCTAACCAAGTCTTCAGAGATATGGGAAGTACTAATTCAGATTTATAAGAGTGAGACTATTCAGAGGCAGCAATTAGTAAAACAGGAAATAGATGCCTATGTTTATAAAGGCGGTAGCATGATAGAGTTTTGCAATGATATTGCTGCGTTATATGTTGAGCTAGCTAGCGCGGGATATGTAGAATCTGAGTTGAGTAAGATTAATACACTACTTATGAAACTCCCAAGTGAGTACGAGAGCATTATTTATCGTATGCAGGCAATGGATGGCTCCTCATGGACTTGGAGCTTTACCATGGGGATAATTCTTGTGAGGGAAAGCACTTTGGAGCTTTGTAGGGGAAAGGACAGGGTCAATGCATTTTCAGCTGGTGGTGATTGGCGGAAGCGTGATGAGAGGAACGGCGGTGACGAGCGGAAGCGTGATGAGAGGAACGGTGGTGACGAGCGGAAGCGTGATGAGAGGAAGAAAGACAAAGGTAAACCTTATCGGAACTTTGGTGGAAAAAGAGGGAGAGGAAAAGACACGGGAGCTTTGAAAAAAGGGGTTTGCTTCTTTTGTAGGGAACCAGGTCATTATATGGAGGAATGCCCTTGTTTGGAAAAACTTAGAAGTTGGAATGTGGATGAGGAGGACGAAGAGGAAGAGGATAAAGAGGATGAAGAAAAATTGGAGCTTCTTCACATCGGTAGAATGGGGAAGATAGAAAAGTACACAGAAATTGGACGAAGGCAACAGTGTGCTTTTGGAGGTATAAGGGAAGTAAAGAGAGAGGAGATACTTGAAGAAGTTCAAAATATTGAGGATAGTTTCATAGATATTTTGGAAACAGAAAACTGGTCGGAAAAGGAGACTTCAACGAATTCCGAGGAAAGGGGAGAATTAATTCTACAGGGGGTTTTAAAGGATAGGGGAGAAGAGAAATATTTATTGGGAATTAAAATAGAAAGTGATAGTGGAAAGAATTCCATGGGAGACAGTGAGGGAAGTTCAGAAAATGGGGTAATTATCATGGATAAAAATGTGATTACGGAAGATGTAGATCTTATGAGGAACTTAGTGGGGACTAGTGGTTTTTGGGAATATTTGGAGGTGGATGGATTTGACATCACTACTTGGTGTGATGTCTCTTGTGAAGATGTGCCTGTAAAAGGGTTATCATCCGGGTATGTGTTGAAGGTTGGGGATGGGGCTGGTTGTTTGAATTTCAAGAGGGAAAGTGGATTTAGTGTGGATGGAAAAGGGAAGAGGTGGATAAAATCTTTGCTCGGATTTAAGAAAAATGGGATGTTAAATAAAATGTGTGATACAATTATCATTTCAGTTCATTTAATACACTGTGTTAAATACTTAAGTTTTATGAAAGGAAAAGGAAAAAGGAAAAAGAAAAAGAAAAAGGGGAGGGGGTGTTTGTTTACTTGTTTGTGGAAGTTGAAAATAGACTAGAAAATAATAGGAGTGTTGATATTTGAGTATTTTATAGGTCTGTATTAGGATAGAAAAAGAGCTGAGGCGGTCTGCCTCTAACTCCCTTTTCCAAGCTCCCATACTTGTTGTAGTCACTGAAGGCTGGATAGGGAGCTAGAGCCATGGCTGCCTAGGCTCTCTAGAGAAGACAGGGGGTAAATTAGGTAGACTTACCAAAAGTTAGTTGACGGACCCAGGAATTGATCCTGGTACCTACCGTCCGTCAATCCGCATTAGCCGTTAGCTCTAGCCGTTATGTCTAGAACAGATATTACGTATATGGGGTTTGACAAATATATAAATCGTTATATGTAGATTAATCCGTTTAACGGCTAAATAGATACTTAGTACATAGAAACAGTTTAATTTAGTACGAAGTACGGAATGGGGGGCAGAACGGATACCGCGCGTTTGTTTCGATAGCGAAACAAATACCGCGCATTTGTTTCGACAGCGAAACAAATACCGCGCATTTGTTTCGATAGCGAAACAAATACCGCGCGTCGAATTTCAGCGGCTAGGATTATAGCCGGTTTTGATCGGACGGCCACGATAAGCGTCGCGATCACGGAAAATGTACTTTTGGCGTTTTACGGTCTTTGTCACGTCAGGTGACACGTGGCGTGATAACATTGGACTACGGGAATTCCGGAGATTAGAGGAACTAATCCTAATTTGACACGTGTCGACATTTTGGCCATGTCGTAGAATGGCCGTACAGAAAGTACACCGGCACCTGTACTTTTCTGTACGACACAGTAATTTGATTAGTGCCGTACTTCAGTAGATAGAGTTTTAGAGAGGGTATAGGACTTAGAAAATTTTGGGTAGGCAGCTGCCTCTCCCAGAGAGCACACTGTATAAATGGCAAACTTTGGCCAGCCATAACTATCAATTTACTTGACCATTTTTAGTGATTCTTTTTGCTGCGGACTCAAGGGAGTCTAGGCTACACAGGGGTGTAGTCGGTAAGAGTTTTTGTCGGCCAGGGTGGCTGTATTTCTAAGGGAAAGTCAAAGTGGGTGAATGTGTCCAAATCTCATATTCTAACTTTGCATTCTGTGGTGGAACTGACCACACAGAAAGTGTTATTTCACAGGGGTGAATCTATATTGGGGTTTTGACTGTCAAGGGGTCAGTCATTTGGGTTTATATCAACTTGGAGTCGGCACTATCTAGATTAGCTTCTTTTGGATCTGCATACTCTGAGGGCCAATGGAGGTCTCAGAGTTTCACGGAGGAGCCCGAGCGGGAACCAATACCCCCACAAATTGAGGAGCGTGCCTCAGATCTGGAAGTGATGAGGGACCCGAATAAGGAGAGTACCGCGGACGAGCAGTCATATGAAAGTGCGGAGAAGAAGGCAGAGGCACAATACCTTAGTGGTGACGATGTGTTCCTCCTTCGAGGAAACCAAAGGGGTATGGAGGAGGAAAGTGAACAGGGAGAGGAAATTCCCGATTACCTTTTCCCACTTCCTATCGACACCCAGCATCCAGACCTCACTTTCAGCTTCGCTAAACGGTTTTATTGGGATCCCTCGGAGTGGCCCGAGGAGTGGCGTATAGGAAAGCCTAGAGATCCTATCAACATCCTCGCCGACGTACAGTCACACCCAGCGTGGAATTTTATGCGGACAAAGGACCTGGGGAATAATTACAAGGGTTATATGCAGCTAAACTTGCAATCCCATTTGTTTGTGGAAGTAGTGGAAGATAACTACCGGTACAGGATAGATGTTCCCGGTTTACTCCGTCATTATCACCCGTGGGATGTCCGCCTCCGTGACATCATCTCTAGGGCGGAGGTCACCCCTGAGGTACGGGCACTCAAGCAGGCCCTAAAGAACGTTCTACAGCGGGCACAAGTTGCCAGGAAACATGTGTTCTTCAAGCTAAGGAAGGAACCTGGGTGGGAACCGGCTGAATGGAAGGCGTGTTGTTCTACGACCACCGGTGCACGTGGAGGAGTAGTAGTAGTAGAAGTAGACATGATATACTTTTAGAAGCTATTAAGAATCTTACCAAACAGTTGTTTTCAAGTGCTCACCAATTCTTGCAAAAGCATCCAAACATCACAAAACTATATCACAATATAGAGTAGCATAAACATTAAGTACTCCCAAAGTTTCAGCACAATTGACTCGACAACACTCAAGATATAATACTCAGATGTTTCCCAAAAACTGTCTGTAGTTTTTATATTTGGAAGTCTGGATACATAAAAAGCTATAAGTCCTAAGTCTTATACTTTCGGTGTTCTATCGCCGATACAATTGTACCTGAGAAGTACGTCCAAAATCAACCCACCTACTGAGATCTACGTGTTCCTCATCGTGCCAACCCAATCTATCATTGTACGATCAATATTACTCAGAATCTATATTAAGTGATTGTACAAATACTGGTCAGCTAAGTCACTTGTGATACTCTTATGAATCTCGTCCGTTTACTTGATTCATATCAATCGGAGTTGCGTTGTCCTGTATTGGATCACATTCACATCACCCGCGACTGCGGTGTCCCGCCCCGAATCATATCCAAGTTAGCAGCAGCTACATTGTCAGTACGGATCATATCCAAAGTAGCCGCAGCTACGTTTGTCCTTTCTGTGTCGCAGCTTCCTTGCTGTGCTGCTCTATATACAAGGCAGCTGCGCTGCAGCGGTGATCTGTCAGCATAGTAGCTGCGCTGCTCTGTCTGCATAGCAGCTGCGTTGTCTTGTACTGCACTCAAGTGATGATGCAAATCCTTATGAAACTTACGCTACAAATTACTACCTTTCTGCCGTCACACTAATATACCGAGACTTAAAGCTTTCCGAAATCAACACTCCCCTAAAGCTTTAGACTCAGTGTATTATCGCAGTCGCGATGTCGCACTTAGTCCATCATGGCAGCATAGCAACGCAGCCATAGTAGCGCAACATAGCAGCGCAGCCATAGCACCGCAACATGGCAACATAGCAATGCAGCAAAGCAACTAATCACCTGGGTCCACTACATCCTAATTTTGGGCAATCCCAGCATGGCAGTATCGCAGTGGAGCTACTCACCTATTCACCCAATCCCACTGCATTCCTACAATAGTTCAACTTGGGAGCAGGAAAAGCTTTAGAAAACATATCAACAACCATTCTTGCATCTCGCAGATAGCATAATTTGATCACCCTAGAGAACACTTTTTCTCTTACAAAGTGTAATCGTACATCCATGTGCTTACTCTTGAAGTGGTGACTCGGGTTAGAGGGAATGGCAATGGCAGCCTGGTTAGCACACTAGATCACGTGTGGCCCAACCTGCATGTATCCTAGTTCTTGCAACATGGATTTTACCCATAAGAGTTCTTTGAGGGCCGAGCTTGCTTCCATATATTCTGATTACATTGTCGACAGCACTGTAGCATTTTGAAGTTTGCTGCTCCAGCAGCACGTTCCGTTCCCAATCTGCAAAACGAATCCCGTGGTAGATTTTCAGCTTGGCATGTTGCCATACCTTGCATCACTCCACGTTTGCAGCTTCACTTCTCCTCTGCCTAGCGTGAGTTTGAAGTCTTTTGTTCCTGCTATATATCTTAAGACTCTCCTTGGTGTATCAAAATCAGATTTTCTCGGATTCTCTAGACTTCTGCTCAGTACCCCAACTGCTGCAGCAATGTCAAGGCGGGTACAGCTCATAAAATATATTAAGCTTCCCACTATCTGTCTATAAGGTATTAGTGTCATAGGATCATTCTCCCCTGACTCTAAATACTCGCTAACAATGACACCTGTTTCTGTCTCTTCTCCCTCTAACTTCTCCCGAAACTCCATTGGAGTTAGACATCCTTTTGCCTCACGCATTCCATACTCATCTAACATGTTTCCAATGGCCTCTTTTTGAGTTAATTTTATTACTTTCTTATTTCTATCCCTCTCCAACTGGATTCCCAAAATATACTTTGCCTCACCAAGGTCTTTCATCTCGAACCGTGAGTTTAGAGAAGTTTTGATTTTGTTAATTTCAGCCATTAATTTGCTAATTAATAGTAAATCATTTACATACACCGCTGTATATACTATCCCATTTTCACCCTTTAGAACGTAGACAAAGTGATCAGAACTTATCCTTTGAAATCCTAGACTGGTCAAGAATTCATCAAGCTTCAGATTCCATTGCATAGGGGCCTATTTTAGGCCATACAAAGATTTTAGCAACTTGCATACTAAGTGCTATTTTCCTAGTTCTGCATACATTTCAGGCTGCTGCATGTAAATAGTCTCTTGTAGTTCTCCATCCAAAAAGGCCGTCTTTACATCCATCTGATGAATTTCCATATCTTCTATAGCAGCTAGGGACAGCAAAATCCTAACTGTCGGAAATCTTTCAACCGAAGAAAATGTTTCTTCAAAATCGATTCCTTCTTTTTGATTATAACCTTTTGCCACAAGTCTGGCCTTATATCGTTCAATGGTGTTTTTCGGGATTTAACTTCACCATTAATACCCATTTGCTGTCGATCCCCTTTCGGTCTGGAGGATGTTCCACAAGCTCCCATGTTTGGGCCTCCATGATCGACTTCATCTCGTCGTTTACTGCCTCGATCCAGTGATTCCTTTTTGGTGATGAGAAGGCCTCTTGGATGGTTAAGGGCTACCCTGAGGTTGTCGAGTTGGCAAAGTGAGAGCTTGCTTGCAAGCGGCTGCTGGATCTTCTTCCCCTTGGAAATTCTGAGGCTGAGATCGTCGGATGCCGCGCATTGCGCTGATTGCGCTGGATGCGATCCGGGTGTGGCTGATTGCGCTTGTTGCGATCCGGGTGTGGCTGATTGCGCTGGTTGCTATCCGTGTGTATTGAGTGCTGGTGGTCTTGTTGGAACTGAACTGGATGAGTAATTCGGAGAGAGTCCTACTATGGAGTCATTACTGAAGAATGTTGCACCTGCGGGACAATTTCTTGCATGCAATCTAAGATGACACTCCTGTACTTTTTGCTGCATTTGCTGCTCTGTCATTTGAAATAAATCTATCGAGTCTAGTTCATCTTTGAGAATGATATTTCTTGGTACAACTATTTTCTGCCTCTCAAATACAAAGACACTGTAACCTTTAGAGTGATCATCATATCCTAACAAAATACCTGGTAATCCCTTCAGTTCCATTTTCCATCTGTCCGTAGACGTATCCAAGATAAAGCATTGACTACCAAAGACTTTGAAATGGCTATCATTTGATTTGCTACCTGTCCAGATCTCGTAAGGAGTAGTGTCTACCGATCTGGATGCTATCCTATTCTTAATGTAAATTGCACAATTTAGAGCCTCAGCCCAGAATTTCGGATCAACATTTTTATCTGCAAGCATCGACCTAGAGCTCTCTGTGAGAGTTCTATTGAGTCTCTCCGACACCCCATTTTGTTCCGGTGAATATGGAACAGTCAACAGATGACTTATACCTCCGGGAGTAAAAAGGTTTCAAATTCTTTCGACGTATATTCACCAACATTGTTCAATCTGAGCTGCAAAATAGGTGAATTATGAAGTTTTTCAACCCGTGCTTTATGGTGTTTGAAGTGACCAAACACTTCACTCTTCTCCTTCATGAAGTAAACTTTTGTAAACTTGGAGAAATCATCTATGAAGGTGACCATATATTTCATCCCCCTGATAGATGGAACCTTCGCAGGACCAAAAAAATCCGAGTGAATTTGTTGTAAAAGTTTCGTTGACCGATGCTCAGATTCTTTAGGAAACGGCAATCTGTGGATTTTGCCTAAAGCGCAACCATCACAAGTTTTGACTGGCCCAACTGTGATTGATACACCTACTATTTTTCCAGCAATGACCATTTATCTCAAACTATCATAGTTTACATGGCCTAATCTTTTATGCCACAACTCATCTGAGTGCAAAACACCGGAGTACAGAACATCATTCTCCTTGGTAATAGCCATATCCATGCGGTACATCTTGCTACTATCTCTAGTACCTGTAACCGCAACCTTGCCATTTTTGCTAACAACCTGCCGACCATTTTTCAAATTAACCTCAAAGCCTTTACTCTCTACCAACGACGTAGAAAATAGATTTTTCTTAAAGTCGCGCACAAACAAGACATTGTGAAGGGTTCTTTCAATTGCTTTTCCTTCTACATCAACTAGCAAGGAAACATCACCCATAGCACGAGTCTGGACACTCATTCCACAAGCATAATAAATATTTTTCTCCGGCGTTGCTTTCATATTTTTGAAAATGGCCTTGTTCCAACACATGTGTGTTGACGCTCCTGTATCCATTATCCATCTAGGGTCCTTTGCGCCCTCTATTGCTGCCGCCATAGCGAATAGATCCATATCGTCCTCCTCAGAAAATGTTAGAGTCTCGTCCTTGAGTGATGAAGAAGCTGAAAATAGTGCATTTCCACGTGGTGTAGGCCCCGTGAAGCTTTTGTGAAATTGACTTTGTTGCCATCTCGGCCTGTATAAACCTGTATCGTTAGCTTGTTTAAGTTTAGGACAGAATTTGTATCCATGACCTCTCTCACTGCAATAAAAACATGCATTGTTGGATTGTCTATTTCCACCCTGATTAAACAGTCCGAACTGGGTAAACTGATTACGTTGCTGATTAAACTGACCTTTCTTCCCAAAGTCTGAATTAAAAGCCTTTACTTGCTCAACATTGAGAATATTCGACGTAGCTTCCTCCTCTAGTTAAATATTGATGGCTAACTATAAAGTCCAGCTAGCTTTATCTTTTTGTTTGAGCATGTTAGATGCTCGTTTCATACTACGAGGGAGACCCCTCATGAGCAAAGCTGCTGTTGAAACGGAGGAAACACACCACCTGTGTAGAAACTAATGGATTTATTAGTATTTTCTAGGTCTAAATAGAAATATAGAAAGAAGCCGAGGCAGTCTACCTCTAACTTCTCTCTCCAACTCTCAAACTTGTCGCAGTCACTGAGAAATTGGAGAGGAAGCTAGAGCCATGGCTACCTTTGCTATCCTGAGGTTTACGGGAATTTTATGTTGGGGTTTATTTATTTATTTAAAAGATATTTGCCGGCGGCAGGATTTGATCCTTGTACCTACCGGCCGGCAGACAGGAAGTAGCCGGTAGCCTTAGCCATTAAGTCTAAGATTAGTGTTAGATTCTATATAGTTCGATAATTATTTAAATACGTATACGTTCGATAATTCATTTAACTGTTACGGATTACGGGATACATAGATCCGGTACGGATGACGGTACGGATTACGAATCAATACCGCGCATTTGTTTCGGAAGTGAAATAAATACCGCGCATGTATTTATTACGGCTACGATTAAATCTGAATCTAATCGGACGGCCGGGATTAGCGCCGAGATCGCGGAGGAAGATTTCGGCGGTTTGTGGACATCGCCACATCAAATGACGCGTGGCGAAATTCCGTTGGATTGTAGAATCTCCGGAGATTATGGCACCGAATCCGGATTTGACATGTGTCGACATTTAGGCCATGTCGTACAATGTCCGTACCGAAAGTACACTGGCGGCTGTACTTTTGCGTACGAAACTCAATTCTGATTGGTTCCGTACATCAGTAGATAGAGTCTGTGAGAGAGATCGGACTTAGAAAAATTAGAAGATAGGACCCTCTCTTCAGAGAGGTTCTGTAAAAAAGGTCAACTTTGACCCTCCATAACTTACTGCTCAGGGGAGCAAATTCAAAGATTCTTTTTGCTACCGACTCAGGGGAGTCTTGCCTTCACATGGGTGCAGGTGGTCAGGGTTTTTGTCTGCCAAGGTGGCAGTTATTTTTGCTGGAACACAAAAGGGTCAGGATTATCCTAGAGGCTTCTTGGAAGTTGTCTACTCTGAGGACTTATGGAGGTCTCAGAGTTTCAGGTTATGGGCCCACCCTCTAGGGTACCAATCTTTAATGGAACTGGCTTCATATACTGGGAAAGTATGATGATAGGAGCTCTATGCGAAAAAAGGTTTTGGGGGATAGTGAGTGGACGGTTGAGGCGTCCTTCAAGTCTTGGAATTCCTCTAGGGTTTGGAGGAACCAGATTCACCAGGAAAGAGGACCCACCTTCAACGGAGGAAACCAAGGAAGGAGAGGTGGTGGACAAAGGAAAGGAGAAGGAGACGACCACACCAATAGCAACTGGTTCCACAATCATGTCACCTATTCCGAGGAATGAGGAGAATGATACTGAAACCTGGGACTTCAACAATATGGCGGCAAAGCACTTCATCCTACGCCATCTCACTCAAGGACTTGCATGTCCTCATTTGCAAGTAGAAAGAGCATCCGATCTTTGGATGGCTCTCATAGAGATGTACCGAAGTGGTACGATTCAGCAACAACAGTTGGCTAATCAGAAAGTTAAGGAGTATGTATACAAAGGGGGAAATATGTTGGATTTTTGCAATGAGCTTGCTACACTCTTCATGGAGCTAGAGAGTGCGGGAAAAGATTTTAGTGAAAAAGAAAAGGTTAACTGTTTACTGATGAAGTTACCTGATGAGTTCGTGAATATAGTTTACCGTGTGCAGGACTTGCCTGACTCAAGGTGGATATGGAACTCAGTAGTAAGGATGATTCTCATTCAAGAGAATACAATTGAGATCCGAAGGGGAGGAAAGAGTGGCCAAGCCTTGGCAATAGCGACTGATTGGAGGAACAGGGATTCCCGAAAACCGGTCGGAAACTATGGGGGTAGGGAGCAGAAAAAACAAGCCGATGAGTTCGAACCAAGGGCTCCCAAAGGTCTATGTCATTTTTGTAAGAAACCGGGCACCATATGGCAGAGTGCACTAAGCTAACCGAGCTTCGGTTAAAGGAGGGGCAGACCGGTGGTACCCCGAGAGGAAAGAAAAAGGCCCTTGTCACACAGGTACTTGAGGCGGAATCCGAGTCGAGGACGATGAGCTCCTTTTGGATGAGGAGTTGGAGGCGAAAAAAGAGGTCGAAATTCCACAGAGGCAGAAATGTGCTTACGGTGGATTGAAAGGTGAAGCAGGCTGGATTGTAGATTCAGGTGCCTCCATGCACTTGTGTAAGGATAGACACCTGTTCACTAAGATAAGAAAGATTCCCACCGTAGAGATAGAGTACGGGGATGGGAGGATAGTCACCACTACTCTTGTAGGATCGGTAGATCTAAAAGTGTTAGTAGAAGGAAAGACATACATATTAACATTCTCCGATGTATTGTTTATTCCGGAGCTGAACAAAAATCTTATCTCTACATCAGTATTAGATGATAAGGGTTTTTTTACTAGCACTAGGGAAGGAGTCTTTACTGCTAGTTTTGAGGATGATGTCTATTTCATTGTTGAGAAAGGTAGCCATGGGATGTTTAGGCTGATCTTAAGTAATGAAAAGAAGAAACTTTACTATGCTGGTGTTCATGATATTATGATGTGGCATAAGAGGCTTGGGCATGTGAATCTAGATAAGTTAAGAGAGATGAAAAAGATGGGAGTGGTGGAAGGGATTCAGTTCAGTGAGAGTGATGATATAAGTGATTGTAGTGGATGTGCTCAAGGTAAAGCACACAGATTACCCTTTCCTAAAACAGCCACCTATAAGGGAGAAAAACTTCTAGATCTAGTACACACAGATATTTGGGGACCGGCTAGAGTGCCCTCACCGGGGGGGAAGAGATTTATGATGACTATAACTGATGATTGGTCTCGGTATTCCCGGGTATATTTTTTGAAAAACAAGTCCGAAGCTGAGGATTGTTTTAGACAATATAAAGCATGGAGCGAAAAACTCCATGAAACTCCAATCAAGAGAGTAAGGAGTGAAAATGGTGGAGAGTATACTTCTAACCAGTTTGAGGATTTTCTGAGGGAAGATGGGGTTCAACACCAAAAGACAGTTCCAGAAAATCCGGAACAGAATGGGGTAGCTGAAAGGTTAAATAGAACACTAAGTGATAGTGCTAGAAGTATGTTGTCAGATAAAAAGATAGGAAAAAGGTTTTGGGCAGAAGCAAATTACCTCAAGAATAGAGTTCTTACTTCAGCTATAAAAGACCAAACACCTTATGAGAGATGGACAGGCCGAAAACCAGACATATCTCACTTGAAGGTTTTCGGCAGTCAAGTATTCAGTCTAGATACTGATCGGTCCAATTGGAAGCTAGATCCTAAAGGAAAACCGGGATACTTATTAGGATATGATGAAGATGTTAAAGGATATAGAGTTTATGATTTAAAAAGGTAAGATATAATCTTAGTAAAGCATCTAGTAGTTATGGATGAAGGAAAGTCTGTGGATCCCTTCAAATATACAAAGTCAATAAAAATCAGATTTGAGTCAGAAAATTCCGATGACTTTGAGCTTCCTAACTATCGAGGTTTTAGAAAAGATGACATTCTTGCAGGAACAAATCAGACCGAAAAGATCTCGGCTATGGAAACTCTAGTGACAACTCTACTCGAAGCGGAAGTTGTGGTGGAAATTGATTCGGAATCAAGGGATAGGGGAGAAGCCGAGTTTGTTCGAAAGAATCCACGAGAACCATCTATTCCAGCCTCAGATTTTGAGGGGGGGAGGAGAAGTAGCAAAAGCCTGCAAGAAAAACAGGTTAATAACAAGGTAACTACACTATCTCATCAAGATGAACCTCAATCTTATAGAGAGGCGATGACTTGTCCAGAAAGATACCGGTGGAAGACAGCCATCAATGAGGAGATGGCTTCAATCATGGCAGCCGATACTTGGGAGCTGGTGGACTGTCCACCTAACCGAAAACCAATTGGTTGTAAGTGGGTCTTCAAATTAAAACTGAACCCAGATAACACAATGGAACGCTACAAGGCCAGATTAGTGGCAAAGGGATTTACACAAAAGGAAGGAATTGACTACGAGGAAACCTTTGCCCCGGTGGTCAGATTTCCCTCGTCCGCATACTTCTCAGTTTAGCAGCGGCGGAAGACATGGAAGTGCATCAGATGGACATCAAGACAGCCTTTTTGCATGGAGAATTGGAAGAGGAGATCTTCATGCGACAACCCGAAGGTTTTGTGGAGGAAGGAGAGGAGAGTAAGGTATGCCGGCTGACTAAATCTCTTTATGGTTTGAAACAGGCACCTCGACAATGGAATAAGAAGCTTGATGAGTTTGTTACCGGTCTGGGATATATTCGGATCAGCTCAGATCACTCAATCTATGTTTTTGAAGATGAGGAAGGTTTGATATTTATTGCAATTTATGTTGATGATTTGCTTGTATTAAGTAAATCAATGGAAAAAATTAACAAACTGAAAACCGATCTTAAGGGGAGATTTGAAATGAAGGATATGGGAGAAGCAAGATATATTTTGGGAATTCAAGTGGAGAGAGACCGGAAAAGGAAAATTATTAAACTGACTCAAAAGGAAGCAATAGGGAACATGCTTGAAAAATTTCAAATGGATAAAGCTAATTGTTGTACAACTCCAATGGAGTTGAAGAAGGGAAGTGAGGGGAGTGAGGAAGAAGGAGTCATAGTCTTAGACGAGGATTTATCTCCTGATGAACAGAAGTTCATGCAGACTATTCCTTACAGGCAAGTAGTGGGAAGTCTAATCTATTTTATGAATTGTACCCGGCCAGATTTAGCTGCAGCTGTAGGAGTGCTGAGTAGAAGTCTAAATGCTCCCACTAAGAAGGATTGGGAGGCAGCTAAGAGAGTCCTTAGATATTTGGTAGGAACTAGGGATCTATGGTTGCATTTGGGTGGGGAGAATACTGACATCACTACTTGGAATGATGCCAGTTATGGTGATGCTCCGATGAGGAGATGCACTTCTGGATATGTATTATATGTGGGTGATGGGGCTTGCTGTTGGAGTAGCAAACAGCAAAAGGTTATTGCTCAGTCCACCATGGAGGCTGAGTATATGGCCTCTTGCTCTGCTGTAAAAGAATTGATGTGGGTCAAGTCTTTGCTTGGTGAGCTTGGTCACCGTAAGAGTGGTGTGCAGAAAATATTTTGTGATAATCAGGCAGCAATCGCTATTTCTGCCATTCCTAAACACCATTTTAAAGCCAAACACATGGACATCAGACTCAGCTTTGTTAGAGAGAAAGTAGAAAACAAAATAATCAGTTTAGAGTACAGACTAGATAGTGAGATGGTAGCAGATATGATGACCAAACCTGTGCCTTCCTCTAAGCTAATTTTTTGCAGGGAGAAGTGTGGTCTGAAATTAAAGATTGACTAGAAAATAAGGGGAGTGTAGAAACTAATGGATTTATTAGTATTTTCTAGGTCTAAATAGAAATATAGAAAGAAGCCGAGGCAGTCTACCTCTAACTTCTCTCTCCAACTCTCAAACTTGTCGTAGTCACTGAGAAATTGGAGAGGAAGCTAGAGCCATGGCTACCTTGGCTATCCTGAGGTTTACGGGAATTTTATGTTGGGGTTTATTTATTTATTTAAAAGATATTTGCCGGCGGCAGGATTTGATCCTTGTACCTACCGGCCGGCAGACAGGAAGTAGCCGGTAGCCTTAGCCATTAAGTCTAAGATTAGTGTTAGATTCTATATAGTTCGATAATTATTTAAATACGTATACGTTCGATAATTCATTTAACTGTTACGGATTACGGGATACATAGATCCGGTACGGATGACGGTACGGATTACGAATCAATACCGCGCATTTGTTTCGGAAGTGAAATAAATACCGCACATGTATTTATTACGGCTACGATTAAATCTGAATCTTATCGGACGGCCGGGATTAGCGCCGAGATCGCGGAGGAAGATTTCGGCGGTTTGTGGACATCGCAACATCGGATGACGCGTGGCGAAATTCCGTTGGATTGTAGAATCTCCGGAGATTATGGCACCGAATCCGGATTTGACATGTGTCGACATTTAGGCCATGTCGTACAATGTCCGTACCGAAAGTACACTGGCGGCTGTACTTTTGCGTACGAAACTCAATTCTGATTGGTTCCGTACATCAGTAGATAGAGTCTGTGAGAGAGATAGGACTTAGAAAAATTAGAAGATAGGACCCTCTCTCCCAGAGAGCTTCTGTACAAAAGGTCAACTTTGACCCTCCATAACTTACTGCTCAGGGGAGCAAATTCAAAGATTCTTTTTGCTACCGACTCAGGGGAGTCTTGCCTTCACATGGGTGCAGGTGGTCAGGGTTTTTGTCTACCAGGGTGGCAGTTATTTTTGCTGGAACACAAAGGGGTCAGGATTATCCTAGAGGCTTCTTGGAAGCTGTCTACTCTGAGGACTATGGAGGTCTCAGAGTTTCAACCTGCACAAGCATGTGCATCTACAAGAATGCAAAATTTGTTAGAATATTCAGCCATTATACCGCCAATGTACTTATAGTTCCAAATTTTTCCAGCCAATATAAGCTTTTCTTGGACATTAGCCTTTTCATAATCACTTTTAAGGGATTTCCAGATATCAATTGTTTTTTTCATTTTTATGCGAGACATGGCTAAGTCCTCATATATACAAAATTTCATAATAGAACGAGCGTGTGTATTTTTCTTAGACCATGACGGATCAGATTCATCCAGCGAACCATCCAATATATCTAAAAGATAGACATTCTCAAAATGTGTCTCCACCATATCCGTCAAATAAACATACTTTTCCTCGGAAAAGATAGGATTTCTTGAAGACAGGCCCATAACGTGTTGTTCTACGACCACGGTTGCAGGTGGAGGAGCAGCAGTAGTAGTAGAAGTAGACATGATACACTCTCAGAAGCTATTAAGAATCCTACCAAACAGTTGTTGTCAAGTGCTCACCTATTCTTGCAAAAGCATCCAAACCTCACAAAACTATACAAGAATATAGAGTAGCATAAACAATGACAACTCCCAGATTTTCAGCACAATTGACGAGACAACAATCAATATATAATACTCAAAGGTTTCCCAAAAACAGTTTGCAGTTTTACTACTTGAAAGTCTAGATACATAAAAAGCTCTAAGTCCTAAGTCTTATACTTTCGTTGTTCTATCGCCGATACAAATGTACCAGAGAGGTACGTCCAATATCAACCCACCTACTGCGATCTACGTGTTCCTCATCGTGCCAACCCAATCTATCATCGTACGGTCAATATTACTCAGAATCTATATTAAGTGATTGAACAAATACCGGTCACCTAAGTCACTTGTGATACTCTTATGAATCTCGTCCGTTTACTTGATTCATATCAATCGCAGCTGCGTTGTCCCGTATTGGATCACATTCACATCACCCGCGACTTCGGTGTCCCGCACCGAATCATATCCAAGTTAGCAGCAGCTACGTTGTCAATACAGATCATATCCAAAGTAACCACAGCTGTGTTTGTCCTGTCTGTGTCGCAGCTTTGCTGCTGCGCTGCTCTGTATGCAAGGAAGCTGCGCTGCTGCGCTGCTCTGTCAGCATAGCAGCTCTGCTCCTCTGTCTGCATAGCAGTTGCGTTGTCCTGTGCTGAAAGTGATGATGTAAATCCTTATGAAACTTACGCTACAAATTACTACCTTTCTGCCGTCACACTAATATACCGAGACTATACCGAGCTTTCCGAAATCAACAAGGTGGAGGAGACACAACAACTTGCACAACCCGAATCGCCCCAAATTCTGGCACCTGAGGAGCATGCACCGGCGGCCATTCCGCCGCAACCCGAGGGTCCCGAGACTATACCGGAAGCGGGGTAGGACCAAGTGAGTGAGCGAATCATTTGGAGACGTTTGGCAGCGGCAGACCATCATATTGCGTTGTTGAAGACCCGATGTGAGCAGCTCCAAAACCAACTCGTCGCCGCAACCCGAGGGTCCCGAGACTATACCGTAACCGGGGGAGGACGAAGTGCGTGAGCGAATCATTTGGAGACGTTTGGCAGCGGCAGACCATCATATTGTGTTGTTGAAGAGCCGATGTGAGCAGCTCCAAAACCAACTCTACACCCTGCGACAGGAATTCGAGGACTACCGCGAAGAGACATACGGTATACTCTGGCAGTTGCAGTTTCCATGAGATAGAAGGTTTAGCGGGACGTTCAACCCCTAGTGGGAGGCACTGTAACAGGGTTAAAAAGTTGGGTACTTAGTAATTAGTAACTAGGCAGCTATGGTTGGGATGTCAGAGTAGCGCAGCTGCGATTCCCGACCAGCGCAACATAGCAGTATAGCAACTTAGCAGCATAGCTACTTAGTGGCGTAGCAGCATACCAGCGCAGCTTAGCAGTATAGCAACGATGTGGAATGTAGACAAAACGGTATTGTTCTAGAAGATATTTTTGGGGATGTGTTTCGGTTGACCGTGAAGGTCCACGTGTACAGTTGTACAGTACTAGGTTTACTAGCAGCTAGCTAGTTTAAATAGTCAGGTAGGCTTAGTGGATAGGAGACTCTTCGAGTAGACCTTCGCAGCGAGCGCAAACCTTGTACTCTCTTCCAAGAATAACGCGCAACTTTGTCAGTGCTGTGTACTCCTACTGTTGCTACGGGAAGATCCTTAGTGTTTTCCGCTGTGCATTGTGGCATGCTGTGGTGCACTTTTGTCCCTTTTACATGAAGTCTATGAATCTGCCCTTGAGCACATCCACTACAATCATCTGAGGTCTCATCATCTCTAACCTCAATTCCATCCACTTTTCCCTTTTTCTTCATTTTCTTCAATCTATCTAGATTTACATGCCCAACCTCTTGTGCCAAAGCATCATATTACTTCCACACGAGTAGAGAACACCCTTTTCATTGTAAAGGACAATTTTGAACATTCCTTGACTACCATTTTAAGCTATGAAATAAACCTCATTATCAAAGCTAGCTGTGAAGATTCCTTTCTTAGTTCCTGCTTCGAACTCTTTTTCATCTAGAACAGCTGAAAAGACCAGATTCTTGCTAAGCTTTGGAATTTAAAGAACATTTGAGAGTGTTACAATTGCAAACTTTCCATCAACTACAATTTTTAAATCAACCGATCCAACAAGACTTGTGGTTTCTACTCTACCATCTCCATACTCTATCTCAACTGTTGGATTTTTTCTTAATTTAGTAAACCACCTCTTATCTTTGAACATATGCATTGAGGCCCCTGAGTCTATGATCCACCCATCCGCAGGTGGATCCCTCTTACCTCTGAAAGCACACTTTTATCTCCGTAGAATGTCTGCATGTTTCTCATGGTTTTTGGTTTAAGAAGAAGCTCCTCAAGCTCCTATACCAGTTCGGTTACGTCATCTTCTTCCTCGTCATGAACTTGAGTCAGAAAAGCTTTTTTCTTTCCTCCATCTTTTGAGGACCTTGTATATCTTTCAGTCGGAGATCTGCAAGCTTGACACAATTCGCCATATAATTTCCCGGTTTCTTGCAGAAGTGACATAATCCACCTTGAGGAGCTCCTCTCCCCTGTAGATCAAATTAGCCACCTCTTTATCCTTTTCCTCCAAAGTTTTGATAGGGATCCTTTCCCTTTTCCTCATAACGCTTTTGCAAATCAGATCGTGCAGCTAATGCTTGAACACTTGGACTTCCTCTTTTAAGTTCTATGGTACTCTCTTTCACTAAAATCATCCCCATTGTATCATCCCAATTCCAATTTTTATCACCTAGATCCTGCGACTGATTAATGATATTCTCATACTCTTCAGGTAGTTTCATTATTAGTGTATTTACTCTTTGTCTCTCAGACCATGAGTTACCTGCGCTCTCTAGTTCTCCAAATAATGCTCCTAAGTCATTGCAATTATCATTCATACTTATTCCCTTGTAAGTATAAGCTGAAATCTTTTTTTTTGCCTGCGTTTGCTGCTGCAATTACCCACTCTTATATTTGTTAACTAGAGATACCCAAATTTGAGAGGAAGATCTAACATACATAAGGGGAATGGCAATGCCCTTCACTACACTTTTGAGAATTAAGAGCTTAGCCACCTTGTCCTTATAGTTCCAATTTTCATATTTTGACCGTTCAGTCTGACTCCCTGTCACTATTGGTGGTGGTGCTACTGCCGGTATCGTCCTTGACAATGGAGTCCTTCGAGAAGCAACTCCTCCCTTTTCTCCTTCCATGATTAGTTTCTCCCCTTCCTCGTCGTCGTTCGTGATGGTGGTTGATGTTTTAACAACTATTTTGACGGAGGTGCCAGAAAAACATGTTCCTTAAAACCCAGGTGAATGTGGGCATCGAATTTGCCCAGACAATATGCCCCATAGGTGTTTCTCAAAAACTTCTCCCTCCATCATCATTTCCCAATAAAGAAATTCTGATCCATTAAATATGGGCACCTTAAAGGGTGGGCCCATAACATGAAAATTTGTGGTCTCCATTAACCCACATTATAAGCAACCTATGTAAAGCCTTTAGGATAATATTTGACCCTTTCACTTTCCCACTGAATAGGTGCCGCCCAGGCACACAGATATTCTGACCACCCTCACTCCTGTGAGGACAAGACTCCGTTGAGTCAAACGCTAAAAGAATCACTAAATTTGCTCCCTTGAGCAGTAGGTTACGGTTGGCCAAAGATGGTCTATAAATACAAAAGTTCACTTGGAGAGAGGCGCCTTCAACACGCTAAGTCCCTTAACTCCTACTCACAACTACTTACTACTCTACCCTCGGCCAATCAAAAGGGTGTGTATTACAAGAAGGTATAGTGGCCGATTGTACTTCTTGTACGGCAATTGTATAACATGGCCTTCTGGTTAACACTTGTCAACATGGGAGCCATCGTTCCTCCTCCCATCCTTTTCGGCGTCAAATGATGTAGCGCCACGTGGAACAGCGGGCCACTATGTTTGAAATCCGCCAAAGATTCATTCGGGTGTGGCGGGGGCGACGAGGTCCGTCCGATCAAGTTTTTTACACGGTTAGATTCGCGTCCGCGAGCGTCGTTTGACTATAGATGCAATGTCGTCAATTTTTGGTATGTTTTAATGAAAGTGACGTTTTGCGTAACACAATAAATACATAGCAAACTAGACACGTGTATCATTTCGTTTACGCCTTAATGGTTAAGGCATATGTCTATGTAATACTATGTAGGCACAAGTTCAAATCTCGTTCCGGGCAACATTTTGGCAGTCTATCAATATGTCTGCCTGTTTCTTTATGTCTATGGCGGTAGCCATGGTGACTCTCTCTCTCTCTCTTCACTCTAGAGTTTAAATTAAGAAGTGAATATTAATTACTTCTTTTCAACAAAATCATGTCACGTTGAACTTTCTTTTGTATTTTTTTGTTGTCATTGCTATTACTAGTTGTTGTGGTTGTTCTTTTGAAATGTGTCGGTGCTTTGCTAAAATGACCTTGTGTATTTCATATTTTTTCATATAAACTCGGTGTTTTCAATTCTTTGTTGTACATTTGCATTAGTTTGTCTTATACCATAAGATTGTGTATGCTTTTATATAGGGAAAATGAATATTATCAGGTGTAAATCATTCCTTTTAGAATTGGATTACCACATAATCTGTTAATCATTGTCAGAATGTTGGCTACCATTTCCAATGTTTATGGCTATCTTTACATCCACATAACAAATTATTTTAGCCTTGTATTTTGTATCGTCTTCAAGATTTATAATTGTATGTAAGTTTGTCTCTTGACTCCAATGGGTTTGTATATAACAACAAGACTCCCTCACATTCATGCGTTTTTTTACCTTAAACGTTATCAATTTTATTTGTTTATAATCATACATATGTTGAAATTTTAAAGAACAAGAAAATAATTTTGTTTAGTTTAATTAGGATATTTCAATAACTACTTGTTGCTAAACAGTGTAAATATATATAAGTGTCGTCATCACCTAGGTTAAAATAATCAAATAATTTGTACGATCAAATATCATGAAAACAAGTTTGTATCATTGATGTTTTTCGAGAATTCCAACGAAATAGTGGAATTTTTAATCCCAAAGTTCCAAGTACGCTAGTTTTGCTCAGTTTAATAAAATGTTGTTATGAAAATTTACAAATTTATAATAATGGATTTTGAACATAATGTTTGTTAAATTCCATTGTAATAACCTACTGATTGTTTAATATATAAGTATCAAATTATCAATGTGAAAATGAACCACCGATTGCAATGTTGAATGTGAAATTTTATTTATGTTCATAAGTTATCGTTTCGTCGATTTGGGAGCCAAACCAACCATCCATGTTAATAAACTTTTGTTTGAATCCAATGTTGAAGAAATGTAGTGAGGATATATTTTTCAATGTTTATCGAGCTTGAATTATTCACACTCAAATTGTAAACCTATACAAAAGGGTTTAATTAGGTCATAAAGACATACATTTAATTATGCTCAAGCTATTTTAAATATTGCAATCTTTTGAAGGTTAAAGTGGTAGTCTCATAAACTACAACGTGAATCACTTTTAGTGTTAATAACACTTATCTCCGCGACCTTAAATTTTGAACCTTGGAATCTAAACAGAATCAGTAATATTATTTTTTTCTTTACCTTAACATAGGTACGGTTTGATTAGCGCCATTGACTCTAATTTGGCATGTTTTAAAAGTGTAGTGGTTTCAATTTTGGCCTTATCGCAATCTGGCTGATTTCTCTCGGTCCCGAACAGCGAACGGCTATCCCGAACGCCGTCAACATTGTGCAGGCGCGACAAAGGCGATGACGACACGATCGACGCTGGCAGAATAAAGGTGCGTCTCTGTGTGCCAAAGTAAGGGTTTTTTTCTGTCGTTTTCCTGAAAAACTTAGAGCCGTACCGCGTAAGTTTCAACCGTACTAAAAAATAGGATAAAAGAGAATTACATTTTGCGTCATCATCGAATTTAAGATGTACTACATGTTGTCGTCTTGTGTTCTTCGACCCACAGCCACGCCAAAAAACGTCATCTTCAAACTTTCCTTTAAAATACAGGGCAGATGTGTTTTAAAACAATGTATTTTTCACAAACAAATAGGAACACGTATCCGCACGCGTAAATTTGTTTACAAAAATTTCAAACGAATTCAAGCTACGGCGAAAGGTACACTATTCGTTATGTTTTGTTTGATTGCGTCCATCAAAGTACACAATTTGTTGTGTTTAGTCGCGTTTCGTTTGGTACGGACTTTTCCATTCCAAATGTCTGAAAATTTCAATACCATTTGACGAAATCGTGAGAAATCTCTGAGGGCGCCCCAGCAAGTTGCACAAGCCGCCTCTCTCACGCAGCCTCGCATTCTCGCGACGTTCTAAGGGTAATTTTTTACAATTTGGTGCGTCATCACATATTGTATAATGTCGACATCCGTCATGAGCATTGTCCACGTATACAATCGTCACGCCCTTAAGTGACAACTTCGTTTGGTACACATAGGGACACCCGAAATCCGGGTCCGCTGGATCTACGCTAAAAAACAAGAAAATTCTCTAAGTTTGAAATTAGTGTTGGGTATCGAGGACCATTTGCCGATATTCGATATATATCAAATTTCAGCTAGCCGATAATCGATATATCACTTCAATATATCGAAAAGCTAGATATCGCGATATATCGTATCGCCGATGTATCGAGGCTTTTTAAAACAAAAAATTATAACAATTTTTGCTACTGCTGTTAGTACTAATGCTGTTGCAGCTGGTAGTAAATATCCGGAAGCATTTCAGTGTCATTATCCTCTTCACCTCCCATGCTACCTCCCATCCCTTAAGAATCCATGGAGAAAAGTAAAAGTGTAACCTTTCTATAATATTAGTCGTTGGAATAACTTCACTCGTAATGGCTATCAATCTGCATATTGGTAGATGCTGCAAAAATGCCTGCAGATTGGTAGGCATTCTTGCCTTAAAGCATGAAAAGAAGTCTGCAATATTTTTTTCAGATTATACTTTGACTTAATTAGTGTGACCTTTTCGTATGTGAAATCTCTACCTACTAAATAATTAATACTATGAATTACGAAATTATTACTTTTTTGTCGGTTACATTTTGCGGTGTCTACCTTTAAGTCACGGAACGAAAATCACGTCGTACGTGGCGTATCAAACAATTTGTCTTCATCGCTAAAATAACATATTATATAAAATTTAAAATTTAAAAAGACACTATATATCGCGATATATATCGCAATAATTTTTGTTGGTCTCTGTACGATATATCGAGAAGTTTGCTCGATCGATATTCGATATATCGAATATCGAAATTATCGCGATATGAAATTACCCGATACCCAACACTATTTGAAGTACATAGATACGCACCCTTATTATACGAGCAAAAAAGATACGCTGAGTCTGGAGGCTGGTGTCCGCAGGTGATTTTGGTGTCATAGTATTTCTAGCAAGGACAGTGTAAGCGCTACAGTACACCGCTAATCGTAATTAGAGTAAATTACTCTAATTCGGTCGCTCGAAATTTCGACTCTATCACATGAAATAGAGTAAATGATTCTAATTTTTTCATTATTTTATTTAAGGTAAATTTTAATTAGCGTTTTTTATTATAATTTAGGTTCGTTTTAAATAGTGTGGAGTACGAGTACGGACGTCCTCCGACCGTGCAAAATTGTACTTTATTAAGTAAAAAAGTACAAATAATGATTTAATACAGGCCGTTATCATGTAACTGTGTTTTAACAAACCGCGTAGTGCAAACGTCATAGTGACGATAAACTGTACGTTTTGCCAAATTCTGTACGAATACCTTATTTACAGTAGAGGATATTA